>CM062805.1:643136419-643736419 GCA_031772625.1 Pinus tabuliformis
TTTGCATTTTCTTTCCTTGAGGAATCAGTTACGTATTATAATTCTCTATTATGCCCTTTGAATTCCTTCAAAATAAATTTTCAAACCAAGCTTAAGTAAAATTTAAGAAAATCTACACACTTTTTTAACTTTGTAGGAGCTCGATATTGCCTCTGATGTATCTCTGTACTTTCCGATCATCTAGTTCTGAATTTGTGACCTGCAGTAGCCCTCTGTGTCCTCTTTCCAATTCCAAAAGTCTGACCCAAATTGGATTCTCCAAGGAAGAGTTATGCGTCAAAATCTCCCACAGTGACTTGATTATAGACTAGTTCAGTAGAGTGAACTTGTACGACATGCCACGAGTCACTGTTTCGACCTTTGGATCTGAAAAATGCATACAAGAAACTACAATCTGTCCTCTTTCTGTACCTTCTTACGAAATTTCAATCCGATCCCCAGAGAGAAAGTTATGACGATTTTCCCCAGGTCACCTGTTTGGAATGTAATTCAGGAGTCTGAAAAAAGACCAACTTCCTCAGATCATATCTCCGCAAATATAGCGCGAAAAGGTCTGAAATTCGGATACGAGGTTCAGCGCGATTTCTTGTCAAATGTGTTTTTTTTGCAACTTCTGAAACGTCGCAGAACAAAGTTATAGTGAAAATGCCACGATGACCTGTTTGGAGTAGCGAAACCCTAAAATCCAAAGCTCTGATACCAAATGTTATGAAACCAGCTCAAGAAAAGATAGAAAAGATAGATCAACGCCTTAGAATTCAGCCTCTTCGAGGGAGCAACCTCCTTTACATTACATAAATGAACAATTCTTGGATGATTCAAATGACAAAACCTCCTTTCTAAATATAGGAGTCTAAGGAGTCACAATATAATCTAGCCGAGCTAACAATAATAATATAAAGCCACAAAAATAACAATAGAGGGATTCTATGGGGCCAGTAATAACAATATGGGGGCAATAGGGGCACAACAATATTAATAAGGGGTATAACTACAATAGTAATGGGGTAATCACTAGTATTATAGGGACCCAACATATTCATATGGAAATGACTCTTTTGACTTCTTGACCCTAGGAAAATCCCTAGGAGCACTCAATGGGTGGTTGAACTTTAAAATAAAATACCTTGAGCATGAAACCCATGCTTCAAAAATAACAATAATACTTTTCTTTCATTTTACAATATACAAGAACCAAAACCACATTTCATATTTATGAAGATTGAATCTAGTTACACATTTTTCAACACACAAGACTCTAGATTTTGTTTACTTCTTAGGTCAAAACAAGATTTTCCATACATAAACTTAGCCATCAACTGGATCTCTCCACCTTCTCATATTTATGCAAGTACACTACATTTTTAAAAAAGAGAGGCCTCAACCTCTTGTCATCACTTATATGTTACACTTGATATAGTATCTCATAGATTTTGTGCATTTCTTTTGTGCATTGATGCTTAAATGTGTCAATTATGGTAGGTATCTTGTGGCATGTCGACTATGCGACTCACTTTGAAGAGTATCTCTTATGTACATTGCTTATGGGGAATCACTTAATTATGTCACTTATGGGGATACCTTCTGGTGTGTTGAGTATAAATTAGTCACAATGGTATAAAAAATGATTCCATCCATATAATGTTTCATTAATTAATAACATTCATAAATATAATCAATAAATATAACATCCCATGGAAAGTGTATAAAGAGAAAGCTTATGTCAGTCTCTTAGGACAAAATCAAGTTATCCACACTTAGTCTTAGCCACCATAGATTAGTACAAGTTTCCACAAGTGAGACTCTCCAAACCTTTGATAGGGAATCCACCAAAATAAGAAACCTTAGCCACCAACTAGGCTTTTCAAATTCCACAAAACTAGGGTTATCAAATTCCACATTACTAGGGTTTTCAAATTCCATAAAAAATGGTTTTCAAATTCCATAAAACATGGTTTTCAAATTGCATAAAAATAATATTTTCCAATTCCAATTCACTATTCTCCCTACCTTTCTCATTTTTATGCTTACACTACATTTTCCAGAAAGAGAGGCATCTATTGAAAAATCTAGGGGTAGCTAGATTAGGTGATTTATCTTACTTTGATAACTGTTTGTGATGTATTTTTACTTAAATTGATTAACTTCTTCTTTCACTTGATTATCATTAATGTTATTATCATCAAACAACTACCAAATAATAAAACAATGAGACAAGAGGACACGAGATATAGGTTATAAGCCTGGGCCAAAACCTCTCCTCTTGAGAGGAAAACCCACAAGAACTCTTCTCTTCTTATAAAACTTCAAATGACAAATTTCAAGACATATGACCTTTGAGAAATACCCCTCCAAGACCAAGTCAACCTTTCTTGATGATCTTTCCTTTCATAACTTACAACAATGAACTTTGACCTTCCAGCAACTTCAACCCTAACAACCTTTCCAGCAACTTTGACCCCAACAAATTTTCCAGCAACTTTGACCCCAACAAAGTTTCCAAAAACTTCGACCCCAAAAAATATTTCAACAAATTTGACCCTAACAAATTTTCCAACAACTTCAATCCCAACAACATTTTCAGCAACTTTGACCCCAAAAACTTTTCTAGCAACTTTGACCTAGCAGTTTCAAAATTTTGTTGCACATGTGAGAGAGAGAGACCCAAAAAATTCGACTCTAGCTTCCTTCTTAAACTTTTCTTTCTTTAGGACTTCTTCCTTTGAATATCGAACTTCCACTCTTGCATCTTTTTATGTCTTTTGTGTGTCCTCCAAATGAGGTCGAATTCCTCTTATATATAGGATATCCAGGGGTACAAATTGTCTTCATGATGCCGAATTGATGTTTCATGTAGGCTGACTTGTCTTGGAGGGTCTTTTATGGCTCAAATAAATTTATCTTACATAATAGAAGAAGCCCAAAGATATCTTACATATTACAATGACCCAATTGACTCCTGGAATTTATGGCAAAACCCTAGAAGCACTCAATGGACGCCTGACCTATAAATAATATAATTTTGAGCATGAAACCCAAGCTACAAAATAATAAGTATAAAATTTATTTTTTCTCTTTTCATCAAATACATAAAATCATGATTACATATGTCATTATGAAGACCAAACCTAGTTACACATTTCAACACTCCCTCTTAACTAGGGAGGTATTCATAATCTATACAAGCATTAGAGAAAATTTTATTTTCAAATGTTAACTTTGAATTTCCATGTCATAATGTCTATGCCAATCAAAATCCCTTAAAATTAAAAAGATATACAGATGTGGCTAGGCATTCACAACATTTTTTACTAATATTAAGAGTGAATGGTGCCCAAGTGACCCAAAATTACATTAAATGTTAAAAATAAAATTAATATCTTATTCTATAAAAGTTATAGTATCAATAATATTTTTAATGATGTGTACTAATTTAAATTTTAAATTAACTTTCTTAATTTATATTTTATTAAATCTTGTGTGTTAGAGCCTAAATCTGCCTTAGGCTGAAGGAAGGCAAAATTCAAGGTAACCACAAACCACGCTCAGTCTGGTAGCTAGCCCTACCAGAACAGGAGAGGGCTCTCTCCAGGTCATGCTCAGTGAAGAATAAACAAATAGGGTCTGAGAATGACTTTAAAATGGATACTGATTTTAGGCTAGGTAAATAAATATGAAAGGAGTATTTTGATGAATGACTGAGTTTTCTGGGATGTATGGGACCAAGGAACAACATGAGCAGAGAATTTAACTCAAAGACGCAGATTACTTCGTGAGGCAAGACAGGTCGAAAGTCTAGCAATTAAATTTGAAATAACATGAAATGGAGAGACTATTTAAGAGGGTGAAAAGGGCATAAATACATGAATCCTTTTCAACAGAAGAAAACATAGAACGTGAAAACTTTCCCAAGGCAGAGCAGTAAAACTGAATTCTACCTTTTCTTACTTAGAAGCTTTCACTGGAAATGAATATGAATGGACTATGAAACATAATGAAATACATATGAAACAAAAGGAAAATACATTTTCTAAACTCACGCCACAGGAATCTCATGAACCAGAGCTGCAATCTTTCATTAATTCTCTGTCAAAATGTACAGTGAGTGACTGGGTTTCTCTCCCATAGTTTCCTAGAAATTCCAACCCTTTACAAAATGACTATCAATACAATAAATAAGCTTTCACATGAGAAATTCGATCAACCCAGGAAATGAAGAGCCAACCATCAGCAGTTACATTTCATTTTCTATGAGGACCAATTAGAAAAAAACAAACATGAGCGTAGATTTTTTGGGTGGCTTTTCGCCTTCATTTGGCCACTTGGATAGAAGCCAAAAATGTTTTTTAAACTTTGTATTTGATGCCAGGAAAAATGTATTTTAAATGAGTGGGCCCACTTGGAGAAAATTGCGAATCGAAATTTCGCAGAGTGGGAGTGATTTTGGCCTTTGGGTCTCTGTGCACCGCACCTAAAACTGTATGCGTCGCACCAATTTGGAGCTGCTTTTGAGGCACTTTCTGAAGGCCAAATTGAGCCCAACCATGCTTGTTGGAAAGCCCTGCGTGTCTACTTTCCAACCCAAGTAAAACTTCTGAATTTGGTGCTCATTTTCACCTCCAAAACTGCAATATCCCAAGACTGCTTCCTGTGTGTCAAAATAGGGGCAGAGAGGTCACTTTTTGGGTGTTTTTGACCTCCCGAGGACTCAAAACTGGCCCAAACTTCTTGGCCATGCACCAACAGTCATGATTTTCCATGGAAAATCCAAAAATGTAAACTTTTTGTCATTTGGAGCTCCCTAGCGAAAGCGCGCGCCAGGTGGCGCGGCACACAGGGAGAAAAAACCTGTGTATTGTGCACAAAATTTCAAAATGCAAAAATGTGCCCCAAATTTCTTGAAATTTGGGCTGTACCTTCTCTATCACATGTCATGCTAGACCAATGAAGCCTCAGCCAAGATTCGGAGCCGATCTTGCTCTTTTTTCCTCTTTTGTCTTTTTGTTACCTTCCTCAATTTCGCCTTTAGGCTCCTGATTCTTGCTTTGGAGCTCATGTTTCGGGCCATGTAATGGTGAGTCATACGCCTCAGCATCACTTTTTTCCTATTAACCTTCTCCACCAGCTGCTCCAAGTGAACGTTCACTTTCTCTAAAACATACTCCCGGTCCTCATCTCTTTGCTCCATAGGTCTACCTTGTGCTGCCATGATGTGTTGCCGACTTTCCTTGATCAGTTGCAACTCTATCTCAGCTTTCCGATCCTCAAGTTGTTTGTTCCTCTACTACAGATATTTCATGTTCCATTTGGCTCTTTCCAAGTCAAGGGACAAGGCTTGAATCTCTGTTTGCTGCTCCTGGATGATCTCTTTAAGCTATGCACTTTGCAGATCTGTGTCTATATCATCATCATGAAGGAGAACGAATTCGTCTCTCGTTCACCTGATTGGCCCCTCATCATGCATTGGCTCCTTACCTCTATCCTATGCCTGTAGTGCTGATGTTGGAATCGAGGCCCCTTCCACCCCGGGTGGAGATAACACTTGCTTTGCTGCTGCAAACAAATGTCTAGCACCCCTCTGATATGTGATGAATACCGGCACACTGGCGGTCTCATGGTGCTCGTACTGATGAGAAGGTTCCCCTATCTCAAATTTAGTATTCAGAGGTCCCTGTGAAGCTCGGAAGAAGTCACGGGAGATGAAATCATCCCAAGTGATACCCTGTAGATCAAGCTGATGCACCACCAAAATCTTGATGAGAGCAAAATGATAAACACTGTTAAGTTGCTGCTGAGGGGTTTTATGCTGTATAAAGGTGGTCATCCTCTCTATGTTCTGGCAAATGAAATACAGGATGTTCATCATCTGTACCCTGTTGAAATGCATGAGCAACCTAATGTGATAAGCATAAAGACGAGAGAATCGTCCCTCACAGCTGAAATATTTCATAATCAATCTCATTAGTGGAGCATATTCATGTTTCAATTATCGGAATGGAAATACTCTTTTAAGCTGCCTCAGGAAAGTGGTTTTAATATATGGCTCATAATGATGTCGATCAATCTTTTGCTTCTTGTTCCATGGTTCTCCAATTTTCGGTATGCCGGTTGCTAATGAGACAGATTCTGGTAAGTGTGAATGTGACACCAGCTAAAGTAGCCTGATCTCCATGTAAGTGCAGCATGAATAGACGATCCAGCTCATGATGAAATTGAACACTAGCCACCTTTTGAAAAAACTCAAAGCATGACTGACGCTGGAAACACGACATAGCAAGAGGGCAGGCCTGCAATTCTGTAAGGGTGGTCAGTTCTTCTCTAACATGTCTGCCACTTTTGTGAGGCCTCCGGGAGCCTGTTCTTCCAAGGATGAGCCACTTTGGGTTTCCATTTCATAGTCCGATACATGCTCATATGCCATGAATGCTGTTTTTCCACTGCCTTAGAGAAAAATATGTTGGTGATAAAACTGTGTTTGGACTGCTTTTGTGATGTGTTGAAATCTGCCACCAAGGGGAAAAAGCAACAAGGGACTGTTAGGAAGGGGAATAATATGAAGGGATTAGGGACTATGAGGAGGAATTTTATTTAGGGACATGTAGGGGGTTTAGGAAATTTTATATAGGGTAGGGTTTGGGGTTTCACATTTGACAAATGAGTAGAAGGGATATGGAATAGGAGTTTAGTAGCGTTTTAGGATAGGGAAAAATGGAATAGGGCAGAAGGGAATGATGGAAAGAAGGGAAAAATGAAATGGAGGAGGAACCTTGGCGCCAACACAATGAATTTGCAACCCTAACAGCAATTGTTTTGATGACTTTAAGTGGTAGGGTTTAAGAGTTTTTGTTTCAACCATAAGCAGCCATAAACCATCATCATACTAACATAAAAATAGATGAAACACTGAGAGATCGACCCCAACTAGAAAATTCAAGGGATTGAAAGGCAATTTGTTGCAATTCTGAGCAAAATCGGGCTTTTATGTGTATGTGCCGCACAACATACCCAGTGCGCCGTGCCATTTGAGTGTGCCACGCTCGTGTTATTTAACACTGTGTGGTCGCGCCCAGTGTGCCGCGCCACTCCACCTGTGCACCACGCTCCAACTTTTAACACAGTCACGGCCTTTCAAACTGCGGTTTGTTCTTCAACCTCCAAATTCGACTTTGCTATAAGATTTCATGAATGTAACTTGACACAAATGATTTATATAACTTGGAGAAATATCTTGCAAGAGTTGGATTTGATTTTTTCTTCCTCCAAAACCCATTTTGTAATGTTTTTCATTTTGGCACTTTATCATTTAATGAAAATTCAGTCCTTTGGCTTTCTCATTGACTTTCTTTCTCACTGACTTTCTGAGTTTTGAGCTGATGAACTTGGTTGCTTTTTACAGGGATATTGGCGTTGATGTTTGGCAAAGGAAAACTAGAGCCTACTTTGAAAACTCCATGGCGAAAAAAAAAATATACATGATTATTACAAAAAATGAATTCGACAATTTCTTATTCAAAACAGAGTTTTGAACAAGAAATGTCCTCAAATGTGTTTGATGATGAACTTTTGAACTAAGAACCTCTTCGAAAACCATCCTCATGGCCTGTGGGCATTATTCGACATGTTTGAAGACCAACCACTAGACCTAGACTTTGAAAGTAACTCTTTTTGACCAAAATAACATAATGACTATGAATGACTGAAATGAACTTTGATGAACATAGAGAAATTTTGACTAGCCCGGGCAGGTACAAGCATGAGGGAAACAAGAACACCAAACCCTTCCGTCAAACAATGGCATGCCCCTAGCAAAATGAAACGAAGTGAGTCGAGCGAGACACCTAAAAATGAATTGCAAAAGGAGAAATGATCTCTGACTGAGGGCTGTAAGGACTGACTCTAACATTGGCTCCAATGGGGGATGGTAGCTCCCTGGAGGTGCCAAGAACTACATATCTTTGGGAGAGCAAACAGTGCCTTCATCCATTGGGCTATGGAATTGATGACTTGAGAAATCCACATGACTCAATTTATTGACTGAAACCAGACTCAGACCGAATTAATTATGGAACCAACATGACTAAAAAAACTGACTCAATGCAAAAAGAAATGACTCATGACTGACTTAACTAAAACAAGAACTTACAAAACTTGTTCAATGGCAACAATCCATCAAGATTCAAGGGTTTCAAATCATGATGACAGCCACCTGCGGACTAATGCAATATGTACAATCATGTGTAATGTGTCTTCCAATGTAACCATTCTGGTAGATGCCTCCTTGATTGATTCTCCTGATCAGATCTTCTGGTCAACAACAAATACTGGTAACTAGACATCCAAAAACATAGTTGACCATGATCTCCTTCATCACTGAATACTGCAATAATCACCTTCACTGCTGACTGCAACATATTTTCCATTGGATCATGAAAAACATGAAGATTTCCCTCCTGCTGAGGAAAAACGATGTCTTTTTCTTTTGATTCTGATCTTCCTTCATAATGTACTTCATAAAAAGCATGGTACTAGTCCTCAAAAATTTCTGAACAAGTGGATGAGCAGATTTCCTCTTCAAAAAACATTTCAAAACATGAGACATATGAGGAAGAATCTGAAAGGGAATCCTGAATGGTCTGGTATGCTGAAGTATGAATATATTGTAGATCATCTTCATATGATATGACAGCCAGATGGTCTTTGCATTCATCAATCATGAGAAAAGAAACTTCAAATGATTCTTGAAACCCAACACTATCATTTATATCATCTACCACAAATTCATTCAGAGAAACTTTTACACTTGCTTGAGCAAAGATCTCATCTTGCTGTTCATGAGCTGACTAGATTACCTCTTCACGAAGATGTGTTCTGATGACATGAGAACATTTGGATCCAAAACTTTGTCTTCTTCATCCCAGATGATTTCAACAGCAGAGTTCTCTTTCATGGGACTTAGTACAAGGTTTTCTTGGTCATCACAATTTGAATCTACATCTGAAATGGCTGTCTTAACATTATCACATTCTGAATTTGAAACTTGACTTCTCTGCATGCTGTCTTCTTCTATGGACAGATCTGAAATGACACTTTTTCTTTCATCACTTTCGGCCATATGGAAATCTTCAACCCGCTGATCTATAAAGTTGCTTACAGGATTGTCATCCTTTTGAGAAGAGGAAGAAGTTCCACCATCACCTTCTTGACGATGTGCACACTGCATATCTGCGTTAACTTGAGCTGGAACATGACCATTCAAGAGTTGATCTATCTCGCCTTCAGCCAGAGGAGATAATATTTTTTGTTTTCTTCTGCTCAAACATTGATTGTCTTCATTAATTTCAAGTGAAGAAGTATACAAATTTTCCTCATATTGTTGATCCATTTCATGTAATTCCTGTTTACTGTTAAGATGCAAAATTCCTTCATCTTCCACCGTATTAAAATCTTGATTCTACTGCAAATTTTCATGATCGTCTTTATGCTGCTGAAGTGGTTTTTCATACAATTCTTCCATGATTTCTCTGTCCATTAAGTCATCACGCCCATAAAAATTCTCAAGATCTTCAATAAAACTATGAACATGGCTACAACAGTCCTGAACTAAAGCGAAGGATGGATATGATTCTTTATATCTTTCAAAGAATATTGTATGAAAATCTTTTAAACAATGAATAGAAGCAGGTGGCAAGCTTTCATACCAAGATCGGGCTTCGTCTTCCAAAGTAGCCATAAACATTTTCATCAAACAATCTTCAGGAAAATTGATCTTTATTTGATGCACGTGAATGTGAAATTTCACCAGATGAAGAGCAGCATCATTACCTTCCACATTTCTGAACATAGGCAAATTCTGAAGCCAATCCACCTTGGGCATTTTATTCGGAAAACCTGGGATGTGATCTCGGCTCATGGGGGCGTATCTTATTGCAACCCACTCCATTTTGAAAATCTCAAAGCTACTGATCTCTCTGCAGTGGAGTCACCATGAAGGATTGATGGCTGGATTCTTCAGTGAATGGAGTTTCCAGGTGAATGATTTCAGCCTTCTTACGTCTGATTTTTGTTCACCATCAACATCAGATCTGAACTTGATAGATGTACTGGGCAAGACAATCTACAAGAAAACCATTTTCTTCCCCAGTGGAGTCACCATTATGTTAGAGCCTAAATCTTCCTTAGGCTGAAGGAAGGAAAAATTTAAGGTAACCACAAACCATGCTCAGTCTGGTAGCTAGCCCTACCAGAACAGGAGAGGGCTCTCTTCGGGTCACGCTCAGTGAAGAATAAACAAATAGGGTCTGAGAATGACTTTAAAATGGATACTGATTTTAGGCTAGGTAAATAAATATGAAAGGAGTATTTTGATGAATGACTGAGTTTTCTGGGATGTATGGGACCAAGGAACAGCATGAGCAAGAATTTAACTCAAAGATGCAGATTACTTCATGAGGCAAGACAGGTCGAAAGTCTAGAAATTAAATCTGAAATAACATGAAATGGAGAGACTGTTTAAGAGGGTGAAAAGGGCATAAATACATGAATCCTTTTCAACATAAGAAAACATAGAATGTGAAAACTTTCCCAAGGCAGAGCAGTAAAACTGAATTCTACCTTTTCTTACTTAGAAGCTTTCAGTGGAAATAAATATGAATGGACTATGAAACATAACGAAATACATATGAAACAAAAGGAAAATACATTTGCTAAACTCACGCCACAGGAATCTCATGAACCAGAGCTGCAATCTTTCATTAATTCTCTGTCAAAATGTACAGTGAGTGACTGGGTTTCTCTCCCACAGTTTCCCAGAAATTCCAACCCTTTACAAAATGACTATCAATACAATAAATAAGCTTTTCCATGAGAAATTCGATCAACCCAGGAAATGAATAGCCAACCATCAACAGTTACATTTAATTTTCTATGAGGACTAATTAGAAAAAAGCAAACATGAGCGTAGATTTTTTGGGTGGCTGTTCGCCTTCATTTGGCCACTTGGATAGAAGCCAAAAATGTCTTTTAAAATTTTCCTTTGATGCCAGGAATAATGTATTGTAAATGAGCAGGCACACTTGGAGAAAATTGCGAATCGAAATTTCGCGGAGCGGGAGTGATTTTGGCCTTTGGGTCTCTGTGTGTCCCACCTAAAACTGTATGCGTCGCGCCACTTTGGAGCTGGCTTTGAGGCACTTTATGAAGGCCAAATTGAGCCCAAGTGTGCTTGTTGGAAAGCCCTGCCAGTCTACTTTCGAACCCAAGTAAAATTTCTGAATTTGGTGCCCATTTTCCCCTCCAAAACTGCAATCTCCCAAGACTGCTTCCTGTGTGTCAAAATAGGGGTAGAGAGGTCACTTTTTGGGTGTTTTTGACCTCCTGAGGACTCAAAACTGGCCCAAACTTCTTGGCCATGCACCAAAAGTCATGATTTTCCATGGAAAATCCAAAAATGTAAACTCTTCGTCATTTGGAGCTCCCTAGCAAAAGCGCGCGCCAGGTGGCGCGGCACACAGGGAGAAAAAACCTGTGTATTGTGCACAAAATTTCAAAATGCAAAAATGTGCCCCAAATTTCTTGAAATTTGGGCTATACCTTCTCTATCACATGTCATGCTGGACCAATGAAGCCTCGGCCAAGATTCAGAGGTGATCTTGCTCTTTTTGCCTCTTTTGTCTTTTGTTACCTTCCTCAATTTCGCCTTTAGGCTGCTGATTCTTGTTTTGGAGCTCATGTTTCGGGCCATGTAATGGTGAGTCATATGCCACAGCATCACTTTTTCCCTATTAGACTTCTCCACCAGCTGCTCCAAGTGAATGTTCGCTTTCTCTAAAACATACTCCCGGTCCTCATCTCTTTGCTCCATAGGTCTACCTTGTACTGCCATGATGTGTTGCCGGCTTTCCTTGATCAGTTGCAACTCTATCTCAGCTTGCCAATCCTCAAGTTGTTTGTTCCTCTGCTCCAGATATTTCATGTTCCATTTGGCTCTTTCCAAGTCAAGGGACAAGGCTTGAATCTCTGTTTGCTGCTCCTAGATGATCTCTTTAAGCTGTGTACTTTGCGGATCTGTGTCTGTATCATCATCATGAAGGAGAACGAATTTGGTCTCTCATTCACCTGATGGCCCCTCATCATGCATTGGCTCCTTACCTCTGTCATGTGCATGTAGTGCTGATGTCGGAAGCGAGGCCCCTTCCACCCCGGGTGGAGATAACACTCGCTTTGCTGCTGCAAACAAATGTCTAGCACCCCTCTGATATGTGACGAATACTGGCACACTGGCAGTCTCATGGTGCTCGTACTGATGAGAAGGTTCCCCTGTCTCAAATTTAGTCTCTGGAGGTCCTTGTGAAGCTCGGAAGAAGTCACGGGAGATGAAATCATCCCAAGTGATACCCTGTAGATCAAGCTGATGCACCACCAAAATCTTGATGAGAGAAAAATGATAAACACTGTTAAGTTGCTGCTGAGGGATTTTGTGCTATATAAAGTTGGTCATCCTCTCTATGTTCCGGCAAATGAAATACGGGATGTTCATCATCCATACCCTGGTGAAATGCATGAGCAACCTAATGTGATAAGCATAAAGATGAGAGAATCGTCCCTCACAGCTGAAATATTTCATAATCAATCTCATTAGTGGAGCATATTCATCTTTCAAATATCGGAATGGAAAAACTCTTTTGAGCTGCCTCAAGAAAGTGGTTTTAATATATGGCTCATAATGATGCTGATCAATCTTCTGCTTCTTGTTCCATGGTTCTCCAATGTTCGGTATGCCGGTTGCTAATGAGACAGATTCTGGTGTAAGTGTGAAGGTGACACCAGCTAAAGTAGCCTGATCTCCATGTAAGTACAGCACGAATAGATGAGCCAACTCATGATGAAATTGAACATTAGCCACCTTCTGACAAAACTCAAAGCATGAATGATGCTGGAAACACGACATAGCAAGAGGGCAGGCCTGCAATTCTGTAAGGGTGGTCGGTTCTTCTCTAACATGTCTGCCACTTTTGTGAGGCCTCCAGGGAGCCTGTTCTTCCGAGGATGAGTTGCTTTGGGTTTCCATTTCATAGTCCGATATATGCTCATATGCCATGACTGCTGTTTTTCCACTGCCTTAGAGAAAAAGATGCTGGTGATAAAACTGTATTTGGACTGCTTTTGTGATGTGTTGAAATCTGCCACCAAGGGGAAAAAAGCAACAAGGGACTGTTAGGAAGGGGAATAATATGAAGGGATTAGGGACTATGAGGAGGAATTTTATTTAGGGACATGCAGGGGGGTTTAGGAAATTTTATATAGGGTAGGGTTTGGGGTTTTACATTTGACAAATGAGTAGAGGGGATAGGGAATAGGAGTTTAGTAACGTTTTAGGATAGGGAAAAATGGAATAGGGCAGAAGGGAATGATGGAAAGAAGGGAAAAATGAAATGGAGGAGGAACCTTGGCGCCAACACAATGAATTTGCAACCCTAACAACAATTTTTTTGATGACTTTAAGTGGTAGGGTTTAAGAGTTTTTGTTTCAACCATAAGTAGCCATAAACCATCATCATACTAACATAAAAATAGATGAAACACTGAGAGATCGCCCCCACCTGGAAAATTCAAGGGATTGAAAGGAAATTTGTTGTAATTCTGAGAAAAATCGGGTTTTTATGTGTATGCGCTGCGCAGCATACCCAGTGCGCCGTGCCGTTTGAGTGCGCCGCGCCTGTGTTATTTAACACGGTGTGGTCTCTCCTAGTGCGCCGTGCTCCCTCAGTGCACCGCGCCACTCCACCTGTGCGCCGCGCCACTCCTCCCATGTGCCACGCTCCAACTTTTAACACAATCACGACATTTCAAATAGCGGTTTGTTCTTCAACCTCCAAATTCGACTTTGCTATAAGATTTCATGAATGTAACTTGACACAAATGATTTATATAACTTGGAGAAATATCTTGCAAGAGTTGGATTTGATTTTTCTTCCTCCAAAACCCATTTTGTAATGTTTTTCATTTTGGAACTATATCATTTAATGAAAATTCAGTCCTTTGGCTTTCTCACTAACTTTCTTTCTCACTGACTTTCTGAGTTTTGAGTTGATGAACTTGGTTTTTTTTTACAGGGATATTGGCGTTGATGTTTGGCAAAGGAAAACCAGAGCTTGCTTTGAAAACTCGATGGCAAAAAAAAGAATATACATGATTATTACAAAAAATGAATTCGACAATTTCTTATTCAAAACAGAGTTTTGAACAAGAAATGTCCTCAAATGTGTTTGATGATGAAATTTTGAACTAAGAACCTCTTCGAAAACCATCCTCATGGCCTGCGGGCATTATTCGACATGTTTGAAGACCAACCACTAGACCTAGACTCTGAAAATAACTCTTTTTGACCAAAATAGCATAATGACTATGAATGACTGAAATGAACTTTGATGAACATAGAGAAATTTTGACTAGCCCGGGCAGGTACAAGCATGAGGGAAACAAGAACACCAAACCCTTCCGTCAGACAATGGCATGCCCCTAGCGAAATGCAACGAAGTGAGTCGAGCGAGACACCTAAAAATGAATTGCAAAAGGAGAAATGATCTCTGACGGAGGGCTGTAAGGACCGACTCTAACATTGTGTTGATATATATATATATATATATATATATATATATATATATATATATATATATATATATATATATATATATATATATGGTTATTTATTTTTAATGACTTGTAAGTAATTTAAATTTAAAATTTTCCTTTTTAATTTAAATTTGGGTAATTTAAATTATAATTTTTTTTTTTTTTTTAAATTTAAATTTGATTAAACCTTGTGCTAACAAATTAATTTAAAGATAAATTACATATATGGTTATTTTGATAAACGTCACATTTATTTGCGTAATTTTGATAAGTAAAATAATAAAAATGATATATTAAAAAATTGTCTACATGGAATTATTTTATTATTTTCTTAATTTTTTCTTAGGTGGTTATTTTTGAGTTGAAATTTCCTCTAATGGTACTTGGACATTCACGTACTAGAGAATTCTCA
Organism: Pinus tabuliformis; assembly: GCA_031772625.1. Taxonomy (NCBI): domain Eukaryota; kingdom Viridiplantae; phylum Streptophyta; class Pinopsida; order Pinales; family Pinaceae; genus Pinus; species Pinus tabuliformis. The sequence goes on from CM062805.1 coordinate 643,151,463, forward strand.
TAAGAAGAGTCGGATTAGTAAGACATATCATAAGCTATCTTCTCATCTTATATCAGTGCATCTCAAACATATCGAACAACATTGTCACATAGGAAGGCCTTGACTAACAACTCTATCTCTACACAATATTAGAGCACAATGTTGGGGAGACCAATGATTCATAGACACCTTCATCATTGTCTCTTAAGGCACATATCCCATCCAAATGTTCACAAGGTATGTCATTGTAGGACCATGTCTTGGATTAATTCATCCTCAAGGAATTTCCTCTTTGACTACTCTTACCTATTGGATGCCCTACCACATCCTTAAAGAGCACTGAAATTTATATGCTTACCCAATCCTTGATTCTTTATTCATAACATGAAGACAATAATGATGTGTCCATCTCTCCCTCATGGTATTCACTAAGAATTACAACTATTAGTCCTGGTCTAGTGCATGACACGTGAAGTAGAGAACCATATCCATCACTCCCTCTCAACCAGGGAGGATCTAATCGTTCCTATAAAAGGAATATGCCCAAGCTATCTCTAACCTAGGGACTTCTTATCAACAACAACTATATACTCTTCGGCAGAGATCATGGTACTATAAGCTTCTTGTAGGGATTCTCCATTCAATATTATGTCATGGACTTCAAATTCTTCATCATGGAGCCTTCTTCTATCTATAAATTTTGCGTAGGGCAACAAGAATATTCTACATCACTTTCTCCTCAACTAATCATAGTGTTGAACCAATATTCATGTCAAACTTCTCTTCATTGGAAAGCGATATTATAGTTCACATTTGGATTTCCTTCATACAACTACCTCTACCAAGTTATTTTCATTTAGGATGTTTCATCCATTCGCATGAGTACTAGTTGTAGGTGACATCTACAACTCTCTTTCGATAACCTTGTTTCAACCCAACTAGATGATTTCTCAATAATCAAAATGAATAGTAAATCAAAGTTATCTTTTTATGATGGCATTTCTTCATGATATCAACTTCTAACATCAACTTCTGCACATGTATGAACCCATCTCCAAAACACACATTACCAAGGTTCTCTTTTTCTAGCACACATATGTTCATACCTTCTGTATGGAGATGTGACAACTAGTCCTTCTAGTAAATATTAGATGTTGATTCATTGTCTTATGTTATAGATTCATCTTCCCATGAACTCTTCTTTCATTTTATTCACATATTGTTTTCCTCAGGATCTTCTTTACATGGTTCTTTAAACTTAGGAACCATGATTGTCAACCACCTCATGTTCTTCACGAGGTCATATTATGTTGATTTCATCTTGTCAATATGTATAAGAGTTCAAGGAATATTGTTTACTTTCCTTCATTCATATTTCTAATGGAAGATATTTTTCTTTGTCACTCATGCTCATGAGATAGATCATTCAACCATTCTTTCTGCAACTATATGATGACATGAATTTATCTCAAATATATACACAACTCTTCCTTATTTTGGTCATCTAGACTTCATTCTAGAAACTTCCTTTATTCGGTTGAAGATGAAAGTACTTCAACCAAATCAACATGCCACACATCTTATCATTATACCATCATCCTCATAAACTGTGGATCCCACATTATGTGGAATGTGTACTATTTGTGTGACACCTACTTCTTCTAAGAATGATGAACCCTTCTAACAATGATTCCAATGAAGGATCTTGATGATCCTTATTCTATAACTGCTCCTTAATGAGGATGATGTATGATGATATTTCTATATTTCTAGATGAATTCCTCCAACTAGATAACCTACTACTTTCCAATGGATATGTCATGAGTTACTTCCTTTCTATTATGATGACTACTACAACCATGTAGACTTTCTATTTCATCTATCCTTCCATGCTTCTATGATGATGTCATATCAATATTATAATGAATCCTATCATATAAGTGATGATTTCTATCATTATTACCATCTTTCATAACTGAAAAGATCCAATTGAAGGAGGTTATCTGAGTCAGAATAGAGATCTTTAACTTCCTCCTTTGATTTCTTCTTTTCTGATTCTTCCACTTCTTTAGTAACATGGGATTCATTTCTTTCCTTTCTCTTCTTGTTTTCCTTCATGAGTTTAGGACAATTAATTTTAAAGTGCCCATATTCATTACATTCATAGCATTTGATCTTTGACATGTCAAGATTTTTCTTTTTCCAAGGATCAAACTTTCCAAACTTTCCTTTCTTTCTAGCCATAGCTGCATATGCTTGGGTTTGTTCACTTGATCCAACATCGTTCTTTGACTTCAACCTAGTTTCTTCAATCTTACATAATGGAAAAAGTTCACTGAATGGAGTGGCTTCCTTCTTTCCATAGTTACTTGATACAAAGTTTCCCCTCTCATCAAGTAGTGAATTAAGCACAATGGTGGGAATTTCTTTATCGGACATTATTTCCCCTAACTCTTGTAATTAATCTCTTATTTGAGATACCCTCATAATGTATGAGGCTACCCCTTATTCCTTTGATACCTTCATCTTGTATAGTTTGTTTCTCAATGATATAACTTCTCTTGCAGTGCTTATGGAAAAAAAATCTACCAACTTTTCATATATTTCTTTTCATGTCTCCATCTTTGCTACATAAGGGATGAGTAAATCCTTGATTGATTCTATGAGGATTATTTGAGCCCTTATTTCCCCTTTCATGCACTTTGATAGTGCTTGAGATTTATCTTGAGATGTTTTGGAGAATTAACCGTTAACATATAATAACTTCATTCTCTATGAGGATCAAAGCTATCCTCTTCTTCCATGCAAGGAAATTTGATGACCCAACCAGTTTGTTTCTTTCCTTGCAGAATGAAGTCATGTTAGTATATTTAGACATACATATAAAAGTACTTACTTGTCAAGTGAAGATTCTTCTTTATGATGATTTCTTCAACTTGATGCCTTCTTGATAATGTTGATTATTGAAGATATCTTATTGATGATGAGTTATTCCTTCAAAAGATAATGTTTCTTCTTCAATGGAAATTCCCTTTTTTAGAGATGATATTCTTTCTTCAATGTGAGGGAGTTGGCCTTGTGCTTTTGATTATGTGGTACTCTTTTGGATGATGATTTTTAGAATGTGTGAGCTTCCAAAGAATTATTCAAGTGTAGAGTATTTTTTTGAATGAGGTGAGGTCTTTGAGGTCTTATTCTTCTTCAAAGTGTTGTTGATTCTAAATGGTGCATTCCTTGTGATGAGATGGGTAGTCCTCTTTGATGTTCATTAGTTAACTCCTTCAATATGATGTGTGAATTAGTCCTTCTTGATGATCTCCTTATGCTCGAACCATATGTATCCTTCTTGAATTGATGATCTTCAAGCCGCCTCTTCTTGCCTTATCACCTTAGCTCTGATACCATGTTGAGAAATATAGGGGAAATTAGATTAGGTAATTTCTCTTACTTCAATAACTGCTTGTGATGTATTTTTAATTTAATTGATTAGCTTCTTCTTTCACTTTATTATCATTAGTGTTCTTATCATCAAATAGCTACCAAACAATAAAACAATGATACAAGAGGACATAAGATATAGGCTATAAGTCAGGGCAAAAGCCTCTCCTTTTGAGGCGAAAGCCCACAAGAAATCTTCTCTTCTTATAGAACTTCAAATGACAAATTCCAAGACCTATGACCCTTGAGAAAGACCCCTTCAAGACCAAGTCAACCTTTCTTGATGAGTTTTCCTTTCACAGCTTCCAACAACATCTTTGACCTTCCAACAACTTCTTTAACAACCTCGACCCCAACAACATTTCTAGCAACTTTAACCCCAAAAATGTTTCTAGAAACTTCGACCCCAACAACTTTTTCAGTAACTTCGATCCCAACAAATTTTCCAGCAACTTCGACCCCAACATAATTTCCTGAAACTTTGTCCCCAACAACTTTTCCAACAACTTCGACCTAGCAGTGTCAGAATTTTGTTGCATATGAGTGAGAGAGAGAGATCCAAAAAATTCGACTCTAGCTTCCTTCCTGAACTTCACTTGCTTTAAGAACTCTTCCTTTTAATATTGAACTTCTACTCTTTCTCCTTTGTATGTCTTGTGTGTGTCCTCCAAATGAGGTCAAATGCCTATTATATATAGGCTTTCCATGGGTACGAATTGCCTTCATGAGGTAGACTTGATATTTCACGTAGGCCGACTTGTTGCAACTAGGTTGACTTGTCTTGGAGGGTCTTTTATGACTTAAGTAAATTTATTTTACATAATACAAGATTCCAAAATGGGTCTTACATATTACAATGACACAATTGACTCCTAGAATTTATGACAAGTCCCTAGAAGCACTCAATGGGTGCTTGACCTATAAATAAAATAATCTTGAGCATGAAACCCATGCTACAAAATAATAATAATAAAATTTCTTTTTCTCTTTTCATCAAATACATAAAATCACGATTACATATGTCATTATGAAGACCAATCCTAGTTACACATTTAAACAACATCAACCTCTTGTCAACATTGGCGATTAGTTAATTTAAGGTAGAATTTCCTTACATATATTCTCAGGTATATTTCAGCCACTATGTACAATGGCCAATTTAGATTATGTGTGTTTCTTATAGTGTGTCAATTATGCGTGTCATGTAAGAACATTAATTATCTGTCACTTATTGTGCATCTCTTATATATGACACCTAATTTGGTGTATCATGCCTTTTGTGCATTGATTTAGTAAATTGTTGCTTAACTATGTCACTTATGGTAGGTATCTTATGACATGTTTAAAGAGTATCACTTCTATACATTGTGTATGGGGAATCACTTAATTATGTCACTTACGTGCATTGCTTATGGTGTGTTAGATATAAATTAGTTGCAATGGTATAAAAAAAAATTCCATCCATATAATGTTTCATTAGTTCATAACATTGATAAATATAATGATCAAATATAACATCCCAAGGAATGTTCAATAAGAGAAATATTACGTTGACTTCTTAGGACTAAATTCCACAAAATTTAGGGTTTTCGAATTCCAGAAAACAAGATTTTTTAAAATTCCACTTCAAATTACATTGAAAAGAATTGCCAACTTGTGATGCAACGTCAATATGGTGTGTTTACTTACATTTATTAATCTTACACTCAAATTTGAACTCACCATGTTGGATTTTTTTCACCCAACCACTGACATTTTGCATTCTATTATCTCCACCTTCTCATATTTATGCAAGTACACTATATTTTTCACAAAATATAGGCATCAACCTCTTGTCAACATTGGAGATTGGTTAATAGAAGGAAGGCTTATTTTACATATCTTCTTGGATGTAGTGCAACCACTATTTACATTGGTTAATTTAGAACATATGTGTTCCATATTGTGTCTCAATTATGTGTCTCATGTAAGAACACTAATTATGTGTCACTTATGGTGCATCCCTTATGTGCATGAATGCATATGTTTTGATTGTCGTGGTTCATTTCTTATGTGCATCACTTATATGTGACACCTAAAATGGTGTATCATGCCTTATATGCATTTATTTTTTACACCCTAGAGAAAATTAACAATATGTCCTTAAATGGCTCTTGGAAGTGAGTTGCAATTCACCATAAAATAAAAAATGAGTCTTGTTGAAAATAGAAACAAGAAATGCTAAAAATAGAAGTGCTAAAAATAGCACTGTTGTAAATAGCATTTCAGGATACATTCCAATTTTAGTTAGTCCCTGAACTAATTGAGAATTAAAATTTGAATTTGATCTTAGCAGCTGTTTGTAAAATAATTAATTAATTCATCTTGAGTTAATTAGTTGTAGGAAATCAAACATGAAGTCTATGTGAAGACATGCAACAATTTATCCATTGATTGAGGAAGTTATCCCTTGATTAAGGAGATCAGGATGAGTTGTAATTAGTTAGCTTAGTTATCTGAGTTAAGCACAATTAGATTAGTTCCAACAGTTTGTGGAACTGGTTGTGAGTTCAGTTAGTTAATGCATGCATGCATGTAACTACTACACTTCATATAACTGAATATTCTCTCATAAATAACTCATGCGCGTCAGTTCAGTCAGAGACCCAGTTGAGATCAGATGATGGGACAATGTACTATCAGTTGCAGGAATATTCCATTGAGGATATATCTTGCATGTAGAAGGAATTCATTCCTTGGAGATTTCACAGTTACTTTTGAGTTTGATGAGTTGTACGAGAGGCCAATTCACACAGGTGGTAGCATTGGACCCCAGGAGAAACTACGCAAGGAAATAGGAGTCTTGGAGGGCTGAGGGAAGGTATATGTTGTGTCTATTTAGTCTATGAGCTGTATTGAGGGATTGTATTGAGAGCTGGATAGCTTGTGAGCTAACGCTTTGTGTAATCCAGACATATTTCCACTTGTATGATATTACATAGATCGAGGTTTTAGCTGAGGCTTTCCCTAGAGTATTCTTCTGTGTTCATGTGTGATTTCTTTCTCATTCTCTATTATATGTGTTCTATTTTTATCTTGCTCAAAATCGATTAAGCTTTTGCAAGGCTCTTGTAGAAGTAGATCTAGTATTTTGCTTTAGTATATTGCATAATCTGTTGATCTACAGTGAGAAATTCTACATGGTATCACGCTGAGAGACAAGCTTCGGAAAATCAAGTGTGAAAAGGGCGACACTATTGGGTTGTGTTATATTCTTTCCACAACTAGCCCACATAGTTAACCGGGAGGTTAGAAGGGTGGCGAAGCCCCCCTTCGTTGCACCGATTGCATAGCGGGGGGGTCACAGGGGGTTTGAGGGGTGCAGGTAACCCCACTCTATGGGGTCTGGGGTAGCGCCATGGAAAATTTTGGTTTTGGACCCTATGTTAGGTTGGGCGGACCCACCTATGGTTTTGTGCATGATTTTCACACATGGTTTTGGACGTGTTGGTTTTTGGTCCATGGTTTTGGACGCGATGGTTTTTCGGTCCATGGTATTGGATGCTTTGGCATGTATAAATATGTATTGTAACATTGAAAGGAACATAATGAAAAATCAAGCTGGTAGTCCCGATTTTGGGATCTAGGGGAAAATCTCTGTTTATATGTGTTTTATGTGTTATGCTCTCGCATTGTTTATTTTCTATGTTTTAGAATTCATATGCAGGTAATTTCTGTACGAGGTTAAAACCTACATTTGGTATTAGAGTTGTTTTGGCTTCAAGGGGATGCCTTTGTTGCTGAGGGGTTTCACTCGGGCCTGTGGTAGACCCTGTTCAGTGGGAGATCTGCGAGATTGATTCTAGTGGTGAAAAAAGATGGCAAGCAGTGGAAAGATAAAGATTGAGAAATTTAATTGTCAGAGTTTTGAGTTGTGGAAACTCAAGATGGAGGATTTGTTGGTGGATAAAGATCAGTGGATCGTGGTAGATCCGGGTACTAAACCAACGAGTGTCTGATGAAGAATGGAAGAAGTTGGATCAGAAGGCAAAGAGAATAATACGATTGTGTGTCTCAGATTCAGTATTGCTGAATGTATCGGGGGAAGCTACAATGAAGGATTTGTGGGACAAGTTAGGGACTTTGTACCAATCTAAGTCTCTGGTGAATAAACTGTTCCTGCGGAAAAAGCTGTATAACCTGAGGATGAAAGATGGAGACTCGGTGACAGAGCATTTTAATGCATTTAATACTGTGGTAAGTAAGTTAGCATCTGTTGATAATAAAATTTCAGATGAAGATAAGTGCATCAGTTTGTTGTGTTCTATACCAGATTCATGGGATAGTCTGGTTATTGCAATAGGTAGCAATGCAAATGCCTTTGCAGTTTGATGAAATAGTCTCATCCTTGCTAATGGAGGAGATGAGATGGAAAAATATGGAAAGCCAGAATGGTGATGCCTTGTCTGTACGAGGATGGACTAGAACATAAACAAAAATAAGTCATCGAGTGGGAGATCTAAATCTAGAGGGAGATCTAAATCTCTAGGAAAACCTATAAAGGTGGTGTGCTGGAAATGCAGAAAGGAAGGGCACTACAAAAGGGACTGAAAATCTAAAGCTCCTAATAAAGGAAAGGGATCTAATGATGCTACTTCTGTAGAGGTGAAAACCACCTTAGATGAAGGTGGGGATGTGTACTTTGCTTCTTCAAGTACACATGTAGATCATGAGGCATGGTTGATTGACTCAGGTGCATCCTTTTACTTCACTCCCCATAGAGAGTGGTTCTACGAGTATGAGAAATATGATGGTGGTGATTTCTTCTTGGGGGATGACAGGAAGGCTAGAATCATTGGTCACGGAAAAGTAAAGTTGAAGTTGCATGGTGGAAGGGCTAGAACACTTCCAAGTGTTCTGCATATTCCTACATTGTCTAGAAATCTGATTTCTGTAAGCAAGCTGGATGATGCAGGTGTAAAAATATTGTTTGAGAAGGATACCTGCAAAATGGTTCGGGGAGCACTTGTATTGATGTAGGGAGTTCGGATTGAAACTCTGTACAAGTTGCAAGGTAGCATGGTCATTGATGGGTGCAATAGTTATGTGGTTCCTGAAAATGGAGTAGAAAATCTAGTGGTCTCTGGAGAGAAGACCATGTTGTGGCATCACAGGCTTGGACATATTGGAGAGACGGGCCTTCAAATACTTCATGGTAAAGGTATGGTAGAAGGTATGAGTAATAGCTCTCTGGATTTTGATTTCTGTGAAAATTGTGTATATGGGAAGCAGAATTGGGTGAGTTTCCCCTCTGGTGGTAAGAGGGTGAAACATTTATTAGAGCTTGTGCATAGTGATGTGTTTGGACCTATGAAGGTTCCATCACTGGGTAAGTCTGTGTACTATGTATCATTTATAGATGACATCTCAAGGAATACATGGATATATTTCCTTAAGAAGAAATTTGAAGTCTTTGATAGGTTTAAAGAATTCAAGGCTTTGGTGGAAAACTAGACAGAGAGGAAGATAAAGGTGTTGAGGAAAGATAACGGTGGAGAGTTTTGGAGTAAGGAATTTGAAGAATTCTGTAAGAATTGTGGTATAGCACGACAGAAGACTACTCCATATACACCTCAGCAAAACGGAGTTGTAGAAAGAATGAACAAGACATTGATGGAAAGGGCAAGAAGCATGCTCAGTGGTACTGGGTTAGGACAAGAATTCTGGGCAGAGGCGGTGGAGACAACATGTTACCTGGTCAGCAGATCACCTTCATAAACGTTGGAGGATAAAACTCCACAAGAGGTATGGACTAGTAAGAAACCCTCTCTTTCACATCTGAGGGTATTTGGATGTGATGCATATGTACATGTTCCAAAGGAGAAATGAACCAAGTTGGATAGTAAATATGGAAAGTGCATATTTATTGGGTATAAGGATGGTATAAAGGGTTATAAGGTTTGGAACCCAGTAACAAGGAAGGTTGTGTACAGCTGAGATGTGGTGTTCAGAGAGGTGAAAGATGTTATTAAACATGAAGTCCAACCAAAGGAACCTAAGAAGATAGAGTTTGAGCTAAAGGAGGAAGAATCAGACTCTACATCAGAGGAGGAATCAGAAGATGAAGAGCCACAAACTCCGAGTATGAGAAGATCAGTTCGAGAAAGAAGGCAGCCAAAAAGGTATAGTCCATCTTCTTTCTATTCAAATTTTGCTTTATCTATTACTAATGATGATCCCAGAACTATGAAGGAAGTAGTAGATTCATAGGATGGAAAACTCTGGAAAGAGGCCATGATTGATGAAATGGCATCTTTGCACAAAACTGAGGATTGAGATCTGGTGGAGTTGCCAAGTGGAAGGAAACCCATTGGCAGCAAATGGGTGTTCAAGAAGAAGACAAATGCAGAAGGAAAGGTGGAGAAATACAAAGTTCAATTGGTAGCAAAAGGTTATTCCAAGGTGCCGAGAATTGATTTTGGTGATATTTTTTCTCCTGTTGCCAAGGTAACTTCTATTAGATTACTTTTATCTGTTGCTGCTACTTTTGATTTTGAGGTAGAACAGATGGATGTGAAGACAACATTTCTTCACGGGGATCTGGAAGAGGAAATCTACATGAAGCAACATGAAGGCTTTGCGGTGAAGGGTAAGAAAGAACTGGTTTGTAAGTTAAAGAAGTCTCTGTATGGGTTAAAACAGTCACCAAGGATGTGGTATCAGAAATTTGATACATTTATATGGGGACTTGGCTTCACCAGAAGTAAAGCAGATCACTGTGTGTATTTTAAATTAATTGGTGACTGTGTTATTTATTTGGTCTTGTATGTGGATGATATGTTGCTGGTTGCAAATGACAAAGAAATTATATAGGATTTGAAGACCCAATTTTCCTCGAATTCGACATGAAAGATCTTGGTGCTGCAAACTATATTTTGCGCATGGAAATTAAAAGAGATCGGGCAAAGAGGAAGCTCTAGTTAAACTAGAGGAAGTATGTCGAGACAATATTGCAGAGATTTAATATACAAGATAGTAAACCAGTGAAGGTTCCTATTCCTGTAGGTGTAAAGTTATCTGCTGAATAGTGTCCTAAGACACAAGAAGAGGATGAGGACATGCCCCATGTTACATATGCAAGTGTAGTCAGTAGCCTGATGTATGAAATGGCCTGTAGTAGACCAGACATTGCACATGCAGTGGGAGTATTGAGTAGGTTTATGTCAAAACCAGGAAAGGAGCATTGGACAACAGTGAAGTGGGCTTTCAGGTATTTGCGTGGCACTAGTGATTATGGTTTGTGCTACCAAGGAATACCGGGATTGGATAGAGTGTTAGATATTTGTGGATTTGTTGATGCAGACTAGGCTGGAGATATGGACCAGAGAAGATATACAAGTGGGTATGTGTTTAACCTATTTGGAGGTGCAGTTATTTAGATGAGTAAGAAACAATATGTAGTGGAACTATAAACTACAGAGGCAGAATACATGGCAGCCAATCATGCAAGCAAGGAGGCAATTTGGTTGTAGAGATTGTGTTCAAGTATGGGGTTAGTACAGGGAGCTATAAGAATAGACTGTGACAGCCAAAGTGCAATTTTCTTGGCAAATAACCTTGCATATCATTCAAAGACAAAGTACATTGATGTTCAATATCACTTTGTGAGGGATATGATAGAAGACAAAAGGTGTTGCTAGTAAAGGTGGACACTTTGAAGAATACTGAGATGCATTGAAAAATCTGTGAGCTCTGAGAACTTCTCTTGGTGTAGAGAAACAATGGGCATTGCAAGGCTGGATAAATGACGAAGCTCTCTTGTGGCCCCTTGTGGAAAGAAAACAACAAGTGGGAGAACGTTGGGTTGTGTTATATTCTTTCCATGACTAGCCCACGTAGTTAACTGGGAGGTTAGGAGGGGGGCGGAGCCCCCCCTTTGTTGCGCCGATTGCGTAGCGGGGGGGTCACAGTGGGTTTGATGGATGCTTGTAACGCCACTCTATGGGGTCTGGGGCAGTGCCCTAGAAAATTTTGGTTTTGGACCCTATGTTAGGTTGGGCGGACCCACCTATGGTTTTGTGCATGATTTTCACACATGGTTTTGGACGCAATGGTTTTTGGTCCATGGTTTTGGACGCGATTGTTTTTCAGTCCATGGTATTGGATGCTTCGGCATGTATAAATATGTATTGTAACATTGAAAAGAACATAATGAAAAATCAAGCTGGTAGTCCTGGTTCTAGGATCTAGGGGAAAATATTTGTTTATATGTGTTTTATGTGTTATGCTCTCGCATTGTTTATTTTCTGTGTTTTAGAATTCATATGTAGGTAATTTCTGTACGAGGTTAAAACCTACAGACACGATCTCTACATATCTAAACAAGATCACCACCTACATGGATGAGCTTGGAAGTGTAGGGATCACAACAACCAATGATGACATGGTGAGTCTTGCTCTCCTTGGTCTTCCTAAGAGCTAGCATAGCTACCAAGACTCAGTAAATGGAAGAAAGAAACTACCAAATTGGGAACAACTTTGGTCGGATTTGATGTAGGAAGATATAAGAAGAAGCACCAGAGATGGATCTTCATCAAAACAAGATGATGAAGAAAATCTAGCCTTAGCGAGTAAGGCACGGAAAGGGAAAGGGAAGGCATCCCATTCCAAATCTAGTTCTTCCCATGGTGGGAAGAAGATTTAAAAATCGAAAGTGAGATTCTTTCATTGTCATGAGGTGGGTCATTATGCTACAAATTGTCCACAGAAGAAATCCTCGAAGGGATCAGATGGTGAGGCACTGGCCTCACAGTTTGAACTGGATTTCTCCCTCATCGCATGCATGGTTTCATCCATGGTGGGATGTGTTTGGTACCTAGATAGTGGAGCTTCATTCCACATGACCGACAACAAGAAACTTTTTAGTACCTTGGAGGAGAAGGATCTCCAGATGCGGATCGAGTTGGGCGATGATGGAAAGTCTTATGTTTTAGGTGAAGGTACGATTGTGTTTCAGAGGAAGCATGGAGCTCCTCTCACCCTGACTGATGTAAAGTATGTACCGGGTCTGAAGAATAATCTTGTGTCCGTCGATATGCTAGAAGACAAAGGCTATGATGTAGTCTTTAGTAAAGTAAAGGTATTCCTGAGGCATATCGGCACTGGACAGACCAAGAGGATTGGGATTCGAGTAAAGAATATCTACAAGCTAGAGGTAGACGACTGTGCTGCTTTGAGTTCCAAAGAAGAGTTGGTGCAAAGCCAAGATGTTAGCGAGCTATGGCATAGAACATTGGGCCACTTGCACCAGTGGTATATATATATATATATGGGTTTCTTCTCAATGACTATCATGACCACCATATTTTCACTCTAATTTAGTTTTTAACAATTCAATATATAAATATACATAAAATAAAAAATGTGTGTATCAATGTGGAAAAACACTTAAATCTAGGAAATTGGTCCTTTTTTACTATTACCATATGGTGTTAGTGAAACTATAACAAAGCCCTCTTTATTTCCTTCCCTCCATATTTTTTTTATTGATCACAAATTTATTTTATTTTTCATTTTAAATTTTTCTCTACACATTTACATTTATTTTTCATTCTACACATTTACATTCATTTTTCATTTTAAATTCACTTATGCACATTTACATTTATTTTTCATTTTAAATTTCCCTCTACACATCCAGAGAGGTCTAGGCTGGTCACTGCCATAAAGCGTAGGCTGGTCACTACCATCAAGCAATTTAGTGGGTTGTTCGGACAATAAGGGATAACTGTGGTGTCTCTGAAGGTGGTTGGATTCGGACAACATAGGCTACAGGGGAGAATGGAACTTGGGACCTGTTGAAAGAGTGACAGAACTCATTTCTCAGCTTTGGAAGGCCTGATCACTACAAAATCGTGTGTTCCTAATTCAAACTTTCCACGATAACATTTACAAATCCTTCTGCATTGTTTGGTACTTGGTTTTACTTATCCATGGGTGTTTTGGTTTTCCTGTAATGGGCATTTTAATGTTTTGGCTAGTAGTGCTTAGTTTTGGAGAGCTTAATGTTTATCAACGCTCTTTGGTGCTTCGGTAACGTGGCATTGAGATGGGGCACAAAGATCAAATGGGCCACAGGGAAAGAAAGTAAGCATAAGAACTGGAGGACATAGATAACAACAAACAACAAGATAAGGAAGGACGTAATCCCTGGCCTAGGAATTTAGGGTAAGAGAATATTTATAAGCAGAACCAATTACATAGGGAACCAATTAGAGAGAAAAACCATGATGAAATTAACATACGGGTTGTGCACCAAAAAATGAAGCAAAAGGACACTATAATAGTATCGATCTAGGAACGAACTACTGTGGGATCAAATGAATAAACTACACATCCCAGAGAGGTGGTCCTTCCTAGGCCCTATTCTAGATACTCATTCATGGACTCTAGTCTAGATTTGGGAACGAACTACTGCGAGATCAAATGAATAAACTCCACATCCCAGAGAGGTGGTCCTTCCTAGGCCCTATTCCAGATATTCATTCATGGAATCTGAGTCATGGAAGGATCCTCTTAGAACAAGATGAGGGGCTAGGGTTCTATCGGTATGATCTCTTCCCGTGTGGCATAAGTGACCGTCCTCTTGTTGTGTCTATTCCCTCCAAAGAGATTCTCCTGGCCAAGGTATTCCCCTTTCAAATTCACTTTTCTTTTGCTCTCTAAAGGTTTTTCCATTTTATAATATCAAGATGAATTTTAACATGATTGGACGTAGATTATTGCCTAATAAATTAGGCCTACATATTCATCATAACTAAAAATTCCATAGCCATTTCCATGGCCTTGTACCCACACCACAAATTCATTGCCTCATGTATGTAGGCGTTTAGTATGAAAAGGAACTTCTCTACTCATGTCCAGAGCTCCCACCACTACCTTACACACTAGGACTTTTACTACTGTAGCTTCTTCGATAGAGGAAAACAATGGCTTTAGACAACTTATTTTCAGAGTTGTACATAATGATTTCCTTCCATAATCAGGGTTAACGACTCTATCTACTAACCTAATACTAGTTACAACTTTTAAGTTTTGAGCCTTGGAACACCATTGTATACTAGTGCTTATATTTAGTTGAATATAGAATGGGAGAACATATAAGGCGCCCTGGCATGTACACTGCAGAAAATCAATCCATCTTATATCATACATTTGCCAAAGGATCCCTTTTATTCAAAATATCTTTGTAAGATGGTGTTGCAATGATCATTGGCCAACTAAATTCATTGAATGTTAGTCTGTTGTTGTTATGACCAAAGGTTGGAAGGAGACTATCCTGTAAACAACATGGCTCAACATTATAGACAAGTCTTTGTTGGCAAGTACTATCACAAAAAAGAAACAAAAAAATACATTGTACTGCCTTTTTTCCTCTCAGGGAATGGCCTTTGGTTCTATGCATCATTTGGCACAAGAATTTTCAATTTTTTGTTTTCATTCATCCTAAAACTGTGAATGGACTGGGAACAAGTACCGAGTGGTAATTTTCAATCTAAAACACATGTTTTCAAGGCTTTATATATATTGTTAATTCAATATTGAGCAAGTGGTTCTATGATTCTGGCATGAAGGAAAGTTTACATTAATCCTCTATATTTATTCTTGGTATTTGTTAGAGACATCAAGATTTCTAATGTCCCTTTTACTATGAGGTTAGAGGTAGGTTTGTCTGCCTTTATTGGGAATTAAAGGGTTCCCTAACCTCTTAATTCATCCATCTAGACTGAAGATGCCTAGCTCTTGGACGTGTTAGGGCATGGACTTAAGATCTTATGAGGACTTCCTCTAACAAATTCCATCAAGTATATCACTTCCTTCTTTCCTTTTGTCCCTTTTGTAGTTCTGTTGGTGGCGGTAGGTGATAGGTAGAGACCTAGTATACTTATGGCATTAGATTTGTGAAACCATGGACCTCTTCTCCCTCTTCAACTAGCATACCTACCCCCGTGACTCTTAAGGAATTTGAGTTCCTGATCTCAACAGTGAGTACAAGATAGTTTCTCCTGCCCCCAACCCCCCAGGGTCTGCCATCATCAGGTTCTTTTTGGTGGCCTAGATTGTTAGGAGATTATTAGCATATCATTCTATATTTCCTTGCATGGTTTATTGTTTGAACCTCTCAGACCTGGAATCCATCTTGAGGAAATTCTCAGATAGAGTATTGGCTCATTTTTCACTATCAATGATCCTACAAGGACATTTCCATTCTCTTCCTCCATTCTGTCTGCCTCTATCTCTATTATGGGTGGATGGCTTCTGATCTAAAAATGAAACTACTTGTATTTGCAGTTCAAGGTATTCATTTCCATAAAATTATATGTGCAAATTGTTTTACATGTCTTGCAATTGAAACAAAGTGTTTTTGGTAAATTTCTGAGTCTTATGTTTGAAGGAGTGTTATTTCATTTTACTGTTTAGCATATTAAATCTGAAAAACATAGCAAGATAAAATCACATAATATAACACAGCAGCTAATGAGGCAGTTCACCCCTATTGGGCTACATCTGCCGGGTCCAAGGGCCCCAAATGGGCATGTCCTTGCTCTTATTAGATGCTCAAATTGGTTATACAGTGATAAGAAAGCCTAAACAAGCAAAATAAGCTGTGGAAATGAGTTCAAAATACAGAAAACAGTATATTGGCTTTGGTTTCACCTCCAATGGTTAACCATAACCCAATACAACTCCAACACTCCCTAGGCCCTAATGGCTCTCCAAGCTTCTCGGCTGAAAAAGTACCTAAAAATCAGCTCTGTTGACTCTGCAACCTGTACCATTGGCTCTAAAATGGTCAGAATACCAGAAATAAAAAAAAACTTTCGCTCCAAAAGGTTCTGCCTACTGAAAGTTATGACCAACTGAAGTTTTGTCCAAGTTAGCGTAAGGAAACTCCACCAAACTTGGAGTAACTGCAGTTAGCTCTGTTAACTTTGCAAAAAGTGTCTAAAAAGGTAGACTCCGTTCTAGTTTTGTCCACACGGTTTGGGTGGCATTAAGTGTTAAGGTGGGTAGTGGTCACATGGACCGACTACCCCACTGCCGACGGAACTGTGGAGCCAACGGTTATGAAACTGTGGCATATAAATGTTATGTGAGACCATCATCGAGACATGTGAAAATGCTAACTGTAAAGCTTAACCATTGGGTTCGATGTTTATCTGCCAAGTTTGACCTGTGGTTCCAAGCCCTGGTCTTATGGATAGGGGGCTGGCCCCCTTTCCGCCCCAACCTTACCTTTAACAAACTTTATATATGCGATAAGACCATAGGTTGTTAAGAACTGATATGTGGGTGGGCCGGTCGGGCCTGTGGGCTGGCGACCACCCAACTCAGGGTTGATTCCTGCCAACACACAATAATTTTGCCACAATAAACCTGCAGTCTTGGGGCCATGTGGCAGCCTCTGGGCAGGCCACGTGGCGTCCATTAATTGGCCACTGAAATCCATAGTATATCCACTGTGCAATCTAGAGTTGAAAAATGTCGATCTGTGATTGGATGAAGAAGGAATATTTTTTTTTAATATATTTTTTTTATTCAAAGTCAACCCAAGTCAAACTGGACTTTTGCATGAAATTGTGAATTTTCAAACTTGAATAACTTTCACATACAGTGTCGGATTTGAGTGTTGTTCATGGCTACAAGATCATATCGACAAGGCCTATCCTGTCATTCTACTTTCAACCAATTATGAGCAATTCAAAATTTGAGCATTTTTTCCACTTAGGACATGATCACCTGATCACACCTCCTAAATGGGAAGCTTTTGGACCCCAAAAGCCTTAAATTACCTGTTAAGAAGGTGAGGGTAAAACTCCCTCACCTTTTCCACCTCCATCCACTTTGCCTTACTCGGTTTGATGCCTTTAAGACCAACCCGAACATAATCAACATTTCCCCTCCTCGAAGTGCGTGTCTTTCTGTCAAGGATGGCATCCTCTTTCATCTCATCCAAAAATTCTAGCAAGAAATCATCTATGGATGGCAACTGAATGTCCCTTTCATGATCAATAATGGATGGCAACTGAATGTCACTTTCATGATCAACAATTAAAGGAGGTTCATACTTGTAACGTAAATTTTCTACATTCACAACAGAATACATTTGAAGGAAAATCTAGTTGAAAAGCATTATTTCCAACTTGTTTAAGGATCTTGAATGGACCGTAACGTATAGGCTTCAACTTTTTACCTTCTCCTTGCATTCTTTCCTTACTAATATGCAACCATAACTCATCTTCTTCTTGAAACTTATGATCAACTCTATGTTTATCAAGTCTCTCCTTTTACTTGCCTTGAATTTTTTTCAAGTTGTTCTTGAACTTGCTGATGTATGAGTTGAATTCTTTCAATGAACATGCAAGCTTTGTCAATGTCACTATGCCCATCAATGGCAACATCCTTCTCAAGAATGAAATCTAAAGGTGACTTAGGCAAATACCCAAAACAAGCTTCAAAAGATGAAGTATTTGTAGAAAAGTGCTTGGCCCGGTTGTAAGCATGTTGAATGTAATACAAGTGCTCATCCCAAAGCTTGGGATGCTTGCTGCAATAACCTCTCAAAAGATGTACAATGGTTCTGTTCACTACCTCTGTTTGGCCATCTGTTTGCGGATGGAAAGCAGTACTCTTCTTCAACTTGGTGTCCATCATCTTCCATAGATTGGACCAAAAATTCCCAACAAATCTAGAATCCATGACACTTACAATAGAAGTAGGAAAGCCATAATGAACCCATACATGTTGAAAATATAAATCAGCAGTTTGTTCAACAGTTATAGTTTTCTTACATGGCATAAGAATACACATCTTGTTGAATCTATCAACTACTACATAAAGATAATCATGCTGCTTTCTAGATAATGGTAGACCTCCTACAAAATCCATAGAAACATTTTCCCATGGTTTAGAAGGTACCGACAATGGCATATATAATCCAAGCTTCCTATTGCTAGGCTTGCTTGTAGCACATAATGAACAACCTCTAATGAAACGTGAAACACTATCTACCATGCGAGGCCAATAACAATAACTCTATAAATGTGCCACCGTTTTGCTTACCTCGAAATGTCTAGTAATAAGAGAAGAATGAGCTTCTCTCATGATACTTAGTCTCTCTCCCTATGGTATACATAACTTGCCCATATGAAACAACAAATTATTATGCAAATAATAATCATTCTCCTCAACATGATTTCCTTCACTCAATTAGCATACACATCCTTAAAATCAACATCTAATGCATACTGTTCTATGTAGCTCTCATGTACAATAGAATCATTCTTAAGCAAAGTAGTAGCACTAATAATAGGCCTTGAAAGCATATCAGAAACTTTATTGAAAATACCTTTCTTGTACCTTATTACCAAGTGAAATTGTTGTAGGAAGCCCATCCAAATGTCATGACTGCTGCAATTTACGTTGTGACTGCAAGTACTGTAAAGGCTGATGGTCAGTATGAACAACTGTTTCTTTGCCCATCAAATAATGTTTCCACTTTTTGACGCTTTGTACCAATACATACAACTCCTTATCATATGTAGGATAATTCACAACAACACCATTAAATGTCTCAGAATGAAATGCAATAGGCTTACCATGCCATAAGAGAACTGCACCCATGGCATAATCACTAGCATTAGTCTGAATCTCGAATGGTTGTCTCAAGTCTGGTAATGCAATAATTGGAGCTGAACTTACCTTTTCTTTCAAAGACTCGAAAGCTTTTTGTTGCTTTCCTCCCCATTGGAAAGCATGCTTCACACTTGTCACTGCATGCATAGGAGCTGCTATGGTAGAGAAGTTAGAAATAAACTTCCTCCAATACTGAGTTGCACCCAAAAAACTTCTTACCTCTTTAATGGATTTTGGAGTAGGCCAATTCACAATAGCTTCTATCTTAGAAGGATCAATTCTCAAAGCACCTCCTCCTACTATGTGTCCCAAATAAACCAAAGAAGTCTTTCCAAATTCACACTTTAACATTTTAAGAAATAATTGATTTTTCTTCAAAATATCAAGTACTTTCTTAACATGCATGACATGATCTTCTCTAGTCTTGCTAAAAATTAAGATGTCATCTAAGTAGACAATAATGAAATCATTAAGAAAAGGACGTAAGACATCATCCATTACCCGCATGAAAGTTGCAGGTGCATTGCGTAAACCAAACGACATAACAAGCCACTTAAAGAGTCCTTATTTGGTTTTAAAAGATGTTTTCCAAAGGTCACTTTCTTCAATTCTAACTTGATGATAACCACTACGTAAGTATAACTTAGTGAAATATTTAGCATCTTTCAGCTGATCTAACAAATCATCTATCCTTTGAAGTGGGTAACGATTCTTTACCATTATTTTGTTCAATGCCCTGAAGTCCACACACATTTGCCAAGTTCCATCTTTCTTTAGAATCAACACTATCGGTGACCCACATGGCGAAGTGCTTGGTATTAAGAAACCTTTGTCCAACAAGTCTTTAATGTTCTTCTTTATTTCAGCATTCTCCATGATAGACATGTGGTACATGCCTATGTTAGGAAGAGGACAATCTAGATGTAAATGGATTTCATGCTAAATCTCCCTTTTAGGAGGCAAACCTGTTGGTTCTTGAAACATCTCATGACGTGCATCAAATACATCATATAAATCTGATTTAAGCTTGGAATCACAATTTTCAAATGAATCATGATTCACATAAACCTTAGGCTTGATCATAACAAGTACGGAACTCTTACTTGAATTAACTAGCCTTTTTACCTATCCCACATTTACCATCGCTATATTTGCCTTCTTGCAATGTGCTCTAACAATGTACTCCTTGCCATCTTCGAAAATATAATATTTATTTTCATGGTGATGGAAGATCGATTTCCTGTCAAATAAGTAAGGACTTCCCAAAACAATTCTTGATATATCAAGCAGTACTATATCAAGTTCAACTGTGTCGATAAAGTGTGCAGTAATTACAAAGCACAATATGCACTTTCTTGAGACTTTTAAGTTTTCATCCTTGCATATCCACCCAAGTGGATAAGGCTTTGGATGTGGAATGGTCTCAAGTTTAAGCTGTTTGACCAAGTCTTCTGATATGAGATTTACTTGTGACCCACTGTGAAATAGTGTGTCAATTTTTGTATGTTTTGAGACTACCCTCACATGGAAAAATTCAATTCTTTCTTCCTCATTTGGAGCTTGTACATGATAGTTTGAAGTACTAGTGCTTGGCTTAGTTTCGGTTTCTTTTCCCTTCATGGTCTTTAAACCCATGGCTGTAATTTTGGTTTCGTCACCTGAATCATCACCTAAATCTTGTGGTGTAATTGTAGTAGCTACAATTTTCTTCTTTCCTTTGTTTTTGTTAGACTGATTTCTTTTTTCAGGATAAAGTTTCCAACAATTTTCCTCTTCATGGCCTTCTCTTGAACAGTGTTTACATATCACTTTCTCACCCTCCATTTTGATAGATGCATTCTTTTTGCCTTTTCCCTTAAAGGTTTTCTCTTTGTTTTTCCCCTTAAAAGGCTTGTTTCTACCATCACCAAAAGTGTTTTTCCCTCTATCCTCTAAATGCGTAGCCTGTACACAAACTTCGTCTAGACTAGTAGGATTGAACATAAGGATAGTATGTTTAACGTAGCTGTTGAAACCACCTATATATTTCAGCAAAGCGTCTTGAATTTGTAAGTCTACCCCTAATAAGAGTGCTCTTCTCCTAAAATCTTGGGTGTAGTATTGAACATTTTGTCCCTTTAGTTGTCTAAAGTTTTGCCAGTTCATTATAGCCTTTTGTAAATGAGAAAGAGGATAAAATTGCTTCTTAATTGCGGAAATAAATTAAGCCCATGTTAAAGTAATCTAACCATGTTTCTTAATTTCATCCTTGGTCTTGGCTTCCCACCATACCAATGCTGCTCCATCCATTCTTAAAGAGGCTAACTGAATCTTGGTGTCGACATCATGTAAGTTCTGTATCCTTAAATAAACTTCCAACTGTCTTATCCAGTTGTCAAGTTTCTCTGCATTGAATTCACCATTAAACATGGGTAATTCAAATTTAACATCTAGCTTTAAAAATGGAATTTTTCCAGAAGATTTAAGCTTATGAGATTGATTTACCGAGGTAGAGGATCACGATGTAGAGGAAGAGGATGACGATGGAGATGGTGGATCACCATTTCCTCCATGTCCTTTCTTTGAATTATCATCACCTTTCTTTCCTCCTGAAGAGCCCTCTCCTTCTTTCTGATGTTTAGACCCTTCTCCAACCAACCTATCTTTCCTTTCCTAGTATAATCTTCTTACCATCTCAGTCATGTCCAAAAAAGTTTTTTTGAATACCCGTTCTTCTTCTTTTGGATCCATGTCTTTAGGAACTTCTCCTTCCCTTTAAGACATACTTGAAGCTTCTTATAAGGTTATTGAGGGTGAATAAGAAGGTGGAGATAATGGCACCCTAGCCCTCCTTTATTGAGGATTATCTTGTGGTCTAACCAATTGTCCTTTCCCTCTTTGAAGTTCAAGCCTAGTAAGCATTAAAACTTGCAAAACAGTTAAAAATATATTTGCACGAAACTAATACTCAAAACTTGAGCTCTAATACTAATTGATTTGAAAATGAAACTACTTGTATTGGCAGTTCAAGGTATTCATTTCCATAAAATTATATGTGCAAATTGTTTTATATGTCTTGCAATTGAAACAAAGTGTTTTTGGTAAATTTCTGAGTCTTATGTGTGAAGGAGTGTTATTTCATTTTACTGTTTAGCATATTAAATCTGAAAAACACAACAAGATAAAATCACATAATATAACACAACAGTTGATGAGACAGTTCACCCCTCCTGGGCTACATTTGTCGGGTCTAAGGGCCCCAAATGGGCATGTCCTTGCTCTTATTAGATGCTCAAATTGGTTATACAGTGATAAGAAAGCCTAAACAGGCAAAATAAATTGTGGAAATAAGTTCAGAACACAGAAAATAGTAAATATTGGCTTTGGTTTCACCTCCAATGGTTAACCATAACCCAATACAACTCCAACACTCCCTAGGTCCTGATGGCTCTCCAAGCTTCTCAGCTGAAAAAGTACCTGAAGACCAGCTCTGTTGACTCTGCAACCTATACCATTGGCTTTGAAATGCTCAAAACATTTGAAATCAAAAAAATTTCGCTCCAAAAGGTTTTGTCTATTGAAAGTTATGACCAACTAAAGTTTTTTCCAAGTTGCCCTAAGGAAACTCCAGCAAACTTGGAGTAACTGCAGTTAGCTCCGTTAACTTTGGCAAAAGCGCCTAAAAGGCGGACTCCACTTAATGAGCCCCAGATATGGGTAACTATATGGGCTCATTATGCCTATTATTTTCATTCAATCCACCATTCTCCATAGTTTTGTGAATGTTTTTGAATATATTTATGTCAATAGAGTGAATGGGGATAGTCACTTTGCCACATAGTCTAATGAGTGTTTATTGCAAATTTTTGGACATTTTTGGACAAAGACTAGGCATTTATGAGAAGATTGGTAAAACTCGAGGAAACAGGGCTGAGGACTTATAGGAGGTGTGTCTCCTTCATTAATGACCCCTTCCTCGAGTTATTCATCAACAGCTCGAAGTACAAAGGCCCACAATGATGATTCCAAGGGGCAGCCGAGCAAGTCTAGTAAAGTTGCTGTTATCTTCAGTTTTAGGCAGCCAAGTTCCTTAAGTTTAGGAGGACTGTTGGGAGTCTCCACTTGTATAAATAAGAACGCTTCAAGCTTCAGTAGGTTATCCATTTCATAGTAGATTCTCGCATTGTTGTGCAGCGTTGTACTCAGCTCATTTCCGAGCTCTTTTTGAAGACAATTTTGTGATGTAACTGCTATTTTTTGATAAATGAAGATGAATCCTGTTTTGAACCAGCACTGATCTCTCCTAGAGGGCTAAAGCTCTTGGTTTAGGGCCCAACCTAAGCTACCCAACACCTCCTTTGTGTATTTATATGCTTTTTGCTTGCATTCATGAGATAATTTCTGTTGTTTAGGTTAAATCTTGCTTTGTTAATTAGGTTGCTTTTGATGACTAGAATAGTTGTTCTTGCTTCAGGTTGATTAGATAGTTTGCTGCAGTAACAGGAAAAGATCCAAAAAGGCTACCAAGTAGGCCTTGATCTCCTTTCTCCCTCCTTGGGACCATGATTTGAGATCAAGGCACTATTGCTGCCACCAAAAACACTATTTTTGCTTTCCCAATGCAATTACTAGTGTGAGATTTTGAGTTGGAGAAGTTGATATCAGTTGGATTCACATGCTTAGATCCTTTCTTGTTCATTTACCATGGATTTCTTGCATAATTTTCTGTCCATCAATTTCTGTTCAACATTTCTTTGGTTTTAGGTCAGATTTTAGGTCAAAGTAGGCAAAACTTCGTTTTTCGGTTCTTACTTGGGTCAATTTTGAAGAGTAAGTGTGCAACTCACTTGTAGAACACTCCATATTATCATTCCTCCATAGAATAGCTTATTCCAGTTCATCTCTCAAGATTTCCCCACTCATTCGCCTCATTCTGCCAAACTACCCTAATTTCTGCATTTTTGTGCAAAATTGCTTTCTTGACCTTTGAACAAATCCAACCATCTCCTTCATTCCTGATCTTCACTGACAGAGTCCTAGACCCAACCTTCATTTCCCTTTTCCCATCATTTTTCCACCTTCAAACCTCCAAAAACCACTTTCGGCCTCCTCCTGTAGATCCCCTTGCAGCCTCCTATAGAAGTTCATGCGAGTGATTTTTCAAAGTCTGATCGCAATGGAAGTCCCCAGAAGGGTACTAGGGACTTCTTAGGACCTATCCAAACCTTCCTCACCTCCTGCAAAAGCCAACTCCATCTCCCTTTGCCACCAAACCTCTGCACAGTCATAACTAGTTAAAACACAAGCATAATAATTCCACATAAAATTTCTCAAAAGTACAAAAAGATGGTTTCTTCTCATTTCTCTTCCAAATTAGCTTGAATACATGCAATTTACCTTTCCAATAGTCAATGGCACACATCTCAGTAGTTTCCATCGCTTTTCTTGTAAAATTAGGGTTAGTGGGTAAAACTAGGGTTTTATAGGGTTTGCATTTCATTTCAGTTTTCATTCTCTTTTTGCAAGTAGAATAGCCTCTTTCAAGTTAGCTTTATTTCATCACAGTTAAAAGCTTCTTCTGAGAACTCATAAAAGTTGGCTTAAGCTCCTAGCGAACTTGTGCCAGCTAATCAAGTGACAGCCTGCAGTAAGAGTTAGTACTTGTGCATATAGCATCGTCGCTTCCAAGTTTGTTACGAACTACCGGGTTGATAAAAGTAAAGTAGGAAGCCCCAAGAGTTGCAACATTATTGCTGCAATACTGGAGCTCACCATATTTTTGGAACCGTTGTTGGGGAAGCTTTAGAGTATTTTGTGATTACTGTTTTTCTTCTATTTTCTACTGCAACATTCTGCTAAGTAGTTTATTTAAGCAAGAGTAGAGTAGTTGTCTCATTTCAATTCTGCAATTTCATTTCAGCAAGCATAAATTAGACATTTCCTACTTTCATTTCAATTCTGTAATTTCATTTCAGCAAAATAGATTAGTCATTTCCTGCTTTCATTTCAATTCTACAAATTTCATTTCAGCAAGGTTTATTTTAGTTAGTTGCAATTTGCTGTTCAATCCATTTCAGTTTTTTCAGGTACAAGCAGAAAAAGAAGCACAAAAATCACCCAAAGAGATTTCCTTTCATGCCTCGTAGGAACAGAGACAATTCAGGAAAATTCCTACCCAACACCCCCACCACATCACTAAGTTACCCTTCTCTCTTCTTTGGTGGCAGTGATCTAGAAGAACCTATAGATGAACCTCTAGAGATATACAAAGATCCTAAGACCATGGATGAAAACAAAAACGTTAAAGGTGTTACAAAAAATATTATCACCATGACTTTTTGCAGTCAGTGTGAGTCTATCACCAGTCATACTATCCTCCTTTGCAAGTCTTAAACCTTAGCTCTTCATGTTAAGCCTTAAAATGAGAGAAAGTCCTTGAAAATCTCTAAAAACTCTGGTTCTGCACTTTCTCTTAGCATTACCTACGGTCCTGCACCCCTTGGTCATGTCACCTGGGGACTTGCTCGCTCTGTCTCTAAAGGAATGGGTGCGGACCCCTGTAAAAGTAAAAAAGGCGCACGTTTATTATTAAAAACTCACTTTGGATTAATTCTGGATGCTTCTAGAAGGAATCTTGAGGTGGCAAGTTCGCTCCTAGGTGGTTCATGCATCCCATAACTAAAGGAGATAACCCCTTGATGAGAGGAGCTTATCCCTTTGAAGGAGGACTCTATCCCTTTGAAGGTGGACCTGGTAACTTCCTTCCTCTGCAATATAAAATGAGGAATTGGGCTGGTTGCTAGAGAGGTTGAAAAGCTGAATATTTTTTAGGGTAAATGCTGTTGGAATTTAGACTTCCTAATTGAGCTTGAGAGGAGAGATTACATACCTTTTGATCTCTTTGGGAAGAGAGTGAAGCTTGTCAAAGTAGAGGAGATTCTTGCTAGACCCTGGGAGGAGCTCATACAACATCAAGGCACCAAGGTTGTAAAGTTCTTCTTTGTTTAAAGTTAGTACAATCAAGTTCATTTTTCTTAATAAGTTGTCTTATATGGTTTATTTCATGAATTCCTTGATCATCATGATAAATATGATTTATTATATTGGCTATGCAGGTGTTATTTGATGTGTGCTTGTTTGTGTTTGCAGGTTCTTTAAAAGGAAGCTCATTTGGACGGTCGAAGCGTGGCTACCACAAACTAGCGTTGGACTTGAGGTAGGGTCTAAAAAATCTCTTGGCTTTTAGTTATAAAATGCAATATTTAGAGAAAGATAGAATTCACTTGTCTTGCTTGTTGCTAGATATCTGTAGATACTAGGGAGATCGGTCTTGTCCGCAAGAACGATTTATCTGCCCGACAAGAGGAAATGGGGAAAGAATAGAAGGTGCCTTTCCTATTCGAAAGACCAATGGGGACACAAAGATGAAAAACATATGTCCCTCAGCCTTACCTCACTTCCATGGATTGACTACCAAAGACCCTGATACCTTCTTGTTTGAGTTTTTTGTTCTCTGTCAAAACTATGACTATGCAGAAAACGAGCAGAAGTTGAAACTATTTCCCTCTACCCTCAAGGATGCAGCATTACAATGGTTTATGGGGTTACCTGGAAACAGTATCAAAACTTGGGCTCAGATGCAACAAGCCTTTAACAACAAGTACCGGGACTACTGTAGGTCAAATAATACCAAGGAAGAAATCTTCCGAATGACCATGGGAAGTGATGAATCTTTAGAAGAATATGAAGAGAGGTTTGAACTCAGTTATAAAAGGGCAAGGTGCACTCTTGACCCTGGATCTCTGAAGTTGGTTATGCTCAGAGGCGTCCTTGAAGACCTTCTAGATACCCTCCATTTACGACTGGTGGAGACATCTACCAGCTACCTTATGATGACATAAAGACTGTGTTTAGAAACCATTCTAGGGCAGCCAGAAAGAGAGGTAGGGGAAGTCAACCTTTAGCCAGTACCCCCTTATCCAGTTCATCCATTAAAAACGAACTCGCGAATCAGATGGAAGATTTCAAGAGCGAGATGAGGCAGACTCTTGCCATGCAAATGGATACCTTGTGGATCCAAAGGAAGTAAGAGGAAGCCAAGAGGGTTGTGGCCATCTTTTGTCCTAGGTGCACTAAAAAGCATCCTAGGAACGAATGTCCATTGCACTTTGTAGAAGTGTGTTTTTCCTGTGAAGAAGACCATCCTACAAATCAATGCCCTTCCTTACCCGAATTCAAAGCTATGTACCAAGGGGCTGAAGGAGCCACTAAACCACTCTATTTCATGAACTAAAGGAGGCCACATGGACCCAGAACTTACCAGCAGGGAATGCAAGGGACATCCCAGACTCATTACAACGCCAATCAAGCCACTTCCATGCCTTCTTGGGGTTCCCCTGCTCATCCTTCCTGGTCCACACCCCCTCCTTGGTCATATCTATCTCAATATCATACTCAACCAGCTGCTCTTTCGTTCTACTCTTATGCTCAGCCACAACCTCAGTGGAATGCACCTCATCAGGGGTGGAGGCCCCAATACAACTCTCCTCCCGCTCTTTTGCCTCCACCACTTGCTCAACCACAACCATTACCTCCTACTCCTCCAAGACAACCCCAAATACTTGCTCAACAGAACCCAAACCCCAATAATAGACAGGCCCAATAGGTATATACTGGAGAAACAACATGCCCTACCTATGCTGTGGAGATTTAGGAGATCAACCTATGATCTAGGAAGGTTCTCCCAGATAGCCAACCTCCTCCTAAGGAGGATGAGGAAGAGAAACAGGAAAGTGAACAAAAAACCATTCCACCCTTTCCTGAAAGAATAACTTGAACCACATAACAGACCCCAGAAGAAACTGAACTTCTGGGAGAACTAAAACAATTATGTGTAAAAATACCACTTCTCCAAGCCATAAAAGATGTACCAATATACAACAAGTTGATCAAATGGAAGTGCTTCAGGCACCCAGGCAGGCACAAGAGAGATGCCCCAACTATCAATGTCATAGTACAAATGTCCGACCTGATGTTGGGGTAGGTAATTTGTCCGAAATATCTGGACCCTGGGAGTCCTATAGTCGATGTCCACATCAATGGCACCATAATCCCCCACACCTTGATTAATCTAGGGGCTTCCAATAACGTGATGACCAGGGACACTATACTCAAACTCAACGTTCAAGGTTCCATAAGAAAGACCTCAATAGTACTGCAGTTGGAAAACCGCTCCACCGTGACCCCTGAGGGGATTGTGGAAGATGTAATGGTCTCTATTGACTCCTGGGAGTACCCTGCTGGCTTCCTGGTTCTTCAGCCAAAGGCAAAGCTCACCAGGTACCCTCTCATCCTGGGAATACCTTGGTTAGCTACTGCAGATGCCTACTGTTATCGCTGAAGTTGTCCTTCTGGTCAGCTCAAAAGGATATGGCCGAGGTAACCACAGACCAATCTTTGGACTGCAGGTTCTAACCCACCTGCAATCAGAGAGGGCTCTCTCTTTCTGATTTAACTTTTTTGATAAGAGTTTTAGGCTAGTTATTGAGTTCAAGGGGTTTTGTTTTGATTTTTGGTGGGAAGGATGATGCTTTCAAGTAAAGAGGCAGGGATAGCATGAAAGTTTTAGAACCATTGGGCGTGGAGTCAAGGAGTAGGACTGCTAGTGCATTTTCTTGGTCACAAGAAGGAATATGGAGCAAGCTAACTGCATATGAAACAATCATTCAAGGTAAAAGAGATGGATTAAAGGCTAAGGAATGAGGGGTAATTAAGAATCTCTCATTCAGGTTAGCAGAAAGAAGATAAATGAGCCCTATCTAGGAGCAGCTAAGAATTCCTAGATAACAGTCATTCATATGTGAAATAGATCAAACATGAGCCATAACAAAATTCATATTTATGCCTAAATCAAGAGGAAAACATTAAGAAGCCACAGAAACTGAGCATAGAGTGCAGCTAAGCAAATTCTAAACCAATCCTTTGTTCTGCAACTTGAGCATATATGAGATTGAAATAACAGAGGTGAGGAAAACTTATTGATTCATATTGCCGCACAAGAATTCCACATTCAATTCTTCAAACCATTAGACACAGAGAAGACAGTAATTCCTCTAAAGCTTTTCAGCAATCTTTGATTAAGTAAAACATCTCAGATATCTAGTGCGAGTCTCTAATGGAGATTATCAACCAACCAACCCCTTAAACAATACATAGGGTCGGTATAAATAGGGAAAATTATCCAAAATTAATCTATTACAGCCGACCTAAACAGGTCTAAAAGAAAATGATTACTTTAACCTAATCTTATCCAGAAATAAATGCATGAAAATATCTTTGAGCTGCGCTGAGGGCAGCTGTATCAAACTGAGTTAATGTCTATCCTGGGTGGCTTGGTGCAGTCTTTCTGTAATAACTGTGATTTGTCTTTTATCTCCACCTCTAACTTGGTTTTGCTGCTGTTTGCTGGCATTAATGTGCACTAATCCTGACCAGATAGGCTTTTAAATGGCCTTAACTGATTTGCTGACTTTGATGGAACTCTTTAATTTTCACCTACTTCAATGTTGCTGAACTAATACTCTTTGTCGCTTCATCTTTCCTCTGATACTCATTGGCGCTGAACCTGGCCTCTTTAATGTATTCTGAGTGCTTTAGACTATCCCATCGATCTTTTATGGCTGCTGCTCGGCCCTCTGTTGCTTTAAAAATTGTGTTTGCCCCTTTCTGTATGCCTCGCGAAGAAATTCTGGTCATTTTGCGCCTTTTGGGCCTGCTGGAGGCCGAGCGGTGACGGGATTTCCATTTCGGCCTATTTCCCATAGCCATGCGCGATTAGCGCTAAGCACTAATCACGCATGAAAAACTGCCTCAGATTCTGATTCCGGGCTTCCTAGGCTGCGATTTACGCCTTTCGCACTTTTTGACGATGACGTCAGCATGACGTCAGTAGGCGGGTCCCAGTACGACGGTGATATTGCAGGATGACGTCATCAAATGATGTCAGCAGTACGACTGGGTGACGTGGCGGTACGGCGGAGGAGGTGACGTGGCGGTACGGTGGCAGCTACGTGGCAAGGACACGGTGGCAGGAGGACGATGCAGGATGGTGACGTGGCAGAGTGAAGTCACGCTGACACAGGAGGGGGAGAGCGGTATCTGGTTTCAGGCGCACCGCCTTTCCGCGTAGGTGGTTTCGACAGAGGGGGCTCCGCCACAGCCGGGAGGGCGATGCGTGGTGGGAGTACAGCGGGAAAACCGCCGATCTCCCGGGCGTTAACCCTCGGCGGCTTCGAAGATGAGAAGACCCACCCATCGTTGATCTGCGGCGCAGGCGATCGGACAGTCGGCGGCATAGATGAGGCGGCGAAGGGATAATAGACGGGGCCCGTGGCGCATTTGAATAATTTATTAAATGGCGGGGGGGTTTAAACATTAGAAAAGTGGGTTTACAGGTTTATAACAGATTTTAAAAGCATTGGAAGGGGTCCGAAAGCCCAGAAAGATGGATTTATGCAGTTTGAGAAGGGTTTTAAGGCAAAACAAGGGGTTTATGCCTTGGGAGAATGAAAACAAGTTAAATAAGATGGTTTTTATATATATGAAAGGAATTTTATGCTGTGTGATGGAGTAAAATTCATAAAAAGATAGTTTGAGGGTGGAAATGAGGGCTCTTGTTGAGTTTCAGATAAACTTAGCAATTCCTAATGAACTTATGGTTATGTTTCAACCAGGGGGAGGGGATAAGTATATAGGGGAGCTATTAACATAATTTTAGTAGGGGAAAGGGAAAACAGATAGGGATTTACATAATAGAATCAGTAGTTAATATGAAAGTGTGAAGAAAGCGCTAAGTATGTGAATCTTAGGCTATTAGGGGGGATAGAACTTGTAGAAGAGATATCAGCACTCCTAAGTAAAGCAGATCTCTACTTAGGCAGATGTTTTATGAAACATGATGAAACTGAGAGGCTCAAGTAGATCTTGACCTCTTCAGGGAAGTTAGTGAGTGATTTGGGGAATTAGAAGAAGGGGGAGTTAGACATGCCTAGCTTGAGCTCCTCCATATGAAAAACTGCATCATAACTGTGATCTGTAGTAAAATATCACTTTGAAACACAAAATTGATCATAAATCAACATTCTGCAACCTCAAAACTACCTACCCAGCCTACTTACCTAACATTTTTTCTTCTTTTTGGTTTGGGTGCACTTAGACTTGCAGACCCTGATTTACAATTTTTCTTTTGACTGCCCTCCTATCTAAATCTGCACTTATTTCTGCCAAGGGCCCAGATTAAGCAGTTGGGCTCCTTTGATTCTCTACCTATATACAAATCTGCCTAGATTAAGCTGTTTGGACAGATATTCATTCTCTATTTCTAAAGCAAGAAATTGAAACCTAGGGAAGCCAAGATTAAGCTGTTTGGACTTCCCATAACAGAATATTCTTCAAAAATGGTTAAGTCATCAAAATTGGAATACAACAGTGGCATTTAGACTGGCACACTTTCATGGCCTCTTCTTTGGCCTCTTTCTAGAAATATGGAGCATTGCAGCATGCAAAGTATGACATATTTGGGATGTAAAAATGTCAATCATGAAAGATGAACACCTGTTGCAACAGGAGGCTAACAGTGGCTCCACTTGGGGATGGATTTTCCTTGTGAAAAGCCAAGAACAGCAGGTCAGACTGCCTTGATCTTCTATTGTTGCTGTAGACTGAAAAAACTTCTTTGTGCTGGCTGTTAAGAGTGTGAAACATTGAAATATGAACAACTCTCTCCTCAACTGAATTACTGTGAACTGTATAGGATCGCCTGCTTTCTTCTGCATGCTTAATGTTATGTACAATATTGCTTGAGCATTGTGCCTTTGAAAAATATAGATCAAAACTGACGTGTTTCTTTAGCTCTGGTCTAGAAACAGTTGCTGAAAGATTGCTCCTCTCCTATTGATACTGTTTGACTGAAGACTGTACGCTGCACACTGTTTTGCTTTTACCATGAATTTCTGTGATATGACAGTGCTACTCTTGCTATTTTACTGAGATTAATGCAGAGATAGAACCTTAAAAAAAAATAATTCTTGCATTAACTATGTCTTTGCAAACTTTGCTGCTCCTTAACACTCAGACTGCTTATACAAAAAATAAAAACAAAGTGCTGATATATACAAATATCAATGTACAAAGAAATATGTACAGAGCTGCATTGTATCCTTTTAAAAGGGATCATGGTAATGTTTTAACATTCGGCCATTAACAAGGCCTTCTTCAGCAGTGCTGCCCTCTAGAGATTTGAGAAAATATGTGTTATTCCCCTGAACAACAGAAATAACAAACGACCCTTTCCATAAAAAATCAAATTTTGCATGTTTTCCCTTGTCTTCTCTTCGTGAATCCCACCTTAGAACTTTGTTTCCAACACAAAAATCTTCTGCCTTAGCTCTTTTGTCAAACATCTTTTTGAGCTTCTCTTGCAAAATTTGAGCTCTGTCATAAACTTGCTCTCTGGTTTGCTGAAGATGGATGGTTTGATTGATTCTTCGTTGAATGTCATTTGGTTCAGCCTGAATCTCCTGTAACAGTTTGATAGTAGGGATGCCCAAGGATGAAGGAAATATGGCCTCCATGTCATATACTAGCTCATAAGGGCTCATCCCAATTGATTTCTTTGTTGAAAGTCTGTCTGCCCATAGGGCATTTGTGAGCTTTCTATGCCAGTTCTTCTTGTTTTCTTCTAGCACTTTCTTTATGATATTAATCAGGCTCTTATTAGATGACTCAGCCAAGCCATTACCTTGGGGGTAATAGGTTGTGGAATGCCCCAAGGTGATGTGAAATTTATGGCAAAAGTTGATCATCTTTTTGGATTTGAAAGCAGCGGCATTGTCAGTAATGATCTTCTCAGGGCAGCCAAATCTAGAAAGGATATTGCACTCAAGGAATTGGATAATGATGGTGTCATTGGCTTGCCTGCATGGGATGGCTTCAACCCACTTAGTGAAATAGTCGGTGGCCATTAAAATCCATTTGTGCTGGCCTGAGGAGGAGGGATGGATTTCTCCAATGAAGTCAAGACCCCATTGTTGAAAAGGCTTTTCAGTTGAGATGGGTTTAAGGGGCAGGGGCAACAACTTTCTTTTTCCCTCAAAGATTTGGCATTTGTGACATGAAATGACAAACTTCTTTACATCTGCAAAAATAGAGGGCCAATAGAAACCAGCCCTTAGAATTTTATCAGCAGTGGACTTCCAATATAAATGTCCTCCACAGTCACCTGCATGGAATTCTTTCATGACGTTGTTAGTTTCATTCATGGTTAAACAATTAAGCAATATGCCTTCATGATTTTTCCAAAATAATGCACCATCTATGACACAAAACTTTGAAGCCTTCATCTTCAGAAATCTTTTCTTAGTTCTGGACAATCCTGGGGGAGCAAACAGGTTTAACAATACAAAGCATATATCAGCATACCATGGGGATTGCAAAAAGGTTTCACTGATCTGTGGAGTCGCCAGCTCCTGTTCATTGTCCAATTGGTTAATGTCTAAGGCTTGAAAGTTTGTTTCGGACATCAGTTTGGCTAAACCTTGTCCCTTTATGAGCTTGGTTGGTTTTATTTCTATGTCATATTCAAGGATGTTTGCAATCCATTTGCCTCTTTTGCCCTCTAATCCCTCTTGGGTTAATATGTCTTTTACAACAACGTTTGGGACATAGGCAATCACATGTGAATATAAAATGTAGACTCTGAAATCCTTGATGTCCTTAACAAGGGCATAGGCCTGCTTTTCCATGATTTAGTAGTTCAAAGAGGCATCTCTTAAGGCTCGGCTGAAAAATGCAATTGGCTTTTCATTTCCCTGATCATCCTTTTGCAAAAGGACAACAGCTATGGTGTGATCAGATGCAAAAGAAAATATGATAAAGTCCCTATCAAATTGTGGACTTGTGAAGACAGGGGCTTGGGTTAAGGTAGATTTTATGCCCTCAAAGGCTTGTTTGGTTTCAAGAGACCATCTTACCTTGGCATCCTTTTTTAACATGTTGCTTAACAATCTTATCAACTCAGCTAGATTTGGGATAAATCTCCTTAGGAAGTTGATCTTCCCAAGGAATGCTTGCAACTCTTTTATGTTCCTTGGATATGGGATTTGGAGGATGGCTTGGATTCTTTCAGGATCAATTCTAATCCCGTCCTTTGATATGATATGGCCAAGTAGTTTGCCTTCTTCAAGGCCGAAGAGGGACTTCTTGGGGTTCAAGTAAATGCCATATTTCCTACATGTCATGAATATTTGCCTCAAATGTTTCAGGTGCTCTTGATCAGATTTGGAGAAAGGGGTTAAGTCATCAAGGTAGACAACTAGGAAATCATGTATTTCTTTGGCAAATGCAATATCCATTTCCCTTTGAAAGGTAGCACCAACGTTTTTAAGTCCGAAAGGCATCTTCACATACTTAAATGTTCCCGACGGTGTGGTAAAGGTAGTCTTGTCTTGGTCATCCAGGTGAACCAGTATTTGATTAAAACCTAAAAAGTCATCTAGCAAAGAAATTCTAGATGACCCCACTACTCTCTGCAGAATATGATCCATTTTGGGCAATGGGTAGTGGTCTTTTATGGAGACTTGATTTAAATTTCTTAGGTCTACACATAGCCTAATCTCACCTATCTTTTTTCTTGTGGGAACAAGATTGGATACCCATTCAGAAAATCTGATTGGTGCTATGATACCTGCTTCAAACATTCTTTTCACTTCCTTTTCAATCAAAGGGAGAAGCATAGGATTGATTCTCCTCAGTTTCTGTTTGAAGGGATTTTGGTTTGGTTTTAAGGGAATGGTGTGTTGGATTACTGAGGTGTCATAGGACTTCAAGTCCTCATAACTCCAAGCAAATAAATCTTGGAATTCTTTGAACAAATGAACATATTTAGGCTTTTGATCAGGTGGAAAATTTTTGGATAATTTGATCATTTTGGGCTTCTCTGTTGTTCCGATGTTATGTTCCTCTACAGCAGCGTTTAGGGGTTGCATTTTTGGCTTCTTGGGAACATCATTAGCATCAAACATATCTTCTAACGGAGTGAGGCCAGCAGGGAGAAGGTTATCTTTCAGATCAACGATTTCGGCCTCTATTTCGGCTATTTCCTCCCAATGCATCTGTTTCAGCTTTTTTATGTTTGTATTGTCAAAAACAGTTGGGTTCAGCATTTGTTTGGCTATTACAGCAGTTACAGCCTGCTGACTTTCATTTGTTTGTTGTTGTTTATCCGTCATAGCATCCATGTCAATGTTAATATTTGAAAACTCATGCTCAAGAGTGAGGAAATTGTTAATCTGGACATCATTTTCGAACACTTGCCAATCTTTAACATTATTTGGGATAGTAGGCCTATGTTTTATCTCAGCAGTAAAGTGGTGATTTGGCTCAAAGGGAAGCTTGCATGTACTAGCAAAAGTAGCTAGGCTGTGTGCATGAATGTTATGCTCTCTTGAAATCTTGGCAAGCTTGGATTCAGTGAATGTATTGAGTATACTAGTGGCAGCAGTCCTATAGGCCCTCATTCTATTGCCATTGGTAACAAAGTTACTTTCATCTCTTGTATGATTAAATTAGAGTCACCTAAAGTGGACACTTTTGCAGCTCCTAGAGCTTTGAGCAGTTTAAGGCCTAGGAGGAGAGCCTCATACTCTGCCATGTTATTGGTGCATTTGAAATTTAGTCTGTAGGCATGGCCTTCTGCATGATTGTTATGTGTATTGTGAATCCAGACACCTGCCCCTGCTCCTAACTTGTTGATAGAGCCATCAAACTCTAAATACCATGTGATTTCTTGCTTGTGGTTAGTGTCAAGAGTTTCAGTCATTCTTGCAGTGGACAGATTTGAATTTTCTGTTTGGGGAGGTTCTTCTAGCATGCTGGTTGCATTAACTATTTTGACAGTTTCATCAGTATGGGCAACCGATTCTTCATTGATGCGTGTGTTCAGTTCTAAAGCCAACAACTTGCCATCAATGGGAGGACTTGTTTCATCATTAAATAAAATAAAAGAATCCATATCAGAATGGATTGAGTAAATGGGAAAATTTTCAGGCTTGCTCTCACTAGTTACCACATACTTCATCAGTGTTTCTCTATATAGTCTCTTTGGTTGCCCAAAGACAGATATAGTAGCATAAGAGAGATCTAATTGGAGGGATCCTTGGAGTTTTTCTCCCCAAGATCTTGACAATAGAATGCCATACTTTGGTGGAATGTCAGCAACTACCACATCCATGAGGATTTTCTTGTTAGGAAATTGGACTAAGGAGACACGCATGTCTTTGATGAGGCCTAAGCACTTGACTTGACTTGAATCAAAGGAGAATATATCTTTGTAGGGTCTTGTAACATCAAGGTTCAGTTTTTCCATTACAGCTTTGGGCATAAGGTTGTGTGAGGCGCCTGAGTCAAACATAGCATTGTGCAAGACTTTGTCATGTATATGTAAACTGACATAAAAGGGTAAGACAGATCCATATGTTGATTTTCCATTAACTTCTGGACCGAACAGCAGCTCAGGCTGATCATCAAGAATATTGACATCATCCTTGACTTCTGGCATTTGAAGTGATCTTTGAATTTGTTGCCTATACACATCATGTTTAGCAAGTTCAGACAAGGGGATGGATATATTCAATTTACCTATTTTTGCCTTTAAGTCAAATGATTTTTCAGATTGGGTTTTAGTATTGTGAGAGGTAGGTTTCCCTTTTTCCATTGGAGTATCAGCAATTTGGTCTTGTTTATCAGCGTTAAGGGAAGTAATTGCTTGCGGTTTTTCTATTTTAGGAGGGCTTTTTGGAATGCTGTTCAAATTGTCTTTCGAGGAAGAAGGTGGCAGAGGCTGATCAATAGAAGGTTGCATTTTGTTATGTCCTCTATAGTCAATTGATGCGGGTTTGGGATAGGTATATCAGCTGGTTCTGTTATGACGGCCTTGCCTTTAGTCTTGTTGGGCTGTTTGCCATCCTTTGGTTTGCTAGGTTCAGAAATATCAATGGTCCTAGTTCTAGACTTATATTGTTTGTGGACCTCATAGACAACAGTATCATAGCCTTGTTTAAAATCAAAAGACTCACCAGAATTAGTCTGAAATTGATTAAAGTCATGCTCATCTTGGTATTGTTGAATTAGGAAAATTTGTTGCTCAGCCCTTGAATCCACTAAGTTCATGTGAGTGTCCTCTGTGGGCTCACTAGATGTAGATGCTTCCGCATAATTTTCATGAAAAGGGGGTCTTATATCATGGTCTGGGCTAGACCTACCAGCATTTGTGTTTTGCATTTTCCTAAAGTTTGGGTTCCTTATGGTATTGGATTGTTGTCCTTCCCATGATGATTTCCTCTCAACACTTTCTACTCTGTCTCCCAGCCTTTGCATGCCACTGAGAATAGCATCAAGTTTCTGATCTAAGGCTGAGGGTTCTTCTTTGAAGGTGGTTCTTCTCTCCATTCTAGCTCTGTTTCTTTTGGCAATTAGGTTAGCCTCTACGCTAACAACAACATTTTGCATGTCTGCAAGGGTTTGAGGGGCTCTTTCTTTTAACTGGTATGCCATATCCGGGTCGAATCCATCAGGGAATTTATACAAGGCAAGGTCAGGTGGAGGTCTTAGGTTCTGTGGTATTGCATTATAGACATTGTTGAATCCTGCATAGTAATCTAGGACAGACTCTTGAGGGCCTCTTTTTATTGTATCGTATTCAGCTAGTATGTGCAAGGGGTATTTCTTTTTCTCCCATCTATTGGTAAAGGATTGATAAAGCTCATCAGGAGTGGTTATAGAATTCGGAGAAAGTGATCTGAACCAAGTTCTTACATCACCTGTTAAACTTTGAACAAAATGTTTCATTCTCACACTATCATCATCTATTTCGTAGTTCTCAAAATAGTCTTGCATCTTCTTGGTATGTTGAAGGGCTATGCAAGTACCAGTTCCATCAAAATATGTGATTTTAGTTTGATAATCCTGAGGCATAGCCCCAGGGTTTGCATGTAATTGCAGGGGTGCATATCTATTAGCCATGTTTACAGGGATAAGTGGAACAACAGGAACAACAGGGACAGCTGGAACAACTGTAACAACAGTGGTGGTATGTGCAGTGAATGGAGGTGTGGAAGGAGTGCTTTGGGAAGTAGATGATGAACAAGGGGAAACAATGGTTGAACGAAATAAAACTTTGACAGGGGTTGGAACACTGCTTGTGTGAACTGCTTCAGGACTATTATCAGCAAAATCTTCTATTTGTTCTTGATTCCTAAGGATCTTTGGGATTACGTTCGGATTTTCAAAAGCAGCCGCGGGATATGGGTCTGGATTTGACCTAGTATAACGAGAATTCTTTTTGGGAGCTAGATTCTAATTTGTTTTGGTGTTTTCTGTGAATGTTTTTTAGAATTAGCAAGGAACTGATCAAATTTTTGGAACAACTATCTGTAGTTTAAAACTAGCATGAAGATTGACTGAAGCAGCATTTATTTACTCCTGTAAATGCAAAGCAAGAACAATTTCAAAGGCTTCCTGGCCGACATTCAGACTTCATCTGTAGTTTTAAGGGAATAGACAACACTTGAACAACTGATTTTTGTTCCCATGGAGTTTATCCAACTTGATTTGTGAAATTAACTGAGGATGCTCCCGAGTGGAGTTGCCATTATGTTATCGCTCAGGTTGTCCTTCTGGTCAACTCAAAAGGATACGGCCGAGGTAACCACAGACCAATCTTTGGACTATAGTTTCTAGCCCACCTGCAATCAGAGAGGGCTCTCTCTTTCTAATTTAGCTTTGTTGATAAGATTTTTAGGCTAGTTATTGAGTTCAAGGGGTTTTGTTTTGATTTTTGGTGGGAAGGATGATGCTTTCAAGTAAAGAGGCATGGATAGCATGAAAGTTTTAGAACCATTGGGCGTGGAGTCAAGGAGTAGGACTGCTGGTGCATTTTCTTGGTCACAAGAAGGAATATGGAGCAAGCTAGCTGCATATGAAACAATCATTCAAGGTAAATGAGATGGATTAAAGGCTAAGGAATGAGGGGCAATTAAGAATCTCTCATTCAAGTTAGCAGAAAGAAGATAAATGAGCCATATCTAGGAGCAGCTAAGAATTCCTAGATAACAGTCATTCATATGTGAAATAGATCAAACATGAGCCATAACAGAATTCATATTTATGCCTAAATCAAGAGGAAAACATTAAGAAGCCATAGAAACTGAGCATAGAGTGCAGCTAAGCAAATTCTAAACCAATCCTTCGTTCTGCAACTTGAGCATATATGAGATTGAAATAACAGAGGTGAGGAAAACTTATTGATTCATATTGCCGCACAAGAATTCCACATTCAATTCTTCAAACCTTTAGACACAGAGTAGACAGTCATTCCTCCAAAGCTTTTCAGCAATCTTTGATTAAGTAAAACATCTCAGATATCCAGTGCAAGTCTCTAATGGAGATTATCAACCAACCAACCCCTTAAACAATACATAGGGTCGGTATAAATAGGGAAAGTTATCCAAAATTAATCTATTACAGCCGACCTAAACAGGTCTAAAAGAAAATGATTACTTTAACCTAATCTTATCTAGAAATAAATGCATGAAAATATCCTTGAGCTGCGCTGAGGGCAGCTGTATCAAACTGAGTTAATGTCTGTCCTGGGTGGCTTGGTGTAGTATTTCTGTAATAACTGTGATTTGTCTTTTATCTCCACCTCTAACTTGGTTTTTCTGCTGTTTGCTGGCATTAATGTGCACTAATCCTGACCAGATAGGCTTTTAAATGGCCTTAACTGCTTTGCTGACTTTGATGGAACTCTTTAATTTTCACTTGCTTCGATGTTGCTGAACTGATACTCTTTGCCGCTTCATCTTTCCTCTGATACTCTTTGGCACTGAACCTGACCTCTTTAATGTCTTCTGAGTGCTTTAGACTATCCCATCGATCTTTTATGGCTGCTTCTCGGCCCTCTGTTGCTTTAAAAATTGCGTTTGCCCCTTTCTGTATGCCTCGCGAAGAAATTCTGGTCATTTTGCGCCTTTTGGGCCTGCTGGAGGCCGAGCGGTGAGGGGATTTCCATTTCGGCCTATTTCCCGTAGCCATGCACGATTATGAAAAACTACCTCAGATTCTGATTTCGGGCTTCCTAGGCTGCGATTTGCGCCTTTCGCACTTTTTGACGATGACGTCAGTAGGCGGGTCCTAGTACGGCGGTGACGTGGCAGGATGATGTCATCAAATGACGTCAGCAGTACGGCTGGGTGACGTGGCGGTACGGCGGAGGAGGTGACATGGTGGTATGGTGGTAGCTACGTGGCAAGGACATGGTGGCAGGAGGCCGACGTGGGATGGTGATGTGGCAGGGTGACGTCACGCTGACACAGGAGGGGGGAGAGCGGTATCTGGTTTCGGGCGCATCGCCTTTCTGCGTAGGTGGTTTCGGCAGAGGGGGCTCTGCGACAGCCGGGAGGGCGACACGTGGCGGGAGTACGGCGGGAAAACCGCCAATCTCTCGGGCATTAACCCTCGGCGGCTTCGGAGATGGGAAGACTCGCCCACCGTTGATCTGCGGCGCGGGCGATCGGACGGTCAGCGACATAGATGAGGCAGCGGAGGGATAATGGACGGGGCCCGTGGCGCATTTGAATAATTTATTAAATGGCGGGGGGGTTTAAACATTAGAAAAGTGGGTTTATGGGTTTATAACAGATTTTAAAGGAATTGGAAGGGGTCTGAAAGCCCAGAAAGATGGATTTATGCAGTTTGAGAAGGGTTTTAAGGAAAAACAAGGGGTTTATGCCTTGGGAGAGTGAAAACAAGTTAAATAAGATGGTTTTTATATATATGAAAGGAATTTTATGCTGTGTGATGGAGTAAAATGCATAAAAAGATAGTTTGAGGGTGGAAATGAGGGCTCTTGCTGAGTTTCAGATAAACTTAGCAATTCCTAATGAACTTATGGTTATGTTTCAACCAGGGGGAGGGGATAAGTATATAGGGGAGCTATTAACATAATTTTAGTAGGGGAAAGGGAAAACCGATAGGGATTTACATAATAGAATCAATAGTTAATATGAAAGTGTGAAGAAAACACTAAGTATGTGAATCTTAGGCTATTAGGGGGGATAGAACTTGTAGAAGAGATATCAGCACTCCTAAGTAAAGAAGATCTCTACTTAGGCAGATGTTTTATGAAACATGATGAAACTAAGAGGCTCAAGCAGATCTTGACCTCTTCAGGGAAGTTAGTGAGTGATTTGGGGAATTAGAAGAAGGGGGAGTTAGACATGCCTAGCTTGAGCTCCTCCATATGAAAAACTGCATCATAACTGTGATCTGTAGTAAAATATCACTTTGAAACACAAAATTGATCATAAATCAACATTCTGCAACCTCAAGACTACCTACCCAGCCTACTTACCTAACATTTTTTCTTCTTTTTGGTTTGGGTGCACTTAGACTTGCAGACCCCAATTTACAATTTTTCTTTTGACTACCCTCCTATCTAAATCTGCATTTATTTCTGCCAAGGGCCCAGATTAAGCAGTTGGGCTCCTTTGATTCTCTACCTATCTACAAATCTGCCAAGATTAAGCTGTTTGGACAGATATTCATTCTCTATTTCTAAAGCAAGAAATTGAAACCTAGGGAAGCCAAGATTAAGCTGTTTGGACTTCCCTTAACAAAATATTCTTCAAAAATGCAACAGTGGCATTTAGACTGGCACACTTTCATGGCCTCTTCTTTGGCCTCTTTCTGGAAATATGGAGCATTGCAGCATGCAAATTATGAAATATTTGGCATGTAAAAATGTCAATCATGAAAGATGAACACCTATTGCAACAGGAGGCTAACACCTACATCAGTTGTCGAGCTGGGAGCATGACCATCAAGAATGGGCATATGTCCAAACAACTAGTCCTCTATCCTCCTGCCCAACCTATGCTAGAACATGATTTACCTCTCTAGTTGGAGGAGGAAGATGAGGATGAAGTCTATTCCGTACCATTGTGTATAGTAGAGGCTACCATAGGGGGGCCACAAACCGAGGACGATCGTATTGAGAACTTGATTCAAAATCCACCCCCCAGTGTGTTGCCATTAGAAGAGTTGGTGGAAGAAACCCAAGCCAATGCTTTAGTTGATCTCTATGTGGTTGGTCCGACCTCTCTTCGAGTGAAGAATGTGGAATTTGGCCCAAAAAAAACCTTGAAGATCAACTCATCCCTTTCCACCTCTCAGGAGAAAGAACTATGTAGCTTATTGAACAACCACTTGGATGCTTTTTCTTGGAGCTATAAGGAGATGAAGGGAGTCCACCCTTTAGTCTATACTCATCACATTTACATTAAAGAAGATTGTAAACTAGTTAGGTATCCTCAAAGGAGGATGAATCCAGCCCTTAAGGACATTGTCAAAGAAGAACTGCAAAAGTTGATGGATGCAGGATTCATCTACCCTATCTCTGATAGCGAATGGGTTTCTCCTTTGGTGCTAGTGCCAAAGAAAAAGGGAAGTGGAGAATCTATGTAGATTATTGGTAACTAAACAAGGCCACCAAGAAGGACCATTTCCCTTTGCCTTTCACAAATCAAGTGTTAGATGGCCTGATAGGGAATAAGTTCTTTTCCTTCTTAGATGGGTTTAGTAGGTACAACCAGATCCAAATCAGCCCGGAGGACCAAGATAAGACCACTTTCAGTTGTCCTTGGGGCACTTTTTCCTACCGAGTCCTTCCCTTTGGGTTGTGCAATGCTCCTGCCACTTTCCAGAGAGCAGTATTGAGCATATTTGCTGAACTGGTTCACGACTTAGTGGAGATCTATATGGATGACTTCACCCCTTATGGTGCTAACTTCTAGGAAGCTTTGACTAACCTGAGAAACGTTTTAGCCAAGTATATTGAAATGAACCTGTCCCTCAGTCCTGAAAAATGTGAATTCCTGACGACTGAAGGGACCGTGATAGGTCATACAATTTCTCAGCAAGGATTACAGGTGGATCCCAAAAAGATTGCTATCATCTAAAGGGCCCACCTCCTCAAAAGGTAAGAGATGTTTGGAGTTTTCTAGGCTTAGAAGGGTATTATAGAAGATTCATTAAGGATTTTAGTAAGCTAGCCTCTCCATTGTTTGGTCTTTTGGGAAAACATGCTAAATTCATATGGACTGACAACTGTCAAAAGGCTCTGGATGCCTTGAAAGGTAAGCTGATAACTGCCCCAATTTTGAGAGGTCCAAACTGGGCCCTACCTTTCCACATTCACACAGATGCCTTGAACAAAGCTATAAGGTCAACCTTAGGGCAAGTTGAAGAGAAGCTGCCATATGCCATATGTTTTGTTAGTAAAAACCTGTCCAAGGAAGAATTAAAATACACTGTAACCAAAAAAGAGCTCATGGCTGTAGTCCATTCCCTAAACAAGTTCAGACACTACATCACTGGCTATCAAACATTCGTACACACTGATCATGCTGCAATTAGGTATTTGATGAATAAACTTGATGTAAATGCTTGTATCATTAGATGGTTACTTTTATTGCAGCAATTTGATTTGACCATTGTTGATAAGCCAAGTAAGGAAAATTTTGTTGTTGATTTTCTATCTAGACTGGATCTGCCTGCAGGTGAAGAAGGAACGGTGGATGATCAAATGCCAGATGAACACCTATTTGATATTTCAGTACTCTCTCCATGGTTTTCTGATATAGCAAATTATTTGGTTTCAGTACAGTTTCCGCCACACCTGTCCT
The DNA here is from genome assembly GCA_031772625.1 of Pinus tabuliformis. Lineage (NCBI taxonomy): Eukaryota > Viridiplantae > Streptophyta > Pinopsida > Pinales > Pinaceae > Pinus > Pinus tabuliformis. Next base: position 643,195,331 of record CM062805.1, read on the forward strand.
CAAAAGAGAAAATCAAGATCGTGAGGAAAAGTGCTCCATTCACTTGGATTGGGGGAAAGCTTTTTAAACTTGGCCCAAATCAGATTTTGAGGCGATGTGTTAGAGAGGAGGAAGTTTTTGACATCCTCCTAACCTGTCATGATGGGCCCTGTGGGGGCCACTTTGCAGCAAAGAGAACTGCCTTCAAAATTCTGCAGGCAGGTTACTATTGGCCCACTCTTCATCAAGATGTCAAGAGATACATCAGCTAAAGTGATGGATGTCAAAGGATGGGGAAACCTAATCGAAGGGATGAGATTCCCTTGCAACCTCAAGTGACTTTCGAGCCATTTGAGAAGTGGGGCATGGAATTTGTGGGTCCTATCAACCCTCCTTCAAAATAGAAGTCTTACATCATTGTGTGCACAAATTTCCTGACAAAATAGGCAAAAACAAAGGCAATCAAGTCAGCAATAGAAGAAAAAGTAGCTGAGTTTTTGAGGGAAAATATCTTCTACAAGTTTGGCTATCCAAGAGAATTAGTCATAGATCAAGGAAGTTAGTTTACCTCCAATCTGATTGAAGACCTGCTCACACATCACAAGATTAAGCACAAAACTTCCACCCCTTATCATCCACAAGAAAATGGACAGGTGGAAGTCACCAACATAGCTTTGGAAGGGATTTTGACTAAGGTAGTGAGCAGCAGCAGAAAATATTAGGCAGATCGAATGGTTGAGGCCACCTGGGCCTATAAAACTACTTGGAAAACCACCACAGGTTTCACACCCTATGAGTTGGTCTGTGGGAAGAAGGCTTTGCTGTCCATAGAATTTGAATATAACACATTAAGGATGGCAGCTCAGCTGGACCTAGATCTCAGCCATTCACAAAAGGAAAGATTGCTTCAGCTAAATGGATTGGATGAATAAAGATTGCAGGACCTTATCCACTTAGAGGTAATCTAAATTCAAAGAAAAATATGGCATGACAGACATCTCAAAGAAAAACAATTCCAGCAAGGAGATTGGGTGCTGCTTTATGATTCAAGATATAAATATTTCAAGGGAAAACTGAGAACAAGATGGTTGGGACCATACACGGTAGAAAAATGAAATGAAAATGGTTCAGTCCTTATCCGGACCATTGATGAAGAAGCCATCCCCATGCTTGTCAATGGGCATAGATTGAAAATCTATAGGAAGCCCATTTCCAAGGAAGAGTTCATTGAGAATCTGGGTAAATCAGTGTTGGTAGTGGAGCAGGTTCCCGTCTCCACTCCACCCACACCTTGAGCAAAAAAAAAAAAAAACAGAAAAAACAGAGAAAAAATAGGAAATGGAATAAAAGATCCCTGGGTGAAAACCACTTGGAGGCGCCCAGGGCAGGCAGTGAGGATGAAAACCTCCTGGAGGCGCCCAGGGTAGGCAGTGAGGATGAAAACCTCCTGGAGGCACCCCAACTATCTCAAGAAAAAAGAAAAAGGAAAAAAGAAAAACCTAATTTCTTTTGAATAAATTGCAGGTTGTAGGAGGGTCACACAAGAGAAAAAGACATGGCCAAGCTGCATACGTCCTTCATAGTCCATCCCTCCATCGCCATTATCCTTTCCCAAGTCTTGGTCTCATTTGTTCTGAAAATTTTGCATCCTACAGGAAACTCTGTGTGTTCTACAGGAGGCTCATGTAGAAATCACAAAAAGGCCAAAATCAAGATCAGAGAAGAACCCGAGGGCTAGAAATTTGTCTATGAGGCCTGTGAACCTCCCTACCACCATCCATCTTCTGTTTCTCCATTCCATCCTTGCACACCCACATGTCCACTCACTTTTCTTTCCCTGCACAGATAAATACAAAAATTCTATTTCTTCCATTCTGTAAACACAAGAAAAGGGTGACAAATAAAGTAGCAACATTCTTTGATTATTCCTACCTGATACCTTCCAGCTGCTATTCCTTTTCATTTGAGACCTTCTTCAGCAGTTTTGTTTTAGCCCCTACTCAAGCATCAACCCGAGTTTCAGAAGGAGAAGAAGCTACAAGAAATCCTACAAGATTCCTGTAGCAGCTGATCCCTTTGAAAAACAAACTCCAGAGACAGGGTCAACACAACAGGATGTATGAAGCATGCAAGGAGCAGAGCTTGAACAAGAAATCATCAGCATAAGCCAAAGGCTGAGCATGCAGAGCACCAACAGCAACAACAATGAGGAAATAAAGTGCCAAAGTCCGAAGCATGCAGAACACAACAACGATTAGCAGGTAAGTGGCTAAACCTATTCCTCGATTGCATGAATATTATTTACAAACTGCATGAACTATGGGAATGGTCACGATTAAACGGAATCGATGGCCAGCTAACTGGCCACCCTAGTTTAGTTCACACACCCTCGTGGAGTTCAAATGAGCCTCATCCAAATTCAAACCACAGATTAGATACGCAGTCAACACGTGTGGCCCATCAACTCGGGAAGAAAGAGCTCACAACTGGTAGTGGTAGTGGCGTATAATGAGGCTAAGGGAGGTGGTGGCAGTCAAGCGACATGAAGAACCATAATGACACTAGCGTAGGACCAACGATCTGTATGGGGATAACGTACCCATCCAACCACCTCACCTCCTCAGCGCAGATTATGCCAACACGAACCAGTCGTTTTCTGCCAATTTTTTTCCAGTCTTGCAAAACCCTCCCACCTATCGGGCTCTACAGGAGCACTACTGCATTCTACAGGAGCAGGAACACTGTCTATAGGAAGATTTCTATAGGAAGGGCAGAGAGAAGACCTACAGAAGGAAAATCTGAGAATTTTTTCAAAATTCGAGCTTGAAAAGAGGTAGGCTCGGGAAACTGCTCTGCATATGATATATTTATATAAGGTGGTGGACTAAAAACACAGTATTGGGTTGAAAGAAAGGAAAGTGAAGCTTAAAATTTTGCCTGTAGTTTTTTCTGAGTTCTACACAGTCTCCCCGTTTTCTTCTCTGCGTTCAAAGTCTATCTTCTTCTTCCTCACATTCTTTTGTAAAGAAAAAAAGGGATGCAACCATAGAAACCAACTTGTGAAAAAACCCGAATTTGCAAGTCTGTCTACCCTCTGAAGAGAAAAACCTTGTGTTATTTATTCTCTGTTCCGTCAAAAAAATTGATTTTTAAAAAAAATTGAGAATCAAATTTAGGTTAAAAGTAGTTTGAAAAAGGGAAGAAATTGCAAATTGATGTTGTGAAGAAGAAGCACACGGGAAAATTCCCTCTCTGGTCAGAAAAAGACAAAACTCACCTATCCCTCTGTTTTCGGTTTTTCCTTCCTCCTCACTTGAGCATTTTCAAAAACCACTAAAACACCATGCGAGGAGGTTTTATGAGAAAGGAGCCTTTGAACTCCAACAAAATGCATGAGCACCTAGAAGTGGTGGCTCTCTTCACCAAGGAAAACTGGATGTATTTCTTTGAAAGAATTCATGGACATGATGAGGAGGTGACTGAAGAATATTTTATGTCCTTAAGACCCCATTTGAAAACACATGCTACAGTTAGTTTCAGGGGTCTGACCCTAGAGCTTACACCAGATTTTATTAGCAGAATCACAGGGCTTCCACTTGGGCTCCCTTGGAGCAAAGAGGAAAAACCATTGAGACAGGTTGCTAAAAAGACATTCTTTCAGCCTGATGAACATCATGTAGAGGATAAAAACAGGGTTAGGAGGACAAGCTTACCTCCTCCATGGAGTGAAGTCAGCGACCAAATCATGAAGTACATCACTTGTGAAGGAAGGTTCAGTATCGTTTATGGTTATCACTTCAGGTTATTGCATGAATTGAGATATGGGATGGACCTACCTGCAGCTAGAAAACTCAGTCTCCCATATTTCCTCCTCTAGTCTTTGATCGAATGTGGCACCAAGCTAAATGCAAGGGTCCCAGACTAGTTAGCCCACCATGGGCTCATCAAACTATTGGTAGAAGAAGCCATACACACATACACCATCCCCATAGCTTGGGAAATTTTAGTAATATGTGTAGAGAAGATGACATCAAAACTTTGACCGAGGACATTAACCCATCTAGCAGTGAAGAGGAGGATCAGACAGAGGAACTTGAAAAGAAAAGTAATGAGGAGGCACAAGATATTCAAATAGAAGGAACAACAGAGGAGAAACAGAAAGAAGAAGATAAACTTGACAAAACCACTGTTGAGCCTAAGGCAGAAAAGAAGACAGCCTCAAAAACATAGAAAAGGAAAAGGACAAAGGCTGAGAAGAAAAAGCCCAAGAAATCCTAGCAAAAGACTGCCATAGGAAAGGCAGGGACTCAGAAAGAAAAGGAGAAAACACCACCAGAGGCAGCAGAGACAAAAGAAAAAACAACTGACACAGGAAAAGTTACAGGAGATAAAGGAGAAGAACAACAGGAAGAGACATCCCCTGAAAAACTGGCAAGGGAAGCAACAGTTGTGCTTGTTGCATTAAGCACTCCAGCAAAACAAAAGGGAAAAAGAAAAAGGTAAACATCTATATATTTCAAAGCGAGAAGGAGCACCGGGATTAAGGTGGGCAAGCCCCAGCCACCATCAAAAGAACCCATTATCATTGAGGATCCACCTACTGAGAAGAAGGAGGAATTTCCATCCAAGATCTCTATCACCTACAAGAGAGTAAGTCCCAAAACCTCCACCTAGAAGGAAAGAATTAAATTAATGGACTCCAAAGCAGTTCTACAGAAGGCACAAACCTCTCTACAAGAGACACTGGCCAATCTTAAAGAAACTGAAAAATTGGAAAAGAAGGTAGCAGAACAGTCACAAGAGGGAAGAAAGGAAAAAGAAATACCTAAGCCAAGCCCTCAGCCTAATTTAGGTTCTTATTACAATCTTCTAGAAGGTGGGAAGATCATCCCACAAAAATTCGCTATGCCTCTTTTCTTCAAATTAGAAAAAGAAAGGGTCAAAACCCACACCTGGATGCATATTGCTAAATCTAAAGGAGTTGAAGATATAGGGCACATGGAAGACAAGTTGAAAGAGTTGAGAGGGGAGTTGGCCATGGTAAGGCACATAGAGAGCATTAGAAGAGCCCAACTACAGGAAGAAAATGAACTGCTGAAAAAGTAGTTACAGGAACCGAAAACTCAAAGGGGAGACAAGTTGCCAATCTTGGAAGGGCAGCAATAGCAAGAAGGTCCCCGGTAGATAATGAAGCAGCAGAGAAACAACAATAAGAGGAAGAGCCACAGACTAATGTTGAAATGCTAATGAAATAACTACAAGAAAAAGAGTCTCGGCAGTAACTAAAGTGCATATTTTGAAACAGCAGTTGCAGGAAAAGGAAGCCCAGAAGGCCTGCATGGCTAGCTGGGCAATGGAGGCCTTGCAGTGTAGACAACCAACTAGATCCTATGCATTGTATCTCAAGACCACTGGCTCCAATTCCAGATTAAAACATTGGCCCAAAGGGGTACAATCCCATTCCAAAATTATAATCAGTTTATGCATTTATGTGATAGTAGTTCAACCGAGGATAAGGCCAAGCTAGTAGAATTCTACCTACACAACCTGGCACTCCCTAACATGAATTTATTGGATCCAAATGCTGGATTAGAAGACCTACAGCTCATGGCTATGGCTTCTTGGTTGAGACATGAAGAAAAGAGAGCAGTGGAAATTCAAAAGATCATGACAAAGGAGATAAGTGAACCCCTCATGATAAGGGTGGAACCAACAGATCCATTATCTCTCATATATGCCCACCAGCACCTTGCAGCCAATCCTCAAGTTTCCCCTGACTATGTTGAATGGCAAGCACAGACTATTGCTCACTTTGAAGATATGGAGAGACTGTTTGGCGATGATTGCCTTCATGCTTGTATGAGAAGGTGGAATACATTGTCCCATAGCCTAAAGATCAGGGAGTATCACTCCCCAACTAGAATGAGGGAAGCTATGAGGATGGTTCCCTTATATAAACAATCAATGCAAAACTTGAAAGCCAACTGGATTGGTCTTAAATACAGTCCTTCACTGCTGCTAGGACTGTTGGAAGGGGTTAAGGAGGAGGAAGAATAGAAAAAATGGGAGGAAGTGGATAGAAAAGCAGGTTTCCATGACAGAAAAGAAGACATCACATCAAAATCTTGGGATGTCAGGGAAGCTGTTAAAGCTATTAAAGATGAAGAACTGGATTAGTTTCTCAGAGGATAAGCAACCCATTCAGCAGGGGGGTGGTGATGAGCCATAGAAATGGGTAACTAAATGGGTTCATTCTGCCTATTATTTTCATTTAATCCACCATTCTCCATATTTTTGTGCATGTTTTTGAATATATTTATGTCAATAGAGTGAATGGGGATAGTCACTTTGCCACATAGTCTAATGAGTGTTTATTGCAGATTTTTGGACAAAGACTAGGCATTTATGAGAAGATTGGTAGCCAAACTCGAGGAAACAGGGTTGAGGACTTATAGGAGGGGTGTCTCCTTCATTAATGACCCCTTCCTCAAGTTCTCCATCAATAGCTCGGAGTACAAAGGCCCACAATGATGATTCCAAGGGGCAACCGAGCAAGTCTAGTAAAGTTGCTGTTATCTTCAGTTTTAGGCAGCTGAGTTCCTTTAGTTTAGGAGGAATTTTGGGAGTCCCCACTTGTATAAATAAGAAGGCTTCAAGCCTTAGTATGTTAGCCATTTCATAGTATATTTTTGCACTGTTGTGCAGCCTTGTACTTAGCTCATTTTCGAGCTCTTTTTGAAAACAATTTTGTGATGTAACTGCTATTTTTTGATAAATGAAGATGAATCCAGTTTTGAAATAGCACTGATATCTCCTAGAGGGCTGAAGCTCTTGGGTTAGGGCCCAACACAAGCTGCCCAACACCTCCTTTGTGTATTTATATGCTTTTTGCTTGCATTCATGAGATAATTTCTATTGTTTAGGTTAAATCTTGCTTTGTTAATTAGGTTGCTTTTGATGATTAGAATAGTTGTTCTTGCTTCAAGTTGATTAGATAGTTTGCTACAGTAATAGGAAAAGATCCAAAAAGGTTACCAAGCAGGCCTTGATCTCCTTTCTCCCTCCTTGGGACCATGATTTGAGATCAAGCCACTATTGCTGCCACCAAAACCACTGTCTTTGCTTTCCCATTGCAATTGCTAGTGTGAGATTTTGAGTTGGAGAATTTGATATCAGTTGGATTCACATGCTTAGATCCTTTCTTGTTCATTTACCATGGCTTTATCACATAATTTTCTATCCATCAAGTTCTGTTCAACATTTCTCTGGTTTTAGGTCAGATTTTAGGTCAAAATAGGAAAAACTTTGTTTTTCGATTCTTGCTTGGGTCAATTTTGAAGAGTAAGTGTGCAGATCACTTGTAGAACACTCTAGATTATCATTTCTCCATAGCATAGCCTGTACTAGTTCATATCTCAAGATTTCCCCACTCATTCGCGTCATTCCACCAAACTTCCCTAATTTCTACATTTTTGTGCAAAATTGCTTTCTTTACCTTTGAACAAATCTAACCATTTCCTTCATTCTTGATTTTCATTGACAGAGTCCTAGACCCCTCAACACCTCCATTCAGCCTTCATTTCCCTTTTCCCATCATTTTTCCACCTTCAAACCTCCAAAAACCACTTTCGGCCTCCTCCTGTAGATCTTCCTATATAACCTCTTGTAGATCCCCTGTAGCCTCCTGTAGAAGTTCATGCGAGTGATTTTTCGAAGTCTGATCACAATGGAAGTCTCCAGAAGGGTACTAGGGACTTCTTAGGACCTCTCCACACCTTCCTCACCTCCTGCAAAATCCAACTCCATCTCCCTTTGCCACCAAACCTCTGCACAGTCACAACTAGTTAAAACACAAGCATAATAATTCCACATAAAATTGCTCAAAAGTACAAAAAGATGGTTTCTTCTCATTTCTCTTCCAAAGTAGCTTGAATACATGCATTTTACCTTTCCAGTAGTCAATGGCACCCATCTCAGTAGTTTCCATCTCTTTTCTTGTAAAAGTAGGGTTAGTGGGTAAAACTAGGGTTTGTTAGGGTTTGCGTTTCATTTCAGTTTTCATTCTCTTTCTGCAAGTAGAATAGCCTCTTTCGAGTTAGCTTTCTTTCATCACAGTTAAAAGCTTCTTCTGAGAACTCATAGAAGTTGGCTTAAGCTCCTAGCGAACTTGTGCCAGCTGATCAAGTGACAGCCTGCAGTAAGAGCTAGTACTTGTGCATATAGCACCGTCGCTTCCAAGTTTGTTACGAAATACTAGGTTGATAAAAGTAATGTAGGGAGCCCCAAGAGTTGCAACATTATTTCTGAAATACTGGAGCTCACCACTGCTCCAGTTTTGTCTGCACTGTTTTTGTGGCATTAAGTGTTAAGGAGGGTAGTGGTCACATGGACCAACTACCCCACCGCCGTCGGAACCGTGGCATATAAATGTTATGCGAGACCACTTCCAAGACATGTGAACATGATAACAGTAAAGCTTAACCATCGGGTTCGATTTTTTTCCACCAGGTTTGACCTGTGGTTGCGAGCCCTGGTCTTATGGATAGGGGGCTAACCCCCTTTCCGCCCCAACCTTACCTTTAACAAACTTTATATATGCGATGAGACCATAGGTTGTTAAGAACTGATATGTGGGTGGGCCGGTTAGGCCTGTGGGCTGGCGGCCACCTGACCCAGGGTCGATTCCTTCCCACACACAATAATTTTGCCACAATAAACCTGCAGTATTGGGGCCACATGGCAGCCTCCGGGCAGGCCACCTGGCATCCATTAATTGGCCACTGAAATCCATAGTATATCCACTGTGAAATCCAGAGTTGACAAATGTCATTTTGTGATTGGATGAAGAAGGAATATTTTTTTTAATGTATTTTTTTTTATTCAAAGTCAACCCAAGTCAAATTGGACTTTTGCATGAAATTGTGAATTTTCAAACTTGAATAACTTTCACATAATATGTCAGATTTGAGTGTCTTTCATAGCTATAGGATCGTATCAATGAGGCCTATCCTGTCATTCTGGTTTCATCCAATTCTGAGTAATTCAAAATTTGAGCATTTTTTCCACTTACGACATGATCACCTGATCAGCTTCCCCCTTCCCCCTCTCATTCCTCTCCTGCTTTTAGTGATGCGCAACATTTTGTCTTGTTATTTTTAGGGCCATATTAAGTAGTTTATTTTATGTTATTTTGTGTTTGACCTCGTAGAGATTAGCTTATAGGAGTTGCTCTGGCACTCCTACAGTCTGTCACCACTGATTGTACCTTTGCATTCCATTGACCTACCCTTTTGTTCATTCATGGACATTAATAAAATTATCTTATATCATCTTTAATGCTAACAAATGATTTTATGTTTTTATATTCCAACAAAATCCCATTTCGCTCATCCATCCTTGCTTTCTCTTATTATTATTGATTGGGAGTTGGGAGCGGTATGACGGGTGACCATGTGTCGTGCTCCTTCTTTCTTCCTAACCTTTCTTGACTCTGAGCGTGCTCCTTCCTTCTTCCTGATCTTGACCTGTCTTTTCATTCCCTCATCTTTCATTTCATTTTCCTCATCCTCTCCCATTGGTCGAGCGACTTCGTACCTCCTCCTTCTTACTCTTCCTCCCTATCACTAGGGTCAGAATCTAGCTCACGAACAAGCTATGAAAAAAGTTGTCTTTGGTCCTTCCACCCTGCCTTTCTATTGGTATTAGCCACCCAGGTATGAAAGAATAGATTAAGGTTAGGGGCATATGAGCATTAGCCGTATGCAACCACAAAATCTTCACCAAGTCTTCCCAAGAACCTATAGGGGTGGATTCCTTCATAGTGGTGGGTGGATCCCATATGTGATGGTTCATTCCCCATAGATAGTGGTTTGTTCCCCATAGAATATGAAGAAGATCAACAAATTGTATTAATAAGTAGTTCATTTTATTGTTATTTACAGTCAGATAGCAGTAAAATCTGACAGCAAATGTTCATTCAACAAAGAAAGCTGAATCTACACACAAACTCTCCAAAGAAAGCTTTATAGTAATATGTCCAGGTTAACAAATGAATTTGAACCTTTCACAACACAACTTAATATACCACAAATGTCTTGGACGCTAATATATGAGCATAGAAATTGACTCGGACCCAATATCACTCCAGCTTCTCTCACTCCTCTTTAAATTTTAAATATGAGCTATATCCATTCACCGATCAGTTGTAAGGTTGTTTCTCAACATATTCCAAGGGACAGTACCAGACCTGTTTCTCAAGAACAGATTCACCACTCTTCTCATGAGAAGAGTGTTGGTCTCCACCTCTCCAGTTTTGTTCCTTTGCAAGACAAAACACACTTGTTTCTAGATGTGGTACCCATCTCTTCTAAGACTCATGTTGAATTACATCCTCTGGAACCCTATTCAGATGAAGACCATCATCTTTGTCCTTCTCATACATAAATGAATGCAAACATTTTCCGCAAAATTCCACATGGCTAAAACCATGGGAATTAGTGACTCGATAGAGTGGCCTGAGCTATGCTCAAGATCAAACCAACCCAATGACACTATAACTTAAGAGTATATCCAATGGGCTACAAAGCAGAAATATCAATAACTTGTGACTTAGAAAAGGTCAATATATCCCAAGGCATACCATAATAAACCTCTATCTAGGAGATGTCTACCCTTCTTAACCTTATATATCCCTCCCTCTCTCATTCTCTCCCCCCTTCTCTCTATCTCTCCTTCTTTGTCTCTTTATCTCACCCCTAGACATACACACTCTCTCTCCATACCTCCCTTGTCACTCCCTCTCTCTCTCCACTTCTCACTCTTTATGTCTTTATTCTTCCCTACCTCTCTCCCCCTCCAACTCAATCTCTCTATCCCTACATGTCTCCTCCTCTCTCTCCATTTCTTTCCTACCCCCCTCTCTCTTCCCCCTCCATCTTTGTGTCTCCCTCTCCCTATCCTTGCCTTCTATACCTCTCTCACTCTTCTCCCTCTCTTGCTCTTAATTCCTCCTCTCCCCTCTCCTTCAATTTATCACCATCTCTCCCTTATCACTCAGCGTATCTCTCCACCTCTATCACTCTATGTCTTTGTTCTCCCCTCCCATATATATCTAGAGTTAATATATATCATGATATATTAATATATATTATAATATAACAAATTTAATATTGTATTAACCTAAAATTATTAAATTTAATAATATTAATATTACAATATATTAATATGAATATTAGATTTAGTAATAATAAAAATATTTTAATATTAATATTAGGATTAATAATGTTATTTTTGCATGGTATTAATAATAATTTGGCCCATAGTCTTCGCCTAAATAAAGTCTCTTTTTTGAATGTTAGTAAGTATAAATAGATTTATGGAGTAAATATAAAAAGAGGTTTTATTTATTTACCATACCTCTTTATACCTCTTTTATATTTATTTATTTACCATACCTCTTTTATAAATATGGTATTTGGCCCATGGTATTAATACTTATTTGTCCCATAGGCTTTACTTAAATAAAACCTCTTTTTTGAGTTTTGTTAAATAAAAAGAGGTTTATGGAGTAAATATAAAAAAATGTTTTATTTATTTACCATACCTCTAGTTTATTTATATTTTTATTTATTTACCATACCTCTAGAGTAAATATGAAAAAGGTTTTATTTATTTACCATACCTCTTTTTCTAGTCTTCGTAAACCTCTTTATATTTTACATTAATATTTTGTTTATATATAATAATAATTAGATTGATAGATTGATATGGCCCCATTAGATTAAAAATGTTAAATGTTAAACATTACACATTTACATTTACATTCACATTTGCATTCACATTTATCTTTACATGTTTATGTAAGATCTTACCCCATAGTGCAATCAATGACTTAGCTTAGTTCGGTCTTTAAGGATTCCCCCTAGACAAGGATATCCATTCACATTTATCTTTACATGTTTACCTGAGATCTTACCCCATAGTGCAATCAATGACTTAGCTTAGCTCGATATTTAAGGATTCCCCTTAGACAAGGATATCCTTCTTGTAGTCTAAAGAGTGAGAGAAGGCCACCAAGGTGACATTGGGTGGATTGCTTTAGTGTTTCCTTTTAGATGTTCTGGGTGGGGTCAACACTGTTTTTTTCCTTTTAGGCATTCTTGGTGGGGTCAACATTGTTTTTTTCTATGAGAGTGTTTGAGTGGAGATACAATTTAGAAAATGCTTACAACAAAATTAGTTTCCTTTATTTCCATCACCTAAACTACTTCCAATAAAATCATGTGCTTTTAATAACATCTAATTTTAAAATAAAATTTAATGTGAAAAATATTAAACAAAATAAAGTTGGGGTAAATTATAAAAATAAAATAAGTAAAGTGAAATATAAAATTAATTATTATAATTATAATTAATAATTAAATCATCTTACTCATAATTTACCAAGTGCGAGAGGGTTAAAATCTCTTTATATACAAACTTTTTTTAAAGTGAAAAGAGATTTGATCCCCTCTTGGTAAATCCGAAATTAAGATAGATCCAAACTATTTTTATATAAATTTATGTAATTGAAAGTAAAGAATTATTATTTTAATAAAAAATTAGATTCAAAAATATTTGTAATTTAAAAATAAAATAATTATTTTATTTTTAATCTGAAATTACAAATAACTTTGAAAAATACATATAAATAACAAAAAACAATTTTATATTAATTAAAATAAAATAATTTCAATTAATTGAAAATTAAAATAATATTATTTGAATGAAAAGTTGTTTTCTATTTTCAAAGAACGTAAAGAGATTTGTAATTATTTTATTTAAACTTTGAATTACGAATAATTTAATAATTTAAACTTTAAACCCAGTAAATTTGGGGTTTTGGGTGATTTAGTGGTAAACCCTAGGGGTTATAGATCATCTTTCCTTGATAATGGGCAATGTAAAGGTATTGTTTTACAAAGTGGCACTGTTTCAGCAAGGATAACACCTATCCAGATCTCTGGGAGGGTAAAACTAATCCAAATCTCTGTGATGGGGCTAGATCTAGATTTTCAGTGGATCTGCCTATTTGGTGCACAGAAAACCCGACATCTTAACCACCCGAGTGATTGAGAGTAGGCTTTTAGATTCAAAGGTCCTTGTAATGGTGGGTGGTGGGTGCTTCCCCTGTTGGTTACATGCCTGCAAGTTCGAACTGCTGTGGACGAGATCAATGGATGTGAAGGTTTCATGGAGGAAAGTTAGTCTTTGACAAAGTTGAGGAAGCCTTTTGATTCGAAGCTCGACTACTCTCACATTGTTGTTGAGATAAATCAAATATTCAACTTGTAGAATGGTTGATCCAATAGTTATGCATTATGGCAAAGGTCAACTATCTTTCTTCTTGGCCGATCCATATATTGTGTTTAATATGGTGACTAACTCTTAACAAAGTGTGAAAAAACATTTCGTAATTAATTTTAGATTTTTATGGAGTATTTCCATATCATTTATTTTTTTATTAGATTATGTTTTCCATCTATATTGTGAGGATGATAGTGGATGGTTCCAAATTTAGATTTTACTTTTTTTAATTATTTAAATCATATTGATTTGATTTTTTTTTAGCTTCTCCACATTATTTATTTCTATGGGAGATCAGATCTTCCATCTATGTCTTGAGGATGACCAAATAATTCAAAAATTGGACCCAAAAAAACCATTATCTACTTATCCTTTTTCTCTTAAATGTGGCACTTTATTTTTTTGATAAAAAAACCATTATCCTTTTTCTCTTAAATGTGTTATTTTTTTTGGTTGAATTCAAATTGCACATGGTTGCGAATGCAATTTTAGAAGCCATGGACAAACACGCAGGAAAAAGTGGCCTAAAAGTTTATCACGTTTCTTTCTCCGTGGTAAATCCCATAACAATTCTAGAATTTTTAAAAATAATATTTGAACATTTTAAATGTAATCCATACATTGATCCCAAAGGAAAGTAAAATTGCTGAAGCAATTGACCTACCTTAATACTATGGAGAATTATGGGCAAGCTCTGGACACAGCTGTTAGTTCACCAAACAACCTAAGTTCCTAAGTTGTAATGATACTCTTTGTTTCTTACTAGAAATTTGATGAATATAAGTGGAATTTGAAAAGTTAAAAATTTACTCAGGTAAATTTTACTTTGCATATAATCTCTGTTCAAGGAGTAGATTCATTACTTAATCTAAAGAATTATCGATTCACCATAATTATAAAAAGATAAAATAAAATGAATAATTTATCGATTCACCATAATTATAAAAAAATAAGATAAAATGAATCATTGCAAACTGATAGTGATATTGCAGATAGAGGGGTTATCAAGATCATTTATGAAATATATGTTACAACAATTGAAGCACCTGGGGAAGATCAACGAGCCATATGCATTCTACCAAGGAAGGTGAATTATGTGCAATGGAGATGAAATACAAATTTGTTGGTGTTGTATTGTTTTAAACATTTTGTTTGGTAATCAAGAAACATACATTAATAATTTTTTTAATATATTTGTGCAGATTCAATATTTCCAATTCTGAAAACTGTTTCAAGAGCTCTCTGGAGATGAACGAGATAGTTTCGGATTTGATGTTAAGAATATCGAGTGGAAAAATTAGATCATAAATATTCATATTCCCCGACTTTGTGAATGTATTAAAAGGGAGAATATGTATCAGTGGATCACAATGGTTGCAATGGCAATGAAGACATCAATTTTGGCTTCACTATTTCTAGGAGAGTGTTGGGGGTTGTTGAAGCAGAAAGTTGTCTAGAGATATATGGAGGTCTTACCAATGTGAAGGTTTGAGTCATTTCCACCAGCAATGACCTCATTAATGTTGTGTTTACATCGTAGGGAGGCAGTTACATGTTTACAAATATTACTCCATGTAAATATAGGCGGGTTTCTTCTCCAACAGTATACAAATATCAGGTCATATCAAATCCCACTACAATTTTTTTCAAAAAGGAAAGGTTGTGATATTTTTATCACTCTTTGCCTTCGTTTGATACATAGAATAAGTTTGGAGAAAGCATCCTTTGCATAAAGTTCAGTAACCAAATATCTTTCAACCACGCACCTGATAATTTCAATCGGGTATAACAACCTAATGTTTTCAACCTAAAATATTACACTGTGAAGACATTAGGAAATAAAATGTAGAAAGTGTTAACATGTGCTTCTATTTGTTTGTGTGTCATGAAAAGAGCTTGGAGAAACTGTTGAAACTAAAGTCCTCGCAACTAAACATTCCCAACATTGACTCTGCCCACATAGATATTTCAAAGTTATTCCTTAAATATGAGTGTCCAGATGACACAATATCCCTCCCTGAAATCAAACGTGAAGAAGTTGAAAGAGCAGGCTTTGTGATCCAATTGTCAGCAGAGGAAGAAGATAGAATGTCATACCTAATGTCAATCCTAGCCAGGATGGCTTTATGCATGAGGCACAACAATTGAGGTTTATAGAGTATATTTTCTATAATATTCTCTTTCAAATACATGATTCTCATGTTCTTTTAACAATTGTGCAAAGAGGCTATCCAGAGATGGAGTTGGGCTTTGGAAATATGGTAGTAGATGACATCTTTTCTTTCTCTGGTTATGATATGGATGGCTTGGTTGTTTCTTGGGGTAATTGGTCGTTTTTAGGTGTTCATTTATAGCTTTATTTAGATGATACCCATGAGGTGAAGTGCCCTCAGGGTTCTAGACTATCTCCTTAGCCAAATCAGGCGCTTTGTCATGCAATAGCTAATGAAAATGAGAAATTTTCTTTTAATTTTATTTCATGTGGAAAATACATGTTGTTTCCATTCTACAAAGGTGAGAATACAATATTTTAAGTTTCACTTCCATCTATAGAGGTTCTCGTTGAGCACAGTCATGTCAATATATCACAACCATTTCTGTTCACAGGTTTCTCAGTTGGAGGACATGTCGCGACTTTTGAAGGTGTCGGTGTTAAAGGTGTTAAGATATTAGTTGATGGACGAGAAAGAGCTACAACAGATGTCAAGGGATATTACAGACTTGATCAGGTAACATCAACATGCTACATAATCAAGGTTGAGAAGGATCACTTCAATTTTAGCAGTTTGGAGAATTTCATCCTAGAGATAGAAGCAACATATTATAATATTTGTGGTTGCCTAAAATTAGTGACAGATGGCTATTCTGGCAAGTGTCAGGTTGGATTGACACACAGGGCAAGCATCAGGTTGGCTTGACACACAGGGCAAGCGTCAGGTTGGCTTGACACACAGGGCAAGCATTAGGTTGGCTTCGAGGTTCAACCAGGTGAATATCAAATATCCCCACTGACCACAACAATAGAACATGATTCTGGTCTTCAATTTTCAGCATCACATATTGATGTGACAGTAACTGGACCAATGCTTGGCATTGAATTTATAAAGGCCCTTTTTGATATCCGTGGATCAGTGATATGCAAGGAAGGATGTGACTCCTTAGTTTCTATATCACTTACTTCTCTAGTTGTTGAACTCTTTAAGTTTAACAAATGAGAGGATTGACTTCATATTTGAGAAAGTCTTACTTGGTGCATGGTGTCTTGAGGTAAAACATGGACCTTATTCTAATTTGTTAGACTGGGATGATGATTGGTGTTGGGAGAGAAAGGTTATTGATGCCAATGTTGGTGTTTGATTGTTCAGAGATAGTGTTTATCTAAAAAGGCTATTGGTTGCGTGTTATGTCTACTCATCATATGGCTTCTTACATCTTACAGCCAAACAAGGAACCCATGAATTTGTTGATTGAGAAAGGATGGTAGAAAATATGCTTAGAATCTCCTGGTGTGCACATGCTCTATTTCTTGAACTCGTGCATTTTCTTTGGAATGTCTTCATTAGAATTCAATGTATAGAACCATAAGCCTATATATTTGCCCCGTGAAAAATATCTATTGAGTGGTGAAATAAATGTTGATTCAAGTTCTTATCCTGAAGCAAATGAGTTGTCTCGAAGCATTATTGTAGACATATGGAAAAAGGAGGGTGCATTTATAGATATGATCAATGATGTCAAACTTGTTTCAAGTGCTAATGGACCAAGAAACATTGATGTATATCAGTACACTCACTGGGCCAATCTTGAAGATGAATTGGTCTTTGTTTCGAGAGATAAAAGGAATACTAGTGAGAAAAACAAGTTTGAAAATATATTGTTTTATCCAAGAAGTCAACACGTTGTTGTTAAAACCCATGGGTGCTAACCCATTATTCCTACTTTTGTGGGGTGCCCAGGAAAGTACATTTAGGGTTAGTGATGCCAACAATCCCATGTTTTGAAATTAAAATAACTGCTGAAAATGACAGTAGCAATGGCCTTCTGAAAAAGGTGACTTGGTTCTTCAAACTTTGAGAGGATCAAATGGTTTTTTTTTTTTCTGTTGGCCCTCTGTATGATGATACTGAGTACTATGTCTAAGCTTCCAAGCGATATCATTTAAAATCACTTGGATAGGACCCCTTTTAAATCTTAGTTGTATGCTCATCCAATTTGATCAGACGCCCCACTCTACTAGCCAAACCATACAGAATATCGTATCGTTAATATTTGACATTCTATGCACTCCCTGCGTTGAGAGGAATCACTGAAGTTGCGTCAAACAGCTGCTAGATACAAACAAAACCTCTTCAATCACATTGCTTCAAACTACGACCATGTAAGTTTGGATTTTATTGTTACTTTCAATGCTTTACAGTGAAACAAGTGTAAATGCAGGTTGTATGTGGATAAAAGTGAAATGAGTGTAAATGCAGGTTGTATGTGGATAAAAGATAAACCACTCTAAATGCAGGTTGTCTTGTATGTGTATGTGGGGCATACCTGATAAAAGATTTGAGAGTGAATGGGATATTGTTTCAAGAGCTAGATATTAAGACTCAGTATGCAACGTGGAAGTAATTTGACCGTACTGGAAATGGACTCTTGTCGTAATAATGCATACAATTTCTTTGTGGACATATTGATTGAGATGATGGGGAGCTTTAGATCATTAAAAGAGCTGGTCATCTGTGTTGGGCCGTTTCTTAAAGAAATATATTTCTTCTCAATTTGTTGTTTGAGATGCTTCCTAATCTCCAACGTTTGTTAATGGGTGACAGCTTTATCTTGGTAAGAACATAATTTCTTCTTTTCTTTTACATGCACAATGAACAACATGTTTCAATTTTTAGGAATGTTTGCATTTTCTACCTAGTTGTAAGGGTATAAAATCATTTTGTTTATTCAAAACATATATTGATGTAGCTTAGGTTGACTATTATGTTTTGGTTCATTATTATGTCATGTTTACAGATTCAGTATATCGAATAGATATGAAACAAAACCAAGTAATGACTTTGTTTCATATCTATTCATTAATGCAAATCTACACTACCTAAATTAAAAAATTTAACCTTCTATAAGATGTGAAAAGACTATAGAATTATTCCATGGTTTTTTTTGATGATGCTCATAATGAATATCTATGCCTTTTGCCTCATACATGAGTGCAGAGTTGGCTTATTGTGGTTTTCAAATGCAATGCAGGAACTTGAAAAATATCCCATACCTCGAAGTCTCACATCCCCACTTTCTCATCTCCGTATGATACATGTTTATGTAGACATAACTGAATTTCATGATAGGGAAATCACTGTATTAGGTCACTTTCTTTAGAGTGTTAGTTTCGGTATCTTCGTCCCTCCATCAGTGATCAAATTCTCTTGTTGCATTGCATGTTAGGTGTCTCACCCGATTAGCTGCATTCCATTAGGGTCATGGATCATGTGACGGTAGTGGATTATTATACATTCTCCCTCATGTGTTGGCCCATTTTCATTCATCTAGATCATCTGCAGTCAATTTTTGTCTTTAAATTTGCAAAAGTCATTTTTAGGGTTTTAGGTCTCATTAGGTCTAGGATTTTGTTAATAAGGTCTTCAAAATGCTCAATAATAGTCAGCATGCGCATGAGGAGGTCAAATAAATTTCTAGTAATAATAATTTCCATAATCACATGCCCACAGATTGTCTTTTCCTCGAAACTTTGTTTTTAGGAAAGTCAGAGTATTTTATGTTTTTATGTATAAATTTGAGGTAATTTTTTTTTTTTTTCATATGTAATAATCTCACTGGCAACTCTAGTCACCTTGCCAAGCCTCTGTAACTCCATCCCCTGCAAGGCAAACAAAATATCAAAGCATTCAATTCATTAAAGGCAAAAATAAAACAAACTGCCCAAAAACAAAGTTTTAAAAGCAAGTCAAATGCAAACATTACAAAGTGGGTTTTTGATAAGTGAAAAATTAAAATATTTTGTATATAAACCATTTTTCATGTTCAAAAAGCTCATTTGCATCCAAAGGAGAAGGAGTTAACAAGAGAAAGGTCAAAAATCGCAAAGGAGGCAAAACTGCAGCAATTTGGGCAAGTTTCAGGGGTGCAGCACATTGGGTCGTGGGCACGGCGCATTGGGCCACCCTCTACAGTGTAAAATTTACACAGGCGCGACGCATTGAAGTGGCGCCATGCACTGGGTTTGTGGTGTGACACACAGGGTTTAGAAGCCGATTTCACCCACAAACTCTCCCAAATTGCAAAATTTTCTCAATCCTCAGGTGTTAAAGTAAGTCAAACATTCCTCCATGATCAGTGAATGAGTTTCTCTTGATGTTATGGTGATTTAATGAGAAAAACTTGAAACCCTACCTCCTTGCAATTTTGGTCAAAAACAATTGCTTGGGGTTTACAAATTGTGTTTTTTGCTACCAATTCCACTCCTATCTATCTCTCACTCCCTCACTCCTTCATTCCTTCATTCATTTTCTCCCTCTCATTACATTTTATCAAACCATTCCCCCAATCCCCATATCCCTAAGCCTACTAATTCTAAAACCCTAATCCCACTATCCCAAACCCTAACTGCTACCCCAAAGCTTAAATACTATTCCCTAAACCTTTCTATTCCCCTGAAACTTGACAGCAATATTCCCAAAACCCCTCATACACTTTCCCTCCACAGTCCCTCATACATTCTCATCCTTGACAACAAAAATCTAAAGACACCATAAATCTCTTCATACTCATCAAGAAAACTCAAACATTGGCAAACATGGAGTTAGATTCTTCCTATGATCGAGATGAGGAGACACTCAGTGATTCTTCTGGAGAAATTCATGCACCAAGGAGACCCCACAAGGGTGGTAAACATGTACGAGAAGAGCCTACTTCACTTGCCGAGCTGCTAGCCTATCCTCTTGCTGTCACATGCTTTCAACACCAATCTTGTTATCAGTTCTGTGAGTTGGCAGAGAGAGTCCAGTACCATCATGCGTTGGCTAGATTGTTTGTGCTTCATCTTCATAATGGTCAAGTCACTTTGGAAGGTGTAACATTCTCCTTGACACCCGAGACTATTTCTCAAGCAACTAGCATTCCAAATGTTGGGGAGCAGTGGAATAAAAGACAACAGATTAATAGAGAGAATTATGAGCGTTACATCAAGTCTAGTTATCAGAGGCATCTCAGTAGAGTTTTTCCCTTCGGATATCTAAAGGACACATATGCTCCCTTGATGAAACTCATAATTAAATATTTCAGCCGTGAAGGCCAGTTTTCTCACCTATATGCCTATCACATCAAATTGTTGATGCACTTCACTAGGGTGAGAATGATGAATCTCCCCTATTTTATTTGCCAAAACATTGAGAAAATGACCACCTTAGTGCATAGGAAGCCTCCTCAGCAACAGTTAAACAATATATATCATTTCGCACTAATCAAAATTGTGGTCTTGCATCAGCTTGGTTTACAGAACATCTCATGGGAGGATTTCATTTCACATGAGGTATTCACAAGTCCTCAAGTACCCCCAGCAGTTTTTCATGAGACAAGAGGACCTTCACATCAACAAGAGATTCATGAGACACCAAACACTAGCGTGCTAGTGTTTGTTACCTATCAAAAGGGCACTAGAAGGTTGTTTGCAGTGGAAAAACGAGTATTATCTCCACCCGAGGTGGAAGGGGTATCATTTCCTCCATCAACGAGTAGGTACAGGACAAGGGAAAGCGGCCATTACATGATGAGGGGCCTTCAGGAGGGCAGGAGAGATTTCATTCTTATTCAGGATGATGACATTGATTTAGGCTCACAAAGCTCAAAGCTTAGAGAGATCATTCAAGAGCAGTAAGATGACATTCAACATTTGTCTCTCAACCTGGATAGAGCCAAGTGGATCATTAATTATTTGGAGAAAAGAAACAAATAGCTAGAGGATCAAAAAACCATTATGGAGCTACAAAACATACGAGAAAACCGACAAGCTGCCAAAAGGAGGAAAGTCAAGCTCACATCACTTGAACAAGAAATCAATGCTGATCATGAATCTTGGCTTTAGAGGGAAAACATCCACTTGGAAAAGATGCTAGAGAAGGCCAACAGAGAGAAAAATATGTTGAGGCACATGGCCTACCACTACTTGGCGAGAAACAAAGTGTGCAAGGCAAGAATCAGGAACTTGAAGGCTAAGATGAAGAAAGCATCGAGGAAGTGAAAAGAGCAAGATAGACTTTAGATCTTAGCTGAGGCTTCCTTGTCCCAACATAGCACTTGATGAAGGACACTCAACCAAAATTTCAAGAAATTTTGGACACTTTTTGCAATTTTGAAATTTTTGGCTTAAAAAATAGGTTTTTCTGCCTAATGCGCTGTGCCACCTGGCACGCGCTTTTGATGGGGACCTCCTTTTGAGGAAAAATTAGTATTTTTTTATTTTTCATGGAAAAATATGCATTCCCACAAATGGCCAAGAAATTTTGACAAGTTTTGAGCTTCCAAAAAGGTCAAAAACACCTCAAAAATGACCTTTCTGCCCCTTTTTGGACACACAGGAAGCAGTGTTGGGAGAACTCAGTTTTGGAGGGGTAAATGGAGGCCAAATTCAAAAATTCCACTTGTTCTGGAAATTAAATAGGTAGACCGTTCCAACAAGCCCACTTGGAGAAAATTTGGACACCGGGAAGGCCTTTAAAATCAACTGCAAAAAGGTGTTACTCATAGGGAAATCAACGCGATGCATTGGAGGAATTTTGCTCATTTTGGCCAAAAAACTCTGTTTTTCGCCTAGTTTCTTCACAGTTTGACTTTTCTCCTTCTAATTGTAAAACTCATGATGTAATTTAATGTGACATGATGTATTTTGATGTAATTATGCTAAATTTTCACTTATAGAGGTAGATTCATCCATCAAAAGGTAATTTGCAACTAAATGAATCAGTTCCCTAGTTTTTAGAGGCAAGCTGTTCCACTACCTACTTTTTAGTTCTCAGTTTAGACTTTGCTGGAACAACTCCTAAACTTATGAGCTCGACCCCTAGAGGCTAGGATTAGTTTTGGTTTCCTATATCTTGTAATTTTTCAGTCATTAGCATGGTTGGACTTTTGGGAAAGCTTGTAGCTTCATTGTATACTCATTTCAGCAGTTTGGCAAAGGAATAGACCAGGGTTTGTAGCACTTTATGGGATTCTTGTGGCATCTTTCTTTGGTATTGTATTTTCTTCTGTTATTGCAAGTTTATATGTGTTTTATGTATGTCATTATCTCTCTTTATCTCATCTTAATTAAATCAAACAAGGATAAAGGTAGAATACATTGAAAGTGCAGTTCTCTACCTAGGGTTTGTTTAGTTATCTATGTTTTCAGCTATTTGAAGAGGATCCCTGAGACTTTCATGCCCTATTCAACTCCTCACCAGTCTAAAAGCTCTCCATCTCACTCAATTTGAAGTACCAAACCATTTTCCTACCTTGCCCCATAGAGATCTCTGCAAAACTGAGCCTCATTCTCCGGACCCAAATTTGCCTTTCACATTTGAGCCAACAAAACATCATCAAATTCAATCAAACACCTCTGTACACATACCTAGCCTAAAACCAGTCATTACATCAGTCATCTCAAGCTTCATAGGCCATCTTTTCTGAGATTGACAAGGAGAGAGCCCTCTCTCGACCTGGTAGGGCTAGCTACTAGGTTAAGCATGCTTTGATGTTACCCTAGATCTTGCCTTTCTCAGCCTGAGGTAGATTTAGGCGATAAAATAGAGCATCCCTACTCTAGAGATGATGGAACTTCGTTGAAGTGATGACTTGAATTATGACGATCCACGATATGTAAAGTTTTTGGAAGAAGTCATTTAATTGAATAGAGTTTCAAAGAAATAAGGGATATTGGTATGAGAATCTTCTTTTTAAAGACATGCTTCAAAATCTTAAAATCGTTGACTAGTAAAACGCTTTATGGCTTGATTTTCTTTTATTTTTTATTTACGGAATGGTATTTCCAATGCAAGTTGCATGTGGATATGAGGATGAATTCTATTGTGGATACAAGGATGTGGACACTAGTTCAATGAATTTCTTAGTCTTGGGCAACATCGAGTATGGAAGCGGATTTTAGTCTCATGGAGTGGGTATGTGACATTTTGCCCCATTTTCATTTTGTTTACCATTCATTGTTTGCGCTGGTTTCAACCAGGCAAGGTAACATTTTCAGTTGCTTTAGACGAGCAGCCTGTAGGATTAGGATGTTCCCAATGAGATTTGAACATTTTTCCAATACGCCCTGTCGATTTTGGATTGTCATTGTGGGTTATCGCTTGAATTGTTATCCGGTTTGAAATTTGATTCACAATTAAATGCCTTGCTTTTATTAATTATTTGTATGTTAATTTTTAAAAGTATTTAAGAAATTTGTCTTCAGTAGCCACACTTCAAACAATGGATTTCACACTACCAGGTTTAAGGTTTGGGTTATGTATTTGGTTAAAACTTCCCAGGATTTATATCATATCACAAGTGTCAGGTTTGGGTTATTTATTTGGTCAAAATTTCTCAATATTTATATCATATCTCAGCCTTTTGAAATTCATGCCTTCATTCCATTCTAATGTAACACATCAGAACAAGGATGAGCCCTATTAAGCTCATCAACTCTGTTACTATGCTTAACGAATCATAATTCAAATGGAATCTGAATTTGATTCTTTTCCTTGACTAAACAGTATTAAGCAAACTCCTCTCAGTCAAGATCAACCCCAAGTCATACTCAAAATTTTGACATGTGAATAACATTGGCTCGGCAGTAAGTTTGAAACCCAAGTCCTTGCAAGTCAGGCAAGACTATCTGTTTTAAAAAAAATTGATCATATCCTTAAACGTTAGCCCTTGGACTCCCTCATTAAAGAGTATCATTCTATGATCTTGATAATTGGTCTATCAAAATTTTGATGGGGTGAAATATGAGTTAAGGAGTAGTGAAAGCAATTTTCCTTAACATTTCCTAGAATATTTTGAACTTTTGGGGGAACATCACATGACACTACCATCACCACACTATCATTTTTTGGCAAAGTTCCATTGCAAGAGGCATCCACTCATTCACATTTCTCAACCCATGACCATAAAGATGATTCTTCCTAAACATTTTTCCTAGATGATGATAAGGATATATAGTCCTTATCATCATCAAGTATGGATTTTCTTTCTTCACCTGTGCTCCACCTTCCCCCTCCCAATTTTAAATAAGCATCAGTTTCTCTTGCATGCTTCCCTCTGATTGAAAAGTCATGCCCATACCTAACATCCTCATCTTGATCTTGGTTCTTATGCTTCTCTACTTCTTCTAAGCTAAGTAATTGGAAAACCATTACCTCCCTACCACCACAAATAGATAAACCATTTTTCCTACACTATCTTTCAAGCTCCACAAGAGGAATACTAAACAATTCTCGAGTTGTTTCTCCCTCTCTAATCACTAGAGAAACATATTGATTTGGACCAGATCCGTCTATTATGTCCGTAAGATTGGCTTCAAAATTATCAAGGTCCTTCAATGGTGGGGAATCTCCACATATTGAATGAAAAGGAGGGGCACCTGAATTTCCAGACTGAAGAAAGGTAGCTCTCATTCCATTCACATAAGCATCTGAAAAGAGAAACCAGTCTAAACAAACTTGGAGAAATTTCATCACTCTCTCTTGCAAGGATGCCATAATATAAATGTGAAAAAATTCACAAAATGATCCACACAATCATTACACTAATTATGATATATTTTTTTTACGAGTAAAAATTACGAGCCACCTTGTTAATTGATGACCAATAAGGAACTTGATATTCATACATGATTTGTTTTCATCATTACTATCCTCAACATGTTTTATTATTTAGAGTGATATTTTGTGAATTGACAGGCGTGTTTTCCCACATTTCTGTTTTTATATCCCACACAACTGAATCCTGCTACATTTGGCCTCCTCTACTTCCCTAGGTTACATGTGTTAAAGAGGGTACAAAACACTAATGATATGTTCTTTTTCCATAAGTTCTCATTTTTTGGATGGATTTTGTGGAAATTTTATTCATGCCAATTATGTGGTAGGAAACAATGTTCCATTATTCTTTTTTATCATCTCTTCTTTATGAGTTAGCATGCTTCTATTATACTAGTTCATTACAGATATGTCATGTAAAGATCAAGTTGAGTGGGTTTCACATTTGATTTCTGTTGTAGTTAACAAATGAATATATAGTTTTATGTTAGGTTCGATGATGGGATGAGACACTTTGATTTCCACTATTTCTCTCTTTTTCATATACTATCACAAGTGCACAAATACAAACTCACTTTTCTTTTTACGTGGATAAGAAAATAATGACAATTTTGTATTTTGTAGTGACAAGGATAACTATGTATTGGAGCTAGACCTTGAGCCCTTCAATTCATCCTTTCCTTACCCAACACAACCATCTCCCATTGGTAATGGAGTTCAATTTCTGAACCAACATTTGTTTTCAATACTATTTCATGATAAAGAAAGCACGCAACCATTGTTGGATTTCCTTAGATCACACAAATACCAAAGCCATGTCATTTTTCTTTCCTTGGTTAATATATTGAATAATTTTGTTTGATAGTTAATTCATTATTATTCTATGCCAATAAATCTCTATCAAACAGCAGAGAAGGATGACCTAGTTGTTTTAGAGATATATAATATGAATTAATTAAAAACTCACAGGGTTATTTCAATTCTCATCTTTCTATTTCATGTCTTTAGAGAAAAAAACATATATTCAAATACCAACTCAACTCAAACCAAAATAAAGTAGAGAATCCTAGTTATGAAGATGTTTCTCTCTCCATACCTTATAATGACATTATTTTTTTGAATTATACTTGAATTTCACTGATAATGACCTGGATTTATATATTTCTTTTAGCACGAAATTGACATCATGGTAAACATACGAATATCCATTAAATATTACCTAAAGATGATTCAAAGAATATCACCTTTAGTATGAGCACATGGCAGAGTAATTTCTGAGGTGTGAAGTTTTATTAGAGGCACTGTTTGTTTGTTTTTTTTGGTTAGAAAATGGTTTTATCTTGCTTTTACGTGACCTTCAATTTATCATATCTAGCATGTTGAGAAATGGGAAAGAATAATGTGTGACATTTATCTTGCAGAAATTGATGCAGAATGTAAGGATATAGAGTTTAACCAAGCTATAATTCGCTTTGGTAAAGATAGAGGGACATCTTAAAAAGTTAGCTAAGAATACACCATATACATAGTTTGAACATAAGTAATATATGGTTTTTTCTTTTGCATATATGTTCTTTTTTCTATCCAAGATATCACAAGAAGACAAATATTGATATTGTAGAAATTGTTAGAGGACCTCATCGAGGTCAATTTTTCTGATGTCCTACTTGATTGATACATTCTCATGATAGGAAGGCTTTAAATACGAATTAATATGCCCCCAAAACAAATAATATTCAAAGTTTATACATATAAAAGATAAAAACAAATGTGAATGCCTTCATTTGATTGTTACTTGACTTTGGTGGGGCCAAGCTAAATGAAATTTGATTGGAAAAAGGATAGGGAGACAACATAGAGATCACGTATTGGATATGATTCATTTGTTGTTGGAGATCCTTTAGGCACTTCAGCCATTGACTTTGGAAATGTTTCTAGTATGTATTCCTATGGTTTTTTAAGTTGTGATTATTTCACCTCATGGTTATTTTGGGCAAGCAAATGTTTTAGGAATGCCTCATAAGATATCGATGGACACAAACAATTTTTTTATAATTGCAATGTCTATTTCATGATATCCTCTCTTTATTGTTTGATTTTATTTTGAACGTTTATTTTGATTTTTATTTGTATTTTAACTATGAAATTGAAAATACTTGGTATTATGTCTGTTTAAACAACAACCAAAGCTTGAAGATGAAATTAGTAGTACACGATATTGATTGAAATCCTTTTAACTATTTTGTGTTGAAAGATTTTCATGAATATTAGAAAAGTTTACTTTCATGTTGTTATTTGAGAACATGTTTATATACTTGACCAAGTTCATGCATTGGAGAACAAACTGTTGTTGTGAATAAAGTGACAAGGATTAGATATCACACCTCAAATTATTTGTTTTCACAAGTTATTTATAGCTTCAGATTTTTACCATGTAACTTAGTTGCCATGATTGTGTCTAAGCTTTCCATGAAGGTTGAATACTAAGTTACTAAGGTGTGATTTTCTATGGTGACATTTATTTGTTTATACAGGTCATCTGGTCACATAGTGACCACTATCACTCACCTGAAGAAAACTTGTTTGAGTTTTGCTTTTATAGGGAAAAATGGCTTTAACATTGTTGATGTTGAGGTATATGTAATATAAATCCTTTATATTCTATGTTTGTTTATATTATAGTGTTCACTGTCTTTCATGTCTTACATTATGCATTATATCTTCTTCTTTTTTCAGAAAAGAAACTCAATATTGATGGTAAGCAGCAAGATTTGAAGAAATCTGAGAACACTAACACTCGAGTAACAAATGCAAAAAGAGAGAGAAGAGAACTGGTCTAGTGATACCCTTAAAGCCAATATCCCGCATAAGACACACACATAGAGACTGATGTTCAAGTCTTCATAGTTGGTGAATTCACCGGCAATGACTTGGAAGCACAATGATAATGTTTTGTAGTGATGAAACAACATTTTATGTGTAAATTGTAGTCGAGCCAATGTTAAGTTGGAAACTCATATTGTAATACTTGACATTTCATATAATATAGCTTATGTGGTTGAAATTATTTATAGTTGCACTTGATATTGTTTAGTATTTTAACTAACATATGTAATTTTGAATTTTCATATTAGATGAACTAGTGCACATTGTATGACATTTTTTTAATTTAGTCGCAAAATATTACTAATTAATTTATGTTGATTAATAATGAACACATAATATCAATCTAAAACTACTAAACTAGTAGTTTATATTGATTAATGATGAAAACAAAAAATTTAATATACGACCAAATTAGTCATTTATAATGATTATTAATGAAAATAAATGAAATGAATATAAACTACTAAATTAGTCGTTTATATAATGAATATGAAACTACCAAAAAAATATAAATGACTACTACAAATGATTAATTTTTCATTACAAATGACAACTAAATTTTTCATATATACGACTATTAGTAACTAATTTACAGTACCTTATAACACGATAGACATTTAGTCATATTTCTTTGGTCATTAATTGGTTTCAAACAACGAATAAAATTTGCATATATATGACTATTAGTAGCAAATTTACAGTATCTTATAACACAACCAACATTTTGGTCATATTTCTTTGGTCATTACTTGGTTTTCTCAGATGATCACATAGTAATATATTTTATTGTATATTTGGTCATTAATTGTGGCAATTAATGCCTAAATCAATGAATAAATTAATGACCAAATTAATGACTAAATGTACTACTAGATGATAAAATTGAGACAATCAATTAATGACTAAGCTAAAAACGACTAAAAGTTCGTCACGTTATAAGCTACTGTAAATTAGCTATTACTGGTCACTGACTAAAAAATGGTCATTTATATGCAAATTTTAGTCATTGTTTTAGTAACTGATTAGCCATTTTGTACTAGTGCCATTTATACTAGGTTTTCTTTCTACATCCCCAGAAAAAATTCAAAATATGTCCCTAAATGGTTATTGGATTGAGCCATAAAATTCAAACTAGGATTTAGATGGGAAAGTGAACGATTCCGTTGGACTCTTGGCACAATGTTATGGATAGGGATGCACTCCTCCTAGGAATCCATATGTCAAAAAAATGATTTATTTGAGGATCTTCAGAACTAGGGTTTTGTTGAGTAAAGATAAATGCAAATTTTTCAGAAGGGGTTGGATTTTGTAAAACTATTGCTAAAGTGATCATGGGTAGTGTGCTCACATGGTCCTTTTCCAAACATAAATTTTGGAGCTTATGAAACTCACTTTTTCTGTTGGGTTTGTGTTCTATAATGCTAGACAAAATTCACATTATGTTCCTAAATGGATTTTGGAAGTGAGTTGCAACTATCCTTAAAATTCAAACTGGGACCCAAATGGGAAAGCCATTAGTTCTATTAGACTCCTAGAACTAATATATAACTAGGGACACAATCCCCCCACCCCCCCAAAGACTCCTTATGTCAAAAATTGATTTATTTTAGGATATTAAGAGCTAGGGCTTCGTTTAATAAGGATTAATGTAAAATTTTCACAAGGGGATAGATATCGCAAAATTCTTGCTCAAGCAATCATGGGTAGTTTGCTTGCATGAACCTCTTCCAAATGCAAATGTTGGAGTTTACAAAACTCACTTCTTCTGCTCAATTTGGTTTTTATACCTTCGAAAAAATCACAATATTTCCCTAAATGGATCTTCGAAGTGAGTTGCAACTCGCCACAAAATTCAAACCAAGACTTGAACAAGGAAATCGTCAGTTCCACTAGAGTCTTGGTATTGTGTTATAGCTAGGGACAATTCCTTCCTAGGACTCCATAGGTTAAAAACTAATTTATTTGAGGATATTCAAAGCTAGGGTTTCTTCTAGTAAAGATTAATGCAAATTTTATAGAAAGGGTTGGATTTTGCAAAACAATTGCTTGAGTGATTGTGGGTGGTGTGCTCACATGGGCCTTTTCCAAACATAATTTCATGAGCTCACATAAATCATTTTTTCATCTTTATTTGGTTTTTATATCCATGGAAAAAAATCACAATATGTCCTTGAATGGCTCTAGTAAGCAATATGCAACTAGCCATAAAATATGAACTATTACTCGGATGGCAGAACCATTGATTTTGTTGGACTTTTGACACTAGGTTAAAACTAGGGCCACCCCTTCTCCTAGGATTCCATAGGCTAGAAAATTATTTATTGAGGATGTTTGAGGTTAGGGTTTCGTTTAACAAAAGCCAATATAATTTTGTACAAATTTTGAAAAGCACTTGCTCGAGTGATCATGAGTAGTGGGCTTGCATGAGCCTTGGCCAAAAAAACTTTCCAAAGCCTAGGGAGCTCATTTTTTCTAATCAATTTGGCTTCTATACCCATGGAAAATATTCACAATATTTCCCTAAATCGATTGAGAAAGTGAGATGCAACTGGTCATAAAATTCAACTATTGCTTAGGTTGGAAACTCATTAATTCCATTGGACTCTTGAGATTGGGTTACAACTAGGGCACACCCTCCTAGTATTTCATAGGGAAAAAAATACTTATTGAGTATCTTTGGAGAAATGGTTTTTTTCATTTAAGGATAACACAAACTTTGCATACGGGTAGATTGTGTTGTCATGGGCCTTGGAGAAACACAATTTCCAAAGCTTATGAAACTCTTTTGGTTCTTGATTTTGTTTGTATATCTGTCGAAAAAAGGTCCCAAGAACTAAATACCAATGACGTAGGGTTCTTAAGGAACCCACCTAAGTACTTGACATCCTAGTGAGGTCACACATCTAGAATAAAGTGAAATGGATCAATGAATACGTTCCATAACATTACAATAGTAGTTGAGTGGTATGGTATCATCGTCAGATGGGTTATGCATGATAATGACATGGGGGGGATTGTAGAAGAAAGCTTGCATTGGTAGGCATAGATGAACATCCAAGTGCAATTATTATATGGTATATATACCACTAAGAAAAAGCGAGAAAGTTATTACACACATAAGATAACAACAACAAGCCCTATCTTTCAAAGGCATAAAATGGTGTAATTTTGTGTAATTCTTATTAAGTGACTTATGATGGTACATTAATGATCATATTTGAGAAATAATAATAAGGAATCCACTATTTTAGGGGATGGATGAAAATAAACACTCCCCATCTCTAACCCTAAGTACTTCACTTGCATGTATCTCGGTCATTGTTAAAAAATATAGCTAGTTGAAATGCAAAGTGAAAAGATAATCATTTAGGAAAATAATTTAGCTACCTAATATAATGGGGGACTTGTTAATTTGCTCAAGTGTTGTTATAAATCTATTAATCCTTTGAAAATAAAATTAGGGAAATTTTGCACATGGTTAGAGTAGAATCATCTTACACAAGGACACTTGGATAGTAAACCATGGAAGGGGAAGCTTTGGACTAACATCTTGTTAGAGAGTGCACTATCTTAGATGAGGGGTGTTGAT
The DNA here is from genome assembly GCA_031772625.1 of Pinus tabuliformis. Classification (NCBI taxonomy): domain Eukaryota; kingdom Viridiplantae; phylum Streptophyta; class Pinopsida; order Pinales; family Pinaceae; genus Pinus; species Pinus tabuliformis. Next base: position 643,226,939 of record CM062805.1, read on the forward strand.
CCTGAGAATCATGCTTGGAGGGTGTTTCATTTTTATGGAAGTATGTCCCCATTACGTTATCCTCCCTCACCTCCTTTATATATAAGGGAGGATAGAGTTGTATATTTTGTCATCGTTGCACTCTATTCATTTGTTTTAGAGAATTCTTGTTTGGAGAAATAAATTAGGTTTATCATTAGGGTGCATTAGGTTTTATCATGTGATGGTAGGTTTTATGATATGCATGTAGACCCTAGGCAAGAACATGGAGTTCATGTGATTGATTATGATGATTATGATGGATCTTGTTGTACTATTAGATTTTGTACCCTAGTAGAAGACATAGACAATGGAGCTAACACATTGCATGATTTTAAAACCTTGTTCTTATGGGATGTGAGGCTAGGGAAAGATCATGGTGAGATGAAATTGATGAGTCTTGAGCATGGTGTGATGCCTTTCTTAGAAGAGAAGTTGGTTATTATATCTTTCATGATGTTCCATGGAGGTATTGTTGTTTATGTTGATGTAAGAGTTGAAGGCCAAGGATTTGAGTATACAAACACAATGATGGAAAAGCATACAAAGAGAATAGAATTAGAGTTGTCTTTCCATGAACTTATGTTATGGAACATGGCTAATATTCATAAACTGTAAGCAAGAAAACAATGCTAGTGTGAAGACCATATGTGATACAAGCTTGTTGAAGCCAAGGGAGGACTTGTTGGTGTTGATGCTAGTTTGTTGTGGATCTTTGATGGTGGATAGGTTTTTCAAGATTTTACATTGATAAAGTTTGGCGAGCTAGAGATTCCACCAATTTTGTGATAAATTTGTTCACTTAATTTCATTTCTTATATATATGTATAAAGCATCTTGCTATCAAAAATTGTGTGATTGCAAATTTTATTTTTCATGTTGCATTGTCTTCATGATTAAGTAATATCCAAGATTTATCATTCATTTTTATTTGATATAACGTAGGGTTGAAAATATTAAGTGACTTAACATCGAACTTGAAGATAAACTACATATTTCTATTCCATAAATTATTGTAATATAATGATTTTCATATTTGGTATATGGCCTTGGGTTAGTGTTCCCTAAGGGATACAATTGGTTGTAATTTGTTTGGGATAATACAAAGGGTGTTTCTTTCTTTTTTGGCAATGTGGGGCATGCCAAGACATATGATCCCAAGTATACAGATATGCTACTCATTATGTTTAAAGACTAAATTGAGGAATCATTGGGCTAAAGTGTTGGTAAAGGTAGGAGCCAACGACATAGATCTAAGTTGAATAAGTGTTTTGTGTTGAATTTTTTACAAGATTCATAGTAGAATACATTTTTCTACTAGATAATTACTTCCTAATGATTTCCACGCAATATTCTTATGCCACTGATGTCAATGAGAAATTAAACTTTAGAAAATATCAAAACTAAATGGAGGGGAAATAGTAAAGATCAAATAAAGACAATCATGTACAATAGAGACAATAATTTTACCCTAGGAAATCCAAACTTGGGAGAAAACCCAATAACATTTCTTATAGAAGAAATTATTCTTTAGCAAGGTTTACAAATCCAATTTGTCTTGAAATTTGTGCCAATATACAAGTCAAAATACTAGTAAAACCTAGTCAAAATCAACAACAGATAGTCCTGGCCAAAACTATCTAGATTAGTCAACTCTAGTTAAACTTCAATCTAGGAAAAAATAGGTTTATGGTCAACTCAACCCTGCGGTCAGATTGCGGTTAACTGTGGCCAGATATTTTGGTCAAGCTACAGTCAATTATGACCTAATTTTGTGGTCAACTGTGTCCTAATTATGCGGTTAAACTATGGCCTAATTTTGCAGCTAAACTATATCAATTGTGGCCTGATTCTACAGTCAAACTATGATCAACTATGCCCTAATTCTATGGTCAACTAAAACCTAATTTTGTAGTTAACTGCAACCTAATTCTATGGACAACACCCAATCCAATGGCCTAGTCAAACAATAGATAAAGTCATTCAAACTTTAGTCAAGTCATCCTCCCTTTGTTACATGTATGACTTCCTCGAAGATATAAGAGATGATGGCCACAATGAAATTTCACATCATGTATATATACTAGTCGAATGGGGGTGAACTAACCCAAGGGACACATCCCTTCACCTTGCTTGGCTGACTTCATTCCCTAAAGAAAATAAATTTTAGTTTAATATTTTATAATTTTTCTAAGCTAGCTTAGGATAGTTCTTGGCATGTGGGAATACCTCCCAATGCTACACAAAAAATAAATATTTAGGTGGGAGGGTAGTGGCAAAGAAGTGTAATATCATTGTTAAAATGTGGTTGATGGAGATGTAGGACCAAATCTACAGGAGAAGGCATGCGGGGTGGGAGGGAAGCATAAAAAATGCCTTGAAAATTGCTAAAATATGGTACACTTGGTGGGAATTAAGGCAATAGAACCAAATTTGAATAGAATAAGCACTAGCTAGATATTTTTTCTGGGTTTCACACAAAGAGAGTTTTGGGTGGGGAGTTTACTTGAATGGAATCAAATCTAAGTTAGTTGATGTGTTGGGTGCAAGAGTGGAATCCAAGAAACATAATTCTATTGAATGTTGGGAAGGATATGAGTTAAAGAACTAAATACAAGTGGAAAGTGAACTTAGGTAAAAATATCTATTACGAAATGATGAGGCGCAAATATAGTTTACAGTTAAACATAAGAATGATAAGAAATGAATGTGATATAAGAACTAATTGCCAACTTTTGTTCATCTCACAAAAGGTGTTTTTGTGGTTTTACGAATTATCCATAAATTAACTATTTAACTAGTTTCTTGTGGTTCAAAGAATAAAATAAATAATAAATTAAGCTCCCTTGGATTGCATATGCAGGAAACTCAAAGGTTGAAATATGAAACTAACTACACATGAATTGGTTATTTTGAGATTCCTGTGGGATTGACAATTGATGCTTGGATATTCCAAAGTAGATTCTATAGTAGACATTTTAGATTTTTCCAAAGTAGACTCCACAATAGACATTTTATCTATGGATTTTGACCTATCAAAATCTATACATGAATCACATTAGGTATATGGATATGGAATCTTAAGAGTGATGTGATAGTGGAAGCACATACTTAATAGGAGTTAGCACTAGTGAGTAATCCTTGTTGGGAGGTGTGCCCTCATGTTTTAAGTCAAACATACTATTTCATACACACTGCAAAAAAATGGCATCTATAAGAAAAGGGAATACACGCTAAAATAACTGACAAACTATATGAACTAATATAAGGGATTGAATCCTTGTTTTTGTGTGGGCTAACAAAATAATATTATGTTATCAAAAAAATCTTGTGTTAATATATATTTTTAAAATTTAATGCTATGAAATTACTAGTTTTGCATGATCATCAACTACATGCATCACTAGGAATATGCCTAATTGAGATTTCTTTAAAAACCCAAGCCAAACATCTTCAACCATACAACATGACAGATTTCTCATTTCAACATAATTGATATTTCATCATCACCACATACATCCAAATTCAACCTAGAAATATAACACTTCAACACCAATGAAACAAACATTTAAGTTCATAGAACATGTGCCATGAAACAAACACACACACACACACACACACTCAAAATTGTCTAAAACTTACTCTTTTAACAAAATGGCACATCATGCCTAATATAGAAAATTACCCCTCATTCATAAACATGGAAATATGACATATGCTGGCCTATTTAGAATATGGATCTAATATACAGATAAAGAAACAACATAAACAAACACTTCAATTCATAGAACACATGCCATGAAATACACACACACACACAAAATTGTTCCCAATGTACATTTTTAACAAAAGGACACATCGCGTCCAATATACAAAATGAAACCTCACGCCTAAACATGGAACTAGTAGGGGTTTTATATGTTTATATTAATTTCCCTTCACTTTAAAATGTCAACTGAGGTTCATAAACTTAGAGCTGCAAAATATGACTAGTCTAGGAACACTTAACAAACCTATTTAGAATGCAATACTCTATTTTGAAAAGCTTCACCAATTTAATCTAACATGTTTCTCTCAAACAACTGTAATTTGATTCCATTATCTGCCTAGTACAAAATCAAGTACCAAACTCTTATCTTTGTTCTAATTCCTAATTGAAATCCATTGAAATCGTCTAATCTGCTAATCCAAACTTGCCTTAGTTATGCTGTCAATTAACTAGATCTAATCCGAACTCAATCAACTATTAACTTGAATAAGACTAACCTTATAAAAGTTCCTCTCACTTAGAATTCTAACTTCTTCAATCAAGCATTAATATACCAAGTCTTCATTCAAACCTCAATCTCTAACAATTAACACAATCAATTCCAATTCTAATCCTATTTCTTATCAATTAACATGCAAGACTAGGAAGCATTCTTTAACTCGAAAGCAAAGAATAATAGATTAAACAAAAGTCACAAAAATTAAGTGCTAGATCTAAATCAAAATCTTATAGAAATTAGAAATAAAAGCTACAGAAATTCGGTACTTATAGAAAGCTACAAAAATTCGGTACTTAAAGTAATTCGATACTAAATTTCTAACTAAATCTAATTGATATAGCTTGGCCAGGATTAGTGGTGGGCCCTTGCCACGACTTGTGTCAAGCTAGGTTAACTATAGAAAATCATATTATTAACAACACATAAAAAATTAAGGAATAAAAGCTGAAGTATTATATTATAAGTCTTCAATAAAACCAGTACATCATAATTTCCATAGTCAAATGAAAGAACACAAATGTTCTAGCAGAAATATTATGTCTAAGCTTCTTTCCTCAGACCTATGAGGTCTTATTTATACATAAAAACTATGGAGAAATGGATAAAACCACATCCCCAAACTCAGAAAATGAATTTACAACTTTAGAGGAAAAATCTCATAAATCTGATTTTTTTGTAATTTTATACAAATTGGTGTTAAAGAACCAACCATATCTTCTAGAACATGATGTATTTTGGAGATATTTTTTTGTGGAGTCTAATTTTACATATTATCAATAAAAACCTCTCTTTTAATTTCCTGATTCAATTCTAGGGGCTCAAAAATTGTGCACAAAGTTGACTGTTTGAATACTTTTTCCAATCTAGGTTTTGCAGAAATTTAGTACAAAACTTCTTCGAAGAACGAGCTGTAACTTTGAAACCATATTTAATTTTTGGAAATTTTTTGAGATATAAATAAATTGATATGTTTTACAAAAACCCATTTTCTGGATTCTTGATATACCCCACCATATGCTCATAAATCGATGCAAAACACGATAGTTTCAAAACTGTTACCTATTTTTTGTTGTAGCTTAAATCATGTGCTAGGATCCCACACATGTAAGCTAGGTATATCCCAAGGCATGAAAAAACATACTAAGCCCATGTGGCATCTAATATTTCATTCATTGATAAAGAAAGCATATTTTATAATTTTGACTTTTTTCTCCATTCGTCTAGGTGTAAAAACTAGTATCGAACTGCCAAATTGGTATTGAGCTGGTAGAGAAATAAAATTTTTCATAGTTGAACATTCTTATTGTCCACATAACTAAATTATTAAACCATCATTGATAAAACCATATTAAATACACATTTATTCATTAAAAAGATAAGAAATCCATCATAATTAACCACAGGGTAGAAGAGGTTCATTTAGCGGAAGTTGATGGTATAATAGCTACGAAAAGTATCATAAATGCGGGAATATGGTTCATGAATAGGGAAGAGCCCAACACACATCATGCCTAAACATGGAAATATGGAATATGGTGATTTATCTAGAAAATGGCTTGAATATATGAATCTCATGCCCAAACATGAAAGAATGACATATGATGTCGTATATAAAAATGGGTCTCATTGGAAACTTTTTGACCACTTCCACCCTCACCATGACCATCATTTTCATCCCAAAAGTCAATATTTTTCCTCTTACTAGAATAAAGAGCTTGACATTTTTTCTTTTGAGGCATGCTTAATCTCCTTGGGGATTGCACAAAGAAACAACATTCTTATTGGATTTCTTTTTTGCCATAAATTATCACAATTACAAACTAATACTTTATAATTCAATCCCATAAAACTCACCATAGATGATATAGTTAGTTGCGAAGGTGTCTTCTTCCCTCGTGCCCCCAACATCCCTGCTATACCACCCTACAATAGTTACAATAGTCAAAACATATAATTTAAACAAAAAATGCATAGAATAATTCAATTCATCATAAAGAAAAAAAATCAACAATGAATTATCTGACCATGAATGTCTCTCCCAATGATGGAGATTCACTAGTGGGTGGAGGAATGCATTTCCCAATGATGTAGATTCACTAGTGCGTGGAGGAATGAATTTCCAAATAATGTATATTCACTTGTGGGTGGAGAAATTGGCTACTCAAACTACTCATAATCAAAATATACTATTACATCCAGTGAACTATTATCATGGGTTGATGTTTGGGGGAATGCATGCATCTATCTAGAGAAACCACCAAAGATGGAACAATGGTAGTGGAAATGTGGGGGGTTGTTGGATGGTATTTAGATGTAGCATTTGTGGGTGGATGGGATGGCAAAGATGGTGGAGACGAGAAACAATCACCACCCATGCATTGTAGTAATGATGGAAGTTCCCTAGAGGATGTAAGTTGGATACCAAAAATTAGGGAAATGTTCTGATATTATCAGAGGAATTATTAAGGAATAATGGATAGTAGTGAATGATATGTAGGGGACAAGGTGGGAAAATGGGAAAAATGAAGGAACCTACATACACCTCTCTCTCTCTCTCTCTCTCGATATATATATATATATATATATATATATATATATATATATATATATATATATATATATATATATATATATATATATATATATATATATATATATATATATATCTATGTATGTATGTATGTATGTATGTATATCTATCTAGCTATCTATCTATATATCTATATCTATATCTATATATATATATATATATATATATATATATATATTATTTCTAGAGGAATCAACAACTAGGCCAGTCTCATACTCATGTGACATAGAGTTGATTCTGACCACTACTATTATAACCCACAGGTGAACTGTGTTCCCCCCCCAACATGCAGCCAAAAGTAAGCAATGATGGATTTGAACATGGGACCTTGTACTATGTTTTACTTTAAATTTTCATGGGCTTTCCAAGTGATTTCATTGAGGGGAGTTCACATTTATAATATCTTAATTAGTTAACCAAAATAAGATAATGAAATAAACATTGAAAAAAAATTGACAAAGATACCTAGGAAAGGGATGATATACCATCCCATGCAAGATGGCCCTCTCACATGGTGTCATCGCAATATGTAAAAACATTAAACATAGAATGTAATTATGTGCAACTAAAACATTCTATAATATGGACTAAAAATATGATTTTTTTTGCAACGAGGAAAAACTTTAATTCACCATATGAGTATGTGATACACCAAATGGGAAATAAACATCCATTATAGCATTAGTGGCCAAAACTGGCATTGATTAATTTTTAGAGTTTGGGAGATTATTATCAGGGTTTACCAAATACAAACAACATATAGTTAGATATATAAGGAAAATACTAATATATATATATATATATATATATATATATATATATATATATATATATATATATATATATATATATATATATATATATATATATCTATATAATCTCGTCCATAAGACTATAGTACCTAGTACCATCCATCTACCCATACCAAGTACGTATGCAATTGGCACATCTATGAAGCTAAAATGAGTCTCAATGTGGTCTTTGCTAATAAAATTGTGCTACAAAGTTAGATGGTCCAACCCCTCCTGCAACATCAACTTCTGGTTGCCTTTAGCATGGCGATTATTCCATGTTTCCATGCTACACTAGAGTGTGAGACAATGTGGCTATTGTTATCTAGGTTTCAATAATGCTATCCATTACTAGAGAATGTTGGGTAGGGGGTTTAGGCCTTTGTCTAGGTGGATGAGTACCTAATGTTGGGTTGTGTCTAACATTTGTCTATCTTGTGTAGGTCTATGAACAACACCCTAAATTTATCCCATGTAAAATTAGTTGACATGGAGTCCTAGCCTAAACTCTACCCATAACTTCCTAAATAAATATAGAAGTACCTCCCTATTATTACATGGAGGTTTATCAAATACCATGAACTACCTATCCATTCAATGGTGTCAAAATCGTTGGTAGGTGCACCAATCTATATAAATGCGTTTTTTTTTCAACTAGTAAAGGTTGGTTATGTTTTGGGTCAACGAACAAAGACAAAAAATCTTGTTTAGTAATGTTAAGGTATCTAATTTGGTCTTTATTTAGACTGGTTCTATTGTGTTCACACATTCTATCCCTATAGTTAGAAATATTAGTTAACTGGCCTTGGGAATTGGAGATGGATCATACAATTGAGTTTAATGAAATGGTGTTTTACAAATCCTATATCAGTGACCTCGAATTAGTGAAGGATGCATCAATTTCATCATTTGGATTTCCTTTTTCCTGGTTGTGGTTTGGTTGTTTTGAATTTCGTTTGGTGATGGTTGGTTTGGGTCCTAACTAGGTTCCATACCAATTCATTTCTTGCAATTCTACATGGTGATTGTGTTTAGGGTATTATTTAGGTGTCTTACTCAAATTTGAACCCCAAAAAAAACAAAAACAAGAAAAACAAAAAAATACATTAGAATGTTTACTTGGACTCCATAGATGATCTATGATGTTGAATTAGCACTTGACATATACCAATAATCAATAATTTTTCTCAATGACACCTAAAAGCGCATCATGTGATCCCAAAATAGTAAAAACTGGGGACATAAGAGCATAAAATAACACTCACACTAGGAACACATGCATGTTCTTAAACCTTGTTGAGCTAGAAAACTAACTATCTTCTTGGTTGGTAGCTCGGGTCTTGCCTAGCCTGGATGCATATGAATAAACACATGTTCTTTTAGCCATGCATTCTTGATGGTACCATTGCCACTTTTGAGGCCATCATCTTTATACGCTAGCCCTAAGAATGACTATCAATGTTTTTAACATGATGCAATTTGATTTTAGGGAATCTATCTTTTATTATTGTCACACTAAAAATTTCATGATTGTTTGGGTGCCACATTGATGTTTTTTTCTTGAACTTTTATCTTATCAAGAACAATGAGTTGCTATTGTATTGAATACATCCATCATTCCTTCAAAATATTTTTCTAAATTCTAGGATATCTTTGTAATCCATTATTTATTTTGATCTAAATCAAATATAAATATGAGATGAGTAAGAATATGAGTTAGACTGAAAACAAGATAGAAAACTTAAAACCTTTTACCATGGATCTAGTATAAAAATAACATTTTTTCCCAAAAGGAAGAGACCTGTTGTTGGAAATAATACTGAGAGGGGGGGTGAATCAGTATTATCTAGCAATTTACCAAATCTTCCTTATTTGATCTTTTGAATTATTCTTGCATATCAGTACCATAAAACAATGAGCATGAATAAAGAAAATAGACAGTCACACCAAAGAACACAAGATGTAAGGTGGAAACCCAATGCGGGAGAAAACCACCTGCTGCAATATGTCTCTATCTTCTTTCAAGAAATTCTTTTTACAATGATTTTGTGCTGGTGCAGTCCTTTACCAGCACGCAGGCTGCAACCTGCAGAGAGCTACAACTCTCTCTCGTTTTCCAGTCTCTCCTGGAAGGGAGCTACAGCCCCCTACTTCTTTTCATGAAGAATCAAATGATCAACAAGTATACAACAGATACAGTCCACTACAGATATCAGATCAGTAATTGCAGAAATAACCCAGAACACCTTACGAATAGAAATATACAGTCAACAGATCATCTCAAGACAGGGACGCATATTTTATTTCTGTGGCCTGCGACTGGACGCAGTCTACCTTCCGCTGCTCTGCGTGCAGACGCACTGTTCCTCTATGCTTAGCTGCGACCAGCGCACCCAAAGACACTGTTGCGCCGCGTCGTTTTCTTCAGAGACGCACCCAATAACACAGTCGCGCCGCGTCTTTTGCTTCAGAGACGCACCCAATAACACCGTCGCGCCGCGTCCTTTGCCTCAGAGACGCACCTGAGCCTTTACTGTACTGCGTCCCGGCGCACTTTCCCTTCACTGAATCTGCGTCCCTTCAGATATAGAAGATAAGAGGACTTCAGAACCAACCCAAACACTCAGATCCACAGATCTGATCATGCGCCATAGAGATCACAGTCCATTAGAAGATTCGCCTTCATAGATCTGGACTAGATCTCACCAAAAGATATTCAACCAAGATGATGCTTAATCCAAATGAACTCCTTTGCTTTATATAGGCAAGCTTCTCCCCAAAACATGGAACAATACCACGAGCCGACACCATAGAAACACAAGACCGTCGGCTAGATACCACACAAGAAACCCCCACGGCTTTTCTCTGTCTTGAAAAGTGTGCACTAGGCGGACGCACCTCCTGAACGGCTGGCCTGCGTCCCTGGACGCGGGTTCTGTATGGTATACCTGCGGGGACGCACTGGCTGAACATATTTCCAGCGTCCTTCTTGAATTATCACCTGAATGGGTTTGCCATCAAGGACAACACCTGAATCATAATGCCAACAATCTCCCCCTTTGGACTTGATGGCAACCTCATAATCTTCAGCTTCATTCTCCCCCTTTGACATCAAGGGCAAAGGGTATGCTCCCCCTATGCTCATGCATCTCCAGATCTGTAACCAGAAATCCATCATGAAGGAGATAGAGACATATTGCAGCTATTTCCAAGATCTCCTTCTCCATAATGCCAACAATGCATTATGTGCTCCCCCTGAGCCTATACCACCAATAGGAAGATGATCAACAGTAAGATGATGCATCAACAACCCCCAGCTTTTGCCTGAGGTATTCAAAAGTGTCCCTGGGCAACGGTTTGGTGAAAATATCAGCAACTTGTTCCTTAGAAGGAACATACTCCAACTTGACCTTCTGTTCAAGTACTTGTTCCCGGAGAAAATGGTACTTGATTGGTATGTGCTTGGTTTTTGAATGCATAACCGGATTCTTTGAGATGCTGATTGCACTTGTGTTGTCACATAAGATAGGGATTGGAGGAGTACAAGTGATTTGATAATCCTGCAAATTCTGCATCATCCAAAGGAGTTGGGTGCAACAAGATGCAGTAGCAACATATTCTGCTTCAGCTGTAGACAAGGCAATTGAACTTTGTTTCTTGCTGAACCAAGAGACCAGTCTGGGACCCATAAAGAACGCACCACCACTTGTGCTTTTCCTGTCATCCACGCTTCCGGCCCAATCTGCATCTGTATAGGCATGAAGAGTAAGATCTGTATCTTTAGGATACCATAAGCCATAATTTTGAGTCCCTTGAAGATATTTGAAAATTCTCTTCACTGCTTGAAGATGAGTCTCCTTCGGATTTGCCTGAAATCTTCCAACTATTCCAACTGCATGCATGATGTCTGGTCGGGTACCTGTCAAATATAGTAAACTTCCAATCATAGATCTGTAGGTTGGTTGATGTACTGCTGCAGAATCATCATTTGCACTGAGACTACATCCTGTGACCATGGGTGTACATACTGGTTTTGCATCTTCCATGCCATATTTCTTCAAAATCTGCTTGAGATACTTGGTTTGAGATAAAATTATTCCTCCTTTCTTTTGTTGGATTTGCAAACCAAGGAAGTATGTCAGTTCTCCTAGCAATGACATTTCAAATTCTTTCTGCATGACTGAGGCAAAGCTTTGGCTCATAGCTTCTTCATTGCTACCAAAAATAATGTCATCTACATACACAACAAGTATTAGCAATTTGTCATTTTCAATTTTTATATATAGATTGCTATCTGCTGAACCTTTTGAAAAACCTTGTTGATGAAGATATTTGTCCAACCGGTAGTACCAAGCCCTTGGGGCTTGTTTGAGACCATAGAGAGCCTTTTTCAATCGGCATACAAGATTTGGATCATTTCCAAGAATGAACCCATCTGGCTGTTCAATGTACACTTCTTCTTCCAAGTCTCCATTCAGAAAGGCTGATTTTACGTCCATTTGAAATACTTTGAAGTTCTGAGAACTTGAGAGAGCAAGGAACATTCGGATGGCCTCAAATCTTGCAACAGGAGCAAAAGTTTCTTCAAAGTCTATTCCTTCTTGCTGTGCATACCCTTTACAAACAAGTCTGGTTTTGTTTCTAATTACTTCTCCATTTTCATTCAATTTATTTTTGAAGACCCATTTTGTTCCGATAACATTCTTATCCTTTGGTCTAGGAACCAGCTCCCAAGTGTTGTTCTTTTCGATTTGCTCGAGTTCTTCATCCATTGCTTTCACCCAACATTCATCTTTGCATGCCTCTTTCACATTTTGTGGTTCAGTAGAGGAGAGTAATGCCAAATAACTTGAAGCTTCTGCAACTGTTCTTCTAGTTTGTATACCTGCTTCTTTTTGTCCCATGATCTGAGATTCTGGATGGTTCTTTTGAACATATCTGGATGGAGTCTTTTCTTCTATTCTTGTTCGTTCTTCTGCTTCTTCGTGAGGTTCTTCTTGAGATTCTTCTTGCGGTTCTTCTTCTTCATCATTCTGTCTTTGAGGGTAGCTTTCATCTTCTTCGATGTCTTCACGATGTATTTGCCTAGGAATATATCCCTTTTCATCAACCACTACATCAATGCTGTCAACAATTCTGCCAAGTCTTTTATTGTAGCATTTGTATGCTTTGCTATGTGGAGAATAGCCAAGAAGAATACCTTCATCTGCTCTAGGATCAAGTTTGCCAAGCTGCTCCTCAGTATTCTTGATATAGCATTTGCTCCCAAAGATTTTGAAGTGCTTTACCGAAGGAGTTTTACCACTCCAGAGCTCATGAGGGGTTTGAGTGCTGTTCACCCGGACATTTGTCTTGTTGAGAATAATAACCGCAGTATGTGCAGCCTCACCCCAGAAGGTTGCGGGGGTTCCTGATTCATCAAGCATAGCACGAGCCATTTGTTGGATTGTTCTGTTCATTCTTTCAACAACTCCATTTTGCTGAGGCGTTCTAGCTGTAGAGAATTCTCTCCTTATCCCATGTTCATCACAGAAATCGAAAAATTCATTTGAAGTAAATTCCCCACCTCTGTCAGATCTGAGGCACTTAATTTTGTGACCTGATTCATTTTCAGCCAAGGCTTTGAAGGTTTTGAACTTTTCGAATGCTTCATCTTTGTGCTTCATAAGTCCTAACCAAACAAACCTGGAGAAATCGTCAATAAATAATATCAAGTATTCCTCTCCTCTAGGTGTTCTTTTTCTGAATGGTCCACATACATCTGTATGTACTAGCTCAAGAGGCATGCTGGCTGATCCTTCTTTCTCTGGAAAGTTAGTCCTGGTTTGTTTTCCAAACTGACATGATCTGCATATGGTGTTGTCAGGAATTTTGATATCTGGAAGATCGCGAACTGCCTGATATTTACATGCTTTCCTTATTTGTGAGAAGCTTAGATGTCCCAACCTTCGATGCCATAACCAGTGCTCTTCATCCTTGCTTAGATAGCATTGTTGTTGTCCTTCTTCAAATATGTACAGATTATTTGGAGTTCTTTTCCCTTTGAGAACTGTTTTCCCTGTATCAAGATCACGAACAAGACATCCATTTGATCTGAATATAACCTCGGTTTTTTGATCACACATTTGGCTGACACTTAGTAGATTATGCTTCAATCCATCAACAAATAAAACATTTCCAGCCTTAACATCTTCTTTTAAAGGAGCAATACCTTTTCCTTTTATAGTTGCAGGAGTATCATTTCCAAAAGAGACTTTCTTTCCCTTTTCTAAATTAGAATAAGACTCAAGTTTTTCTTTATCACCTGTCATATGCTTCGAACATCCACTGTCAATGTACCATAGATTTTCTTGTCCTTCTGCATAAAATGCTATCCCACATCTTTCTGTTTGAGGTTCCTTTATTCTCCATGTTTTGGCGCCTGAGGCTTGTTCCTTTTTCTGCTCTTGTACCTTTCTTTCCGGAAACCTGCTTCTGCATTCAAAGTCTTTATGTCCAAAATTATTGCAAATAGAACATTCAACTTCATTTTCAAGAGCTGAAAAGTTGTTATAGGTCCTTTTTGTAATCCCTGTCATACTTCTTTGTTTTTGAGCTTCCCTAGTCATGATTGTTTTATACGCAACACATTGAGCTGCTTTGTGACCAAAGTTATGGCAAGAAAAGCATTGTCCATTGAAGAAGCTTCTGCGATTATTGGATCTACCATCCAACTGATTGTAATTTCTATTTTCATCTATTCTTGAACCAAATTGAGAAGATTTTACCTGTGGCTGGTTGTGGCTTTTGTTCACCCTTGAGCTGGATTGCCCTTGATAGTTTCTGTTTGACATTTGTCCCTGCTTTACCTGATGATCTTCCTTGTGCTCTTGCTCATTTCTTCTTGCTGCATCAAGATAACTTTTTGAAGTGGATGCTTGAGAAGTTTCTCCATTATAGCCCAAACCTGTCTTATTTAGTGGAGACCGCTGCACACTGATAATCTCATCCAAAGTTTCAGATCCTTTGACAAACTTGAGATTAATAGTTTTTGTTTTCTCAATTTCTTTTCTAAGACCAACAATTTCACCTTCTAATTTTTCAAGATGTTTTTCTTTTTCATCAATTTGGAATTGTAGAGTATCAATAATCATGTTCTTTTCTTCTATGCATCTCTTGAGTCTAGTAATTTCATCATAAAGGTTATCCACATCTACAGCATCCTCATAATCATCATCTTCAAATGCCATTAACAACCTATATTTATTACCTTGTTCATCTTCATCACTGTTTGATAAGCCATCACTATCTTCATGGGTGTAGTAGCTTTTCTTATTTGCACTCTGTTTCTTGTTCCATCTAACTGGTTCCTTTCCTTTATCCTTATAAGAGCATTTTGCAGCATAATGACCTACTCTTCCACAAGCAAAGCATTTGAAAGGTAGCTTACCTCTGAACCTTCCAGAACCCCTTTGAAGATTTCTGACAAAATTTGATTCTTCTTCCTCTTCTTCTGGAACATGACTTGCTTCATAGTGATCTTCTTTGCCTGATGCTTTAAAAGCAGCTTCCCTTCTGTCTGATGGACCTCCCTTTCTCATTTCATAAGCAGTTAGAATTCCATGCAGCTGAGACATAGTGAGAACACGGAGATTTTCCTTTTCTTCTACTGCAGATACTTTAGATTCAAACTTGGGGGATAATGATCTTAGAATCTTTTGAACTACTATAGTCTCTTTTATTTCTTCACCCAAATTTTTCATACAATTAACAATCTCATCTACCCGAAGAAAATAATTAGCCACACTTTCATCATTGTACATCTTGAGAGTCTCATATTGAATCCTAAGAGTTTGAAGTTTAGCTTCTTTTACCTGTTCATCTCCTTCATAGCTAGTGATCATTTTGTCCCATATCTCTTTTGCTGATTTGAAGTGCATGACCTTCATGAACTCTGTTTGGGATATACTTCCTAATAGAGTACTGACTACTTTTGCATTTGTTTCATACTGCTTTTTCTCAGCTGGATCTGTAGGAGTAACTGAAGGAAAGGCATAGCCTGTTTCTACAATGTTCCAAACTTATGTACCAAGAGATTGAAGATATGCAGTAATTCTTACCTTCCAATAATTGAAGTTTGTCCCATCGAAGACGGGTGGCCTGATTGATGCTTCTCTCTCGTAGTTGCTCATGATGAACGATCTACCTTCAAGCGATCAAGCTTTTCTGAAGGACCTGCTCTGATACCAATTGTTGGAAATAATACTGAGAGGGGGGGTGAATCAGTATTATCTAGCAATTTACCAAATCTTCCTTATTTGATCTTTTGAATTATTCTTGCATATCAGTACCATAAAACAATGAGCATGAATAAAGAAAATAGACAGTCACACCAAAGAACACAAGATGTAAGGTGGAAACCCAATGCGGGAGAAAACCACCTGCTGCAATATGTCTCTATCTTCTTTCAAGAAATTCTTTTTACAATGATTTTGTGCTGGTGCAGTCCTTTACCAGCACGCAGGCTGCAACCTGCAGAGAGCTACAACTCTCTCTCGTTTTCCAGTCTCTCCTGGAAGGGAGCTACAGCCCCCTACTTCTTTTCATGAAGAATCAAATGATCAACAAGTATACAACAGATACAGTCCACTACAGATATCAGATCAGTAATTGCAGAAATAACCCAGAACACCTTACGAATAGAAATATACAGTCAACAGATCATCTCAAGACAGGGACGCATATTTTATTTCTGTGGCCTGCGACTGGACGCAGTCTACCTTCCGCTGCTCTGCGTGCAGACGCACTGTTCCTCTATGCTTAGCTGCGACCGGCGCACCCAAAGACACTGTTGCGCCGCGTCGTTTTCTTCAGAGACGCACCCAATAACACAGTCGCGCCGCGTCTTTTGCTTCAGAGACGCACCCAATAACACCGTCGCGCCGCGTCCTTTGCCTCAGAGACGCACCTGAGCCTTTACTGTACTGCGTCCCGGCGCACTTTCCCTTCACTGAATCTGCGTCCCTTCAGATATAGAAGATAAGAGGACTTCAGAACCAACCCAAACACTCAGATCCACAGATCTGATCATGCGCCATAGAGATCACAGTCCATTAGAAGATTCGCCTTCATAGATCTGGACTAGATCTCACCAAAAGATATTCAACCAAGATGATGCTTAATCCAAATGAACTCCTTTGCTTTATATAGGCAAGCTTCTCCCCAAAACATGGAACAATACCACGAGCCGACACCATAGAAACACAAGACCGTCGGCTAGATACCACACAAGAAACCCCCACGGCTTTTCTCTGTCTTGAAAAGTGTGCACTAGGCGGACGCACCTCCTGAACGGCTGGCCTGCGTCCCTGGACGCGGGTTCTGTATGGTATACCTGCGGGGACGCACTGGCTAAACATATTTCCAGCGTCCTTCTTGAATTATCACCTGAATGGGTTTGCCATCAAGGACAACACCTGAATCATAATGCCAACACCTGTAATTTTATTCATCCTGAAACAAAGAGAAAAATTGCATTCTACATATGCTAAAAAGCATTATGTAAGATAAGCCTCTTGACTTATGAGTTAAAGAGAAAAAAAATGAAATAATTTACAATATGAAACATCGAAGTTAAGTGTGATAATAATCACTTAACTTCTCTTTCTTACCTTTCTTTTCTGCAATTTCTGCCATCTCCTAGAATCTGAACCAACTAGAACCATTGCTAGTTCACACCCTATTATATTTGGCGGGGTTATTTGTTTAAGCTTGAGATCTTAGAAAAATGAGCTCTCTTTGTACCCCTTGTCCCAATTTCTATATGTGCCTCATTTTTCGGTTTTTTTGATGCCCAGATATGTTGTGATTCAATGTCATTTTGCATATGAGATACGATTCCATGCTGGACTTATGCATCCACTTCTGATTCACTTGGATGGTTCTCCATGGATTCTTCTTCTTCTTCTTATGAGAGGTAAGGATCATAGGGCTACCATCCTTTTGATTTATGGGCTTGCCCCCTTTTATTTTTTGGAAGCTTTTTTTCCTTTGGGAATGTGTCTTGTTTGAAAACATATTCGACATCTAAATGTCGCGTTCTCATAATCTAATATTTGGGTCCATTGAACGTTTTTATGTTTCAGTTGAATGTGGTTAGGTATACCTTTGATGAGGTCTATTTCTACATAGATTCTCGTGAACGTAAATAGACACTTCTCTATTCTTTCAAGGTCTGTCATTTTGAATTTTCCTAGGGTGTTTCTGATTTCCTCTAAGACATTGTGGTGCTAGAAAGGGAGGGGGTGATTTGGAAATCTCACCTATACTGGCATTGATGAGACCACCATTTTTGTGGCATCAAAATCTGAGAACCGTGGGGTGATGAAGAGCCCAACTCTTCCCCAAAACTAGGGCCCATCATTGAGTACTTTCTCCATATCTTTCTGATTATCAAATTGGACAATAAAAAAACCTTTGGGACATAAATAGATATCATAGTTGGGGGTCCAACATGAAAATACCCATTAGTGTAAAGTGTTAGAACTAGGCTAGAAACCATTGAACCTACATATTATAGCTTTGAATTGAAGAGTGGAAACAGGTAGTTTACCTTTGGAAGATTAAACTCCATGGATTGTACTTGTTCCATTTGTTCTACAATGTAGGATCCTAGGTTGATTTTAAATTCATCTTTGGGGTTGGAAGCCTTTCCTTGCTCTACATCCTTGAAAGAGGTAGATCCATAAGAGTTCATGGGTTCTTAAGTCCCTCCATATAGCCTCAGGTTCAATATTATGGTAGATTTCCTTGAGATGTAGTACTCCTTCATCTGGGAAGGATACGAAAGAATATCCCTTTCAAAAAATAGGCACTGAGTATTTGCAGGGATCTCCAACCTATTCTTGATGCACTACTTTTAACCACCCCATATTGCCACTTTTATAGGATCTCTAGGGTAAACATGAGTTGTGTGTTACTATGACATGAACTAACCTCCAAGTTTTAGTTATGTAAGTGTGGATTACTAACAGGAAACATACTGCCATTCCCTAGGGACACTAGATCACCCAGGTGACTGACAACAACCACTAGTATTCAATCCCTAAGCTAGAACTTTCTCTTCTCAAGCTTTACACCCCAACCACATTCTTGACACACTTTGTATGCGGTTGGAATGATCCAACTAGATGCATGAGCCTTCTTGTATGCAATTATAACTGAAATTCTTCAATTCAGTGGGTGAAATTGCGATATGAGTGCCACCTTTTTAGGGTTGGCCTACATGCCACTGCCCATAACAACCTAGAACTTTCCAGAATCAAAGATATGATAATCACAAGTCTAAAAAACTAATACTAGAGCTGAATATTATACAAGACATGTCTAATACATAATAGAAATTTTGTCAAACATATGGTAAACATAGTAGCTACAGGTCATGAATGCACATCTGATCAAGGTCTCTTTAACTTCGTCAGAGAATCATCACTAGTATAAAGTGGCTAATTAGCTACTAAAAAATGACTAAAATTTTCATATAAATGACTATTTTTCGGTCGGTGACCAATAGTAGCTAATTTACAATACCTTATAATGCAACCAATTTTTAGTCATTTTTACCTTAGTCATTAATTGGTTGTCTCAATTTTGTTGTCTAGTAGTATTTTTGGTTATTAATTTAGTAATTGATTTGGTAATTGATTTAGTCATCGATTTCGTTATTGATTTGGTCATTACTTGCCACAATTAATGACTAAATATATAACAAAATATATTACTAAATGATCACCCGAGAAAACCAATTAATGGCCAAAGAAATATGATTAAAATTTTGGCCATGTTATAAGATACTATAAAGTAGCTACTAATAGTCATACATATGCAAGTTTTAGTCATCGTTTGAAACCAATTAATGACCAAAGAAAGATGACTAAATTTTGGTCATGTTATAAGATATTGTAAATTAGCTACTAATAGTCATATATATGAAAAATTTAGTCATCATTTGTAATCACAAATTTATCATTTGCAGTAGTCATTTATCTTTTTTTGGTAATTTCATATTCATTATATAAATCACTATTTTAGTAGTTTATATTCATTCAATTTATTTTCATTAACAATTATTATAAGAAACTAATTTAGCTGTATATTCATTTTATTTGAGTTTATCATTAATAAACATAAACTACCAATTTAGTAGTTTTAGATTGATTTTATGTGTTCATTATTAAGCAACATAGATTAACTAGTATGAATTTGCAACTAAATTTAAAAAAATGTTATACAATGTACATGGTCATATAATATGAAAACGCAAAGTTACATATGTTAATTACAATACTAAGTAATATCAAGTAAAACTATAAATAATTCCAATCACATAAATTATATTATATAAAATGTCAAGTATTACAATATGAGTTTCCAACTTAATATTGGTTGGAGTATAATTTACACATCAAGTATTGTTTCATCACTACAAAACATTATTATTGTGTTGTCAAGGCATTACATGTGAACTCACCAACTCTAAAGAATTGACCATAAGTCTCTATGTGTGTTTCTTCATGGCTAATTAGTTACTTAAAAAACGACTAAAATTTACATATAAACGACAAATTTTCAGTCAATGACGAGTAGTAGCTAATTTACAGTATCTTATAACACGACCAACTTTTAGTCATTTTTAGCTTAGTCATTAATTGGTTGTCTCAATTAGTATATTTAGTCATAAATTTGGTCATTAATTTTTATAATTAATGGCCAAATATACAACACAATATATTACTATATGATCACCCTAGAAAACCAATTAATGACCAAAGAAATATGACCAAAATGTTGGTTGTGTTATAAGATATTTTAAGTTATCTACTAATAGTCATATATATGCAAAATTTAGTAATCACTTGAAACCAATTAATGACCAAAGAAATATGACTAAATTCGGTCGTGTTATAAGATACTGTAAATTGGCTATTAATAGTCGTATATATGCAAAATGTAGTCCTCATTTGTAATCACAAATTTATCAATTGCAGTAGTCATTCATCTTTTCATGGTAGTTTCATATTCATTATATAAACAACTAATTTAGTAGTTTATATTCATTTCATTTATTTTTATTAACAATCATTATAAACGACTAATTTAGTCATATATTCATTTTACTTGTGTTCATCATTAATCAATATAAACTATTAATTTAGTAGTTTTAGATTAATTTTAAGTGTTCATTATTAATCAACATAAATTAATTAGTATGATTTTGTGACTAAATTAAAAAAAAACCGTACAATGTGCATGTTCATCTAATATGAAAACACAAAGTTACATATGTTAATTACAATACTAAACAATATCAAGTGCAACTATAAATAATTTCAACCACAAAAATTATATTATATGAAATGTCAAGTATTACAATATGAGTTTCCAACTTAATATTGGTTGGACTACAATTTACACATGAAATATTGTTTCATCACTTCAAAACATTATCATTGTGTTGCCAAGGCATTGCACGTGAATTCACCAACTCTGAAGACTTGACCATCAGTCTCTATGTGCATGTCTTATGTAGGATATTGGCTCTAAGAGTATCAGTAGACCGATTCTCTTCTCACTCTTTTTTTTCATTTGTCACTCTAGTGTTATTTTTCTCATCTTTCTTCAATTCTTGCTTCTTACCATCAATACTGAGTTTCTTTTCTGAAAAAGAAGAAGATACAATGCAAAGTATAATACATGAAAGATGATGAACACTAGAATATAAAATAAAGTAGACTATAAAGGATTTATACGACATATACTTCAACATCAACAATGCCAAAGCCATCCCCCCCAATCAAAGAAAGAAACTCGAACAAGTTTTCTTTAGTTGGGCGATAAAGGCCACTATGTGGCCAGATGATCTATATAAACAAAGCAAATAAAACATAACTATAGAAAAGAACACCTACGTAACTTAGTATTCAACTTTAGAAAAATCTTAGGCATAATCATGTCAACTAAGTTACATGGTAAAAAACTCAGGTTGTAGATACCTCATGAAAACAAATCATCTGAGGTGTGATGTCTAATCCTTGTCATTTTATTTGCAACGACATTTCATTATCTAACACATTAACTTGGTCAAGTATATAAACAACCTATGCTAAAATAAAGACATGAAATTAAACTTTTCTAATAGTCATGAAATTTTAACGCAAAACAACTAAAATGATTTAAATCAATGAAGTGTAATACTAATTTCATCTTTAATCTTTGGTTGTTTTTTAAATGGACATGATAGCAAGTATTTTCAATTTCATAGTTAAAAGTCAAAACAAAATCAAAAGAAACATTCAAAATACAATCAAACAATAAAGATATGACATCATTCAATGGACATTGCAATTATAGAAAAATTGTTTACATGGCCACCCGTGTCTTGTCTTGAATTCCTAAAATATTTCCTTGCCCAAAAGAACCATGAGGTGAAATAATCACAACATTAAAAACCATAGGAATCCATACTAGAAACTAGAACAGGTTTTCTTTAGTTGTTAGATAGTGGCCACCATGTGGCTAGATGACATGTATAAAGAAAGAAAATAAAACATCACTATAGAAAATAACACCTTTGGAACTTAGTATTCAAATTTCAGGAAAAGCTTAGGCATTATCATGCAAACTAAGTTACATGTTTTAAGAGCCAAGTGGTGAACTAGCATACCAGATTTCCAGCTCTCCATTTTTTATTGCACCAAACCGACTAACATCTAATCCAAAAAGAGAATAATTTTCATTATAGTGGATCAAGAAAGTTTCTACAAGAAACTTCTTAAGGAGCACCTTCTCCATTCTCCACTCAAGAGGAAAATTCAATGCCCGGTAAAGATGAAGATTCCATTTCTAGCTACTCTCAGGAATCATGTATAGCTGCATATACAAAACAATAGTGTAGGAGGAAAGTATGCAAAAAGAAATCTATAAAATCGAAATAGATGACAACGCTGACATAATGAAAAAAAGGAATGAAAATTGAGAAACTTGTTTTATTTTCATAAGGAAAAAGTCAAGCAGAAATCACAAACAAATCTTGAGATTTACACAAGAATGATGCCACCCTTATTACCATTTCGTTCATACCAATGCTCCTAAACATCATCCAAAGTGTTATTATTTTGAAGTGTACCTTGAAGAGGATGATAAAGGGAGAAATTCACATGATTTCAAACTAACAAATTTAAAACAAGCAAAAAAATAATGTTGATCTTTATAGGTTCCATAAATATTCTTTCAGTATTAACAACCTTCTTTACAAAGAAAAGATGCATTAACCAAAATCCCAAGGAATGCATTTGTTCTTTCACAACATCACAATTTTCTACTATAAAAGGTTACCAATTAATCCTAATGTTGCTCAAAATTTTCACAAAACCATTTACTAAACAAATTATCTCATTTATATTTGACAAGATGAAGTTTGAAAAGTGCAAATTGATTTTAGTTTGGAGTTGGTGAGACTTTGAGCTTGAACATAATGAAGTGCTTATTACACGCCCATGTTCTCATCATGGTTTATGAGGTTCATGCCACCACGTTGAGAACTCTATATTGCAATCACCATGACCTGGGACTTTTCCATGACCATAATGGGGAGGGTGAATGGTAAAACCCCATTAGTTGACATATACATACCCTAAGGAGAGTACAGGTACTACCCATTTAGGTATTGTCTCATTGAGCGTGTAAATATCAATAGCATATAAGAGCAAATGCAGACAAAGGTTTTAATAAATGCATGTATCAATAAGAAGAATATAATTAAAGTGAGATCATAATTGTATATAAGTTACCTTGATTATAGAAGTCAACTTTTAGTTCTAATTAAACAAGAACCCCAATGAAACAAGGCTTCACTTTGAAACATATGTTTAGGAAATCACATTAATAAGATATATATTTCCTCACCTACCTATTATAGTGAAAAACATAAGGATAAGTAAAATGAAACTCTTCATCTAAAGTAATGCCTAAACGTTGCCATGTGGCTCTTGATTAATGTTTTTTTCCACACCAATGTCTCCTGACATTGTGATAACATTATTTGTCTCAAGGAATAGGTACATAACATCTCCCTATATATCAACACATATGAATAAGTTTTATGTTTAACAAGCTAACTACCATCTTAATTAATTTTATTAAAAAAATTCAATCCCAAGCTAAGCATCTAAACTTCAAAAAATATAAAGAATAAATACTTGGAACATTTTCACAAAGCATAAAAGTTTGATCCTACATACTGTATTGAGATGTGCTTCCATTTATTGAAGGTCTTATGTGAAAATGTAAATCTCAGAAAATAAGATGGCAGTTATAATAGCACCCAAGATACAATTTTCATATCCTTTATAACTTTGGAAAAATGAATGCATGTGAATAACTAGACAAACATACAACTTAAATGGAAAAGCATAGAAACATGGTCCACCACTGTCCCAATCCATCAAACTCCAAGAAATATAAAGAATAAATAATTGATTCATTTTCACAAAGCCTCAAAGTTTGATCCTACATATTGTATTGAGGTGTGCTTCCATTTATTGAAGGTCTTAAGTGAAAATGGAAAACTCATAAAATAAGATGGAAGTTTTAATAGAACCCGAGATACAATTCCATATCCCTTTTATTATACTTTATAACTTTGAAAAAATGAATGAATGGAAAATAAAGGGGTAAGGAATATGCGAGGTAAACTAGTAACTAGAGAAATTTTGCATGATCAACCCAAGGAGAAAATCAAGGGAGGAAAGTAAAATGATGTCAACTTTAAAATGATAAGTGAGAAAAAGCAACAAACCTCTAATTTTTGAAGAAAGTAATACACTGCATACAAAATCATACAACTTGTGAACAACTTGGGCTATTTTGAATGGTGTTTCAGGGATGGGTGTGAGGGGAAGGGTTTCAAGAATGGCTAGAAGTTAATCCCAACTTTCAATGGGACAACCAATTTTTATTTATTTTTAAATAAATATAAGATTTAAAAACAAATATTCTAGAACATAGTGCTATAATATAAGTCAATAAAAGTAACCTCCATAGATAATAGACCTAATGTAACTCAATAAAAGTAACAAGTCTTAGATAATATAACTTAAATATATTGTCTACATAGATGTTACAACCCTCCCCAAAGAAAGAGTTTATATAGGATACACAAACCTACCAAACACGGGAGTCAAAATTGTGAAGGAAATTAGTCCTCATTACAAAAACATACTATATAATATCGAAGCATGCAATGCATAGATAACCTTTGTCCAGGTTTGAATGTAGAATCACTTGGTGAATATTTTTATTTGAGAATTGGAACCAAATGGGCACTAATTTCTATAGTGGGTATTCAAATGTTCTCAAAACCATCCCAATAGATCTCCTAAAACTCCATATTTTCGGAAAGAACCATCTAGAGGATCTGGATAAGTCCCCAAAACCATCATAAAACATCTCCCAAACATCCCATTTGCCAGCAAGAAACATCTAGACAATGTAGGTGAGGATCACACATCCTCATAGATGTCTCATTCAAAATAGGGACTTTCCCCTTGCAATCCCCAAGGAGGGGAAAATCTAGAGGATGCATCCTAGAAGTAGAGACAAGTCCCCCTATGCAACATTGTCCTCAATGCATAATCCACATGCTACACTATAAAGTGATCTAAGAGAGTGACACACTAACATATGAACTAACGACCAAGTGTATAAATTGACCTATATATCCACAAGTAGAGTGTATGTAAGGAAATTATGAAATCATTTCACACATGCATGGAAGATAACGTCTATCATGTCTAATTAAATTTTAATACTAGAATCCCTACAATTGGAGGGCCTAAATTAAGGAACAGTGGAAAATAAAACTTATAATTGGATATATCTATTGTAATTCCTACAAAATGCAAGAAATTTATGGATTACAAATTTACAACCATGATTACATAAGAACTACTAACACATTTTAGGGGACCTATACCCATGGGTTTCAGAGCAGTAATGAAATTTTTTGAAATTCTCACTAATGGCTTTGAGAGCATCCAAAACATTCCAACTGCTCCATTCCAGATTCACACCACTCTTTTGGGTGCTTCTTACATACTACCAACCTTAGGGATAGTTTGGACACTGCTTACTTGCATATCCTTACATGCGACACCATATGTAACTTCATCATATCTTAAGGATGAGATGATTAATCTTCACTTTAACGTAGCAACTAGATGTAGCCTTGGATTGGCAATGGTTGGTGGAGTCCCTGAATATAAAGACGGTAGAATATTTATATCTGTTAGGAACTCATTTTCTTTCTACACCACCTCCTACCACTCTTCTTCCAGTAAATTCAGATTGAAATAACCCTCTACCTATTTCCTTGCTACCACAGTTGCACAAGAATTGATTTGTGGAAACCAACTTTCAAGAGAGAATTAGTTCTAATAATTTTTTCAAAATTTGGAACAAAGTCAAAGCTTTCTCTAATACCACTTGATGCATGATATGGTTCTATAATTCCCTAATATAGCGAAAAAACTAAATTGGCATTCACAGAGTGCAGCGACCACAAAAGTAGTGTACTTAAGAAGTCACAATATACATATTCTACAAAACTAAATATGATATAATTAATAATGGAAATAACATAAAAATAAAGGATAGCCTAACCCCTTATTGAATAATATGTTGATTTGGGCTTGTGAAATGCAATCTAGAGGTTGTAGTCTCTCTACAATTCATATTGTTTTAGCCTAGCAAGATCAAACTTCCAATCAGTATTAGACTTCCCTAAACATGAGATGGCATTCATTCTCTTCTTATTCTTTTAGTTGATTGGATATGAACCCCTTCTTCTATTATAGGGATGGAGCTCAACCTTCTCTCCTATTTCAAAATTGGAGCCGAGCCTTCTCTTCTCCTATTGAAAATTATTGGAACTAAACTCTCTTAAGTTAATTCACTAGATTTACAACTAACCCTCAAACTACTAATTTCACATGGTAGTCCAACACTATTAGTGGCACTTCACCTCATCCTGAGATGTCTCAATGAATTTATAGGGGTAGTGTGTGGTGAACCTCCCTTTGACTGTACCAATCAATTCCCATGCATTTGTCTTTAGCAATTATGTAACAACGCGTCAAATCTATAGAAACATGTGAATTATGTGGCAATGCATGGATCCACATAATTTTTGTAGCAGTGGAAAATTCTTTATTACTCAAACTAAGAAAATTAATTAAACAACATGAAATGGAGATCAAATGATAAAAATTTTGATACTAATTACATGAGCCCAAGCATGTTAACTTTATGTGGGATCAACACCTTCAATAGGGATTCTCACATTCTCCTGTTTATCTTCTAACTCATCCTGCTATAACTGGCCTTTGATTACCATTTGTCTTCACAGTGATTCATCCACATCATTCTAAGTCCAACACTCCTCATGCTTCTCCTTTCCCAGTTCAAATGGATTCCCCTCTGGGATGTTTTTAGGGTTGCTCTAATATCAAAACTGATGCAGTTTTTCTGACTGTATAATACACAAAACTAGTACTCACTCCAAATGGGTGCAAATTCTCTAGCTGCTAAAGACATAAATCTGCAAAATTGATGAAGACACCTCTGGTATGCACATGTGTAGATTTACACACCCTATTCTAGCTCAGAGGTAAGTCCAATAAGACTTCTCAATATTTGAAAAAGTGTTATTAGCAACTAAGAAATACATTCTGCCACACAACATTATAATTGGAGGAATCAAGAGAGATTTAATACCTAATTCTAGCAGATCAGAAATGAACATGAATAGACAACCCATGGAATCATAAACACAATCTCTTTATTGATTAGCTCCTCTTCTAATATTTAATGCAACACACAGGTCCAAACCATGGTTTCCAATCAATTATTAATGCCATAGGCATACTAAGGCTCCTCTAAGAAAATTATCTCTTTGTCTCTATTGCGTAGAGGCAGGCTTGTCCCCTTATACACAAAGATTACAATCATCATAACCTAAATTTCTTGAAAGAAATACATCTAAACCCCCAAACACCAACACTGCCACATTTTTGGGGTGTTAGAGACCCACTACACAACACATAGAAATATTGCTTCAAGGTCTTGCTGTAATTTCTCTTCTTGTCATTTGGTTCTAAAATCCATTACTAGCTCCTCATATTAATAGACCCAAAAACTTAGATAAATGGGTTAATAATTTGGATGTGTGTCATGCTCTATGGCCCCTGCATCAAGAACAAATCTATATAGACCTGAGTTTGAGATGTACTTCCCAATTTGTGAAGCTTGAAGTTACATATCTCCTATTTCTATATTCTAGAACTCAGTGATTTGTGTGCATTTGATGGATCATCAAGCATAGGAACCCGATGTCAATATCAAACTTGAATCTAGATGGGTGTGTGCAAACATAATATTCATGCAGTCAATGCATTTTCTATATTTAATGTCAAATCACGTGGACATACAAACACTACAATGCCCACCCATGTCCAAGCTATTAGCATCGATGTCATCTCTTTCTCAGTGCAACTAAGGTGGATGTGATTGAATTTCCATCTCTCCAAAGTACACAATAAGCATTACATCAAATAAGCATTACCACTATCCTTAAAAGGATAGACTACTAGGGATGTTGTGGCATAAACATATATATGTAAAAAGGTTGGAGCTTCAACATAAAGGATCTAGATTTGCATTAAGAATAGAATCTATTCAATAGAGGTTGAATGGGTCTCCAAGTTATTCAATGGCATTCTAGTAGTAAAATTGCACAAATTCATATCCTTTAGATTGTCCCAATACATATGTTGCAATATTACAAGAAAGAATAGATCCAAACATAAAGAAAGTATCAAAGAGAACTTTAATGTCTATTTCTTTGTGAATATTCTTAATAAACATGTTTGTTGATCCAATCTTGGGGATGATGGGATCACGATGTGAATATATTATCTGAATGGAATTTATATTAAGAGGCATAAACTTCAACCAATCTAAAGCTCTGCTGGAAGTTTCAGTAGGGCCATAAATGACATAGGCATATCCAAGAAAACTCTTGGTGTTGATATATCTATAGATGCAAACAGAGAGAATGAGACCAATTTACTAGAAGAGCCCATAAATCTGGCCATCGATAACACTGAGGTCCAGATTCCCCACATACAGAAACATTGATACGGATTGATTAGGCAGATTTTTGATACCATTCCCAACAACCTGTTGTTGCAGTGAAACAAAAGAGTTTTGGAGTTGGACTTGTATTTGTGCCATTCTCTCTATCTTTAATAGAAATTTTATCTCTTCTCATTGATATTGGAAAAAAAAAACAAAGCATGACCTCCTTGAACTACTAGAAATAATTTAAAAATAAAATGAACGAAATCCAAATCAAAATCAAAAATAAAAATCCAAAAGCACCCTAAAAATGAAGGTGAAGTTAAACCTTGCTATAATACCACTTGATGCATGATATGGTTCTATAATTCCCTAATACAACTACATAACTAGATTGGAACTCACAGAGTGTAGTGACCACAAAAGTAGTGTACTTAACTAGTCACAATATACAGATGCTACAAAACTAAATATGATATAATTAATAATGGAAATAAGGAAAAAAAAGGAAAACATAACCCCTTATTGAATAATATGTTGATTTGGGCTTGTGAAATGAAATTTGGAGGTTGTAGTCTCTCCACAATTCAGATAGTTTTAGACTAGCATGATAAAACTTCCAATCAGTCTTAGACTTCCCTAAACATGAGCTGGTATTCATTCTCTTCTTCTTCTTTTAGTTCGTTGGAGCTGAACCTTCTCTCCTATTTCAAAATTGGAGATGAACCTTCCTTTCTCCCATTGAAAATTTTTGGAACTAAACTCTCTTTAGTTAATTTCACATGGTAGTCTAACAATCTTAGTGGCACTTCACCTCCTCCTGAGTTGTCTCACTGAATTTCGAGGGGTAATGCATGGTGAATCTCCCTTTGACTGTCCCAATTAATTCCCATGCATTTTCCTTCAGCAATTCTATAGAAATGCATCAATTCTGTAGCAACGAGTGAATTCTATGGCAATGAATGGATCCAAAAAAGTTTTGTAGTAATGGAACCATATCCTTTAGATTTTCCCAATACATATGTTGCAATCTTACAAGAGAGAATAGATCCAAGAAAACTCTTGGTGTTGATATCTCTACAGATACGAACAGAACGAATGAGACCAATCTACTAGAAGATCCCATAAATCTGGATATTGGTAACACTAAGGTCCAGATTCCCCACATACATAAAATTTGATACGAATTGATTAGGCATATTGTTACCGCCATTCCCAACATCTTGTTGTTGCTGTGAAATAACATAGTTTTGGAGTTGGACTTGCATCTTTTCCATCTCTCTCTCTCTCTCTCTCTCTCTCTCTCTCTCTCTCTCTCTCCCTCTCTTTTATATAACATTTATCTTCGCTCTCTGATATTGGAAAAAATAGAATACATGACCTCCTTCAACTACTAGAAATAACCTAAAAATAAAAAGAACGAAATCCCGATCAAAATTGAAAATAAAAATCCAAAACCACCCTAAAAATGCAGGTGAAGTTAAACCTTGCTCTAATACCACTTGATGCATGATATGGTTCTATAATTCCTGAATACAACGACAAAACTAGATTGGCACTCGGAGAGTGCAATGACCACAAAAGTAATGTACTTAAGCAGTCATAATATATAGATGCTACAAAACTAAATATGATATAATTAATAATGGAAACAATGCAAAACTAAAGGCCAACCTAACCCCTTATTGAATAATATGTCGATTTGGGCTTGTGAAATGCAATGTGGAGGTTGTAGTCTCTCCACAATTCATATTGTTTTAGACTAGCAAGATCATAAGCACAATCTCTTTATTTATTAGCTCCTCTTCTAATCTTTAATGCAACACACAGGTCCAAACAATGGTTTTGAGCCAATTATTAATGCCACAAACACACTAAGTCTCCTCTAAGCACATGATCTCTTTGTCTCTATTACATAGAGGCATGCTTGTCCCCTTATACACAAATATTACTATCATTATATCCTAAATTTCTTGAAAGAAATACATCTAAACCCCCAAACACCAATGCTGCCACATTTTTTGGTTGTTAGAGACCCACTACACAATGCATAGAAATCTTGCTTCAAGGTCTTGCTATAATTTCTTTTCTTTCCATTTGGTTCCAAAATCCTTTCCTAGCTCCTCATGATTAACATACCCAACATCTACCATAAATGGGTCAATAATTTGGATGTGTGTCATGCTCTACGGCCCCTGAATAGAGCAAAAATCTATATAGACCTGAGTCTGAGATGTACTTCCCACTTTGTGAAGCTTGAAGTTACATATCTCCTATTTCTATATTTCAAAACTCAGTGATTTGTGTGCCTTTGATGGATCATCAAAGCTTAGGAACCCCATGTCAATATCAAACTTGAATCATCTAGATGGGTGTGTGTGAACGTCATATTCATGTAGTCAATGCATTATCTATATTTAATGTCACATCACGTGGACATAAAAACACTACAATGCCCACCCATGTACAGGCTATTAGCATGGATGCCAACCCTTTCTTAGTGTAGCTAAGGTGGATGTGATCCAATTTCAATCTCTCCAAAGTACATAGTAAGAATTACATCAAATAATATTTACCACTATCGCTGAAAGGACAAACTACTAGGGATGTTATGGCATAAACATGTATATGTAAAAAGGCTGGCGCTTCAACAAAAAGGATCTAGCTTTGCATCAGGAATAGAATATATTCAGTAGAGGTTGAATGGGGCTCCAAATTATTCATTCACATTCTAGTAGGCAAATTGCACAAATTCATATCCTTTAGATTGCCCCAATACGTATGTTGCAATCTTACAAGAGACAATAGAAATTGCACAAATTCATATCCTTTAGATTTCCCTAATACGTATGTTGCAATCTTACAAGAGACAATAGATCCAAACATAGAGAAAGTATCATAGAAAACTTTATTGTCTATTGCTTTGTGAAGATTCTTAATAAACAAGTTTACCTATCCACTCTTGCAGATGATGGGATCACGATGTGAATACATTATCTGAATGGGCTTTACATTAAGAGGCATAAAATTCAAGAAATCTAAAGCTCTACTGGAATTTTCAGAAGTGCCATAATTGACATAGGCATATCTAAGGAAACTCTTGGTGTTGATATATATTCATATGCGAACAGAGAGAATGAGACCAATCTGCTGGAAGAGCCCACATTAGTGGAATTTTGAGGTCTAAAATAGGCCTCCTAAATAAATTATAAAATAACAGTGGAAATAATAAAATAAGATTAGATTACATCATTAAATTTTAGAGGGAAAAAGAAAAAAAACTATTTTTTCAACTCTTATTTTCAACTTATCTCCCTATGGGTTTACTCAGGGTTTGAGCGGCAAAACTCATTGGATGCATAATTTGATTCCTCATCCAAGTAGTACCCATGTTGCATACTTTTGATGGACCCTGCTACATGAAAAATGAGAAATACATGAAAAACGTTATTGCAATCACGTTTTTTCATGTATTTCTCATTTTTCTTGTAGCAGGGTCCATCAAAAGTATGCAACATGGGTACTCCCTGGATGAGGAATTAAATTTCACATCCGACGAGTAATCCCACTCAAAATTTGAGTTGAAAAAGTAGTTTTATAATTTATAATTTTTTAATATTTTTACTTCTTTACTCCAAAATTAGTGAATCATCCCCCATGGTTGACATCATCATCTTGAATCCTATTGGTTCTTATAAAATTTATTTTTGTTGTACATTTTTCTTAGGAGACCCATTTTAGACTTCAAAATTCCCCTAATGTAAATCTGACCATCAGTAACACTGAGGTCCAAATTCCACACATACATAAATGTTGATACAAATTGGTTAGGTAGATTTTTGCTACCATTCCCAACAACTTGTTACTGCAGTGAAACAACATAATTTTGGAGGTTGACTTCTATCTATGCGATTCTCTCTCTATCTTTTATAGAACTTTTATCTCTACTCTCTAATATTGGAAAAAACAGAAAGCATGATCTCCTTCAACTATTAAAAATACTTTTAAAATAAAATGAGAAAAATCCTGATCAAAATACTGATCAAAATCAAAAATAAAAATCCAAACCACCCTAAAAATGCAGGTGAATTTAAACCTTTCTCTAATACCACTTGATGCATGATATGGTTCTATAATTCCCTAATACAACGACAAAACCAGATTGGAACTCGAAGAGTGCAGTGACCAAAAAGTAGTGTACTTACGAAGTCACAATATAGATATGCTACAAAACTAAATATGATATAATTAATAATGGAAATAATGTAAAGAAAAAAGGACAACCTAACACATTATTGAATAATATGTTGATATGGGTTTGTGACATGCAATCTGAAGGTTGTAATCTCTCCACAATTCATATTGTTTTAGACTAGCATGATCAAACTTCCAATCAGTCTTAGACTTCCCTAAACATGAGATGGTATTCATTCTCTTCTTCTTCGTTTAGTTTTTTGGAGTTGAACCGCTTCTTCTATTATAGAGCTGGAGCTGAACCTTCTCTTCTCGCATTGAAAAATGTTGGAACTAAACTCTCTTTATTTAATTCACTAGATTTACAACTGACCCTCAAGTTGTTAATATCATGTGGTAGTCCAACAATATTAATGGCACTTCACCTCCTCCTGAGTTGTCTCAATGAACTCCCAGGGGTAGTGCATGGTAAATCTCCGTTTAACTGTCTGAATTAATTCCCATGCATTTGTCCTTAGCAATTTCATAGTAGTGTGTCAATTCTATAGCAATGTGTGAATTTTGAGGAAATGCATGAATCCACAAAAGTTTTTTAGCAGTGGAAAACCATTTATTTCTCCTACTAAGAAAATTAACTAAACAACAGGAAATGGAGATCAAGGGATAATATTTTGATACTAAATTACATGAGCCCAAGGATGCTAACTTTATGTGGGATCAACACCTCCAACAGAGATTCTCACATTCTCTTGTTCATCTTATGACTCATCTTTATGTAATTTGCCTTTGATTACCATTTGTCTTCACAGTGGTTCATCCACATCATTCTAAGTCCAACATTCCTCATGCTTCTCCTTTCCCAGTTCAAATGGATTCCCCTTTGGGATGTTTTTGGGGTTGCTCTACTATAGAAATTGATGGAGTTTTTCCTGACTTTACACTACATAAATATGGGATTGAATCCAAATGGGTGAAGATCCTCTGGCTGCTATAGGAATAGATTTGAAAAACTGATGAAGACACCTCTGGTCTGCACATGTGTATACTTACACACCCTGTTCTAGCTCATACGTAAGTCCAGTAATATTTCTCAAGATTTGAAAAAGCATTATTAGCAACTAATAAATACATTCTACCACTCAACATTATAATTGGAGGAATCAAGAGATATTTAACACCTAATTTTAGTAGACCATAAATTAACATGAGTACACAGCATGTGGTATCACAAACGCAATCTCTTTATTTATTATCTCCTCCTCTAATACTTAATGCATCACACATGTCTAAACCATGGTTTCCAACCAATGATTAATGCCACAGGCATACTAAGGCTCCTCTGAGCACATTATCTATGTCTCTATTACAAAGAGGTAGGCTTGTCCTCTTATACACAAATATTAAAATCATTATATCCTAATTTTTTTTAAAGAAATACATCCACACCCCCAAACACCACCGCTGCCACATTTTTTGGGTGTTAGAGAACCACTAGACAATGCATAGAAATCTTGCTTCATGGTCATGTCGTAATTTATATTCTTCCCATTTGGTTCCAAAATCCATTCCTAGATCCTCATGATTAACAGACCCAACAACTCCCATAAATGCGTCAATAATTTGGATGTGTGTTGTGCTCTACTTCCCTTGCATCAAGCACAAATCTATATAGACCCAGTTTTGAGATGCACTTCCTAATTTGTGAAGCTTGAATTTTCATATCTCTTATTTCTATATTTCAAAACTGAGTGATTTGTGTGCATTTGATGGATCCTCAAGCTTAGGAACCCAAGGTCAATATAAAACTTTCTTCTAGATGGGTGTGTGAAAAAGTCATGTTCATGCAATCAATGCATTTCCTATATTGAATGTCCCTTCATGTCTACATACAAACACTACAATGCCCACCATGTCCAGGCTATTAGCATGGCCCTTAGCTCTTTCTCAGTGCAACTAAGGTGGATGTGATCCAATTTCCATATCTCCAAAAGTACACAATAACCATTACATAAAATAAGATTTACCACTATCCCTGAAAGGGAACCATATATATAATCAGAATCATATCTCGCGGCACTATTGGAGAACGCACGCCTGGGCCTAACGGGATTGGTCGAGTCGATGTGGTGATTGTATCAAGATTATGCTAAAGGTAAAGGTCTCAATCAAGCAAGCGAGTTCAAAGTAAAGCGAGCAAGGTCGAATTTGTCAAAATGAAGTACGGAGTTATTGAAATGTGGGCAATGAAGTGAGTAAGTATGAAGAGTTGGATAATGTGGAATATGTTCTAAAGGGGGTAGTGCTGGACCAGCATCTTTTTCTCGTTGTATCTATTAAGGGGAAGGCTGCTGGCTGGATGAGCATCTGGTTATGGCCGTTAGGGAGAAGGCTGGCTGAATGCGATGATGATAGGGGAATGGATAGAAGAGAGGATTAGAGGCATTGTGAAAGGAAAGAAGGCCATCCGACCGAGATCATTCAACGGAGGCTACTGGGGTATATTGCATTATTATCCTGTGGTGAGGATGTGCGTTTCGTGGTTTTTGGTTCAAAGTGGTACGGTGCTTGATTGAGTGACGTAGGTACGGACTTTGTTAGGTCTTGCGTGTGGTTATGAGTAAACTAGTGGGAGGTTTTGATCCAGGGATGATTAGCTTTATTTGAGGGAAGAGGTACGGAGTCGCTTGTCCGCGTCGGGCGAGGGCCTGAACCCAAGCGGCTATCTATATAGAAGTAGGGGGGCGGGACGAATGAATTCCGTCATGACATATATAATGAATGAATGCATAATGACATATATAATAGATGATTTTCTGGGTTCATTACATATCTAATGAATGACTGGAAGAAATGGAAGAAGTTCACAATTCGATCTCTCAAAATAGCATAATGACATATATAATATATGCTTTGGCGGAGGTTTGAACAGATTTCGATGGCGGCCAGTCGAGCATCCTACTAATTTCTTTTAGCTTGGCGGAGGTTTTCACATCTTTCCCTCCTCTCGATGGCGGCCCTCTCCTTAACAGTCGAGCACCTAAAGGTCCTTATGGTCGAGCACCTAAAGGTCCTATTATAGCATTTTCAGGAGGCGGAGGTTTTGGAATATTGAGCAACGAATGAATGCATAATGACATATATAATGAATGTCACTCTCTATCGACCATAATGACATATATAATGAATGTCACTCTCTATCGACCATAATGACATATATAATATCTGCTATCAATATCTCTCATTCTCTGGAAGGGAACGGATGCATCGAAGAATCAATCCCCTTCGACATCGAAAAAGGTCCGGGGGCATCCCGGCGACATAAGTAAGCGTATAAGGAAATCTGAATGGCGCTTCTCCACTTGTCGGGAAGGGAAAGAAACCCCGAAACCTAAATGGCATTCCAACGCCATGCTTCATGGGTGGGAGAGCAAAGACATAGTCCCGCGAACGCGATAATGGGCCATCGCGTCGACTCTGGCGTAGAGTGCGTTCTGGAGAAAATGGTTGGGTGTGTTAGACACACCTGGTGGGGTGCGGGAACAACCTTCGGCCCAATTATACAATGAATCTACATTACGGGAAGTAGGCGGCCCGTATCCCACTCGCATTACACTCCATCCCAACAGCCATCACGTGGTCCAACGAAAAGTGACCTATGATGGAAAGGGTAGCATCAGGAACCTCAACTGCCGAGGATCCCATATCCCCCATAGATTGAATCAATTCAAACCCCATATCACTATTCAGCTGCCCCCCTCGGGCTCAAACCGGAGCCATTGAAGAACCGCTGGTGAGATGGGTAACACTTCTCTTCCTATTCCCGCGATTGCTGCTTACAATGAAAATGACCGGCGAAGGACTCATACGGTTGGACCCACGGCTAGAGACCTTGCTTAAAGTCGAGTTATAATAGGGACCTGACCCCACCAACCGGGTAACAGTTTCATATGATATCTTCTCTACGACCCGATCAACTATAAACTCCCTGGTTCCTATTTATGACGACTGGTTGGTCCATCTAGCCCCCCGGTAGAAGTTATAGAGACCCTGGTTCATATAGAGCCCCCGGTTCATATGGCGCTAGAAATTATCTACACACGGGTGGGTATACGATTGCTCCTCATTTACCACCAGTGAGCCAATAGTTTAACAATACCAGGAGGTCCCCGCTAGCCAAGAGAAAGAAGTTGTTAAGAAAAGTAGTTGTAGTAGCAGTAGAAGTACTGAGGATACTGGAAATCCCCATTCTCCTGATGATGGGACTGCTTCAAATAATTCCATTTCAACCAATGATCCAAGTGACTCTGGTAATACTGGTTATGCTACAAATTATGCTGGTTATACTGGTTAGACTGGGAAGTCTGCCCCTTCAACCCTTGGTATTGCTTTAGTTCCATGTCAATGAGCCTTAAGAGACAAGCTTAGTCCAAGCAGTAAGTTCCATACTTGGCACTAGAGTGAAAGCGCCAGATAAAACTACCTTTCCTTTCTCCCTGAGCTAAAGCGAAGAATAATAAGGTCCTTAGCCATGTACTTGCCATATCGACGACTTTAAGGTAAGTCTAACTAGAGGGACTTCCAGAAGGTGTAATAAAGTTCCAGTAAGGTTGGTTGTTACATCCATAATAACTTCAGAGTTCAAGCCTTACGGTATGGACTTATAAGCCTTAGTATAAGTTCCATAGAGTTAGCCTTACGTCCGGTATAGACTTTCCCCCTTAAATCAAGATCAAAAGAAAGAGGCCTTACTTCTCTGAGCTACAGCGAATAAGCCGGTACTACTTGCCCTAAGGTGGTAAACTAGGCTTAAGAGCCTTTCCAGTCTCCATTATTTGAAAAGGAGAGTGAAAGCCTTAAGTGTCTACATCCATAGAGACACTGACTTACGGTTTGTCTACATCCGGACTTAGAGTGAAAGCGGTAAGCCTTCTACCATCAAGACTGCTTTAAGCTTAGTACTAGCCTGCCTTTGGACACTTGCTGTAATCTTAGAGTCAGTTACTTGCTTAGTCCATTGAGTATGTTTCCCATGGACACTGTACTTTCTTACTTGCCTCCTGAGAGTAGGTTCCATAGAGAGAGTAAGTCTTAAGCAGTATTGAACTAGCACTTTATACTGAGAGTGAAAGCCAATACACTTCCATCCTTAGAGTAAGGTTGTCCATGCCAAGAGGTACTACTAACTAGCCTTGACACTTTCTTTTGTACTTGCCTTTGTCTGTAGAGTAAGTTCCATGGAGTTCCGTTTCCTATTGGACTAGACTAGCTTCCCTATGGACTGCCTGAAGAAGGCCTATAGAAAGCCATAGAGAGTGAAGCTCCATGTCAGCCTAGCTATCCTATAGTCTTAGCTTTAGTCCCCCTCTCTACTAGACACTAGCTTAGTCTTGCCCTTCTTATTGCCTTAGCTTAAGTCTGGGTCACTTGCCTACTTTTTGTCCTTTTTTATCTCTTATTCCCTCCCGCCCTAAGGTAATAGCTATAGTATCTCTCCCTTAGAGTACGATAATACTCTATTCCATAGAGTAAGCCGGTACTAGCTACGGTGGTAGCTCTATTCCCTGGTCCCATGGACTTCCGTAGAGTAAGCTCCCAATAAATTGAACTTATTCCCACCTTCTTATTAGTAACACCTAGTTTCTAGTATTTATGTTCTAATCACCCCAGGGACGTTGTGGCATAAACATATATATGTAAAAAGGTTGGAGCTTAGAAAGGATCCATATTTGCATCAGCAATAGAATCTATTTAGTAGAGGTTGAATGGGGCTCCAAATTATTCATTGACATTATAGTAGGCAAATTGCACAAATCCATATCCTTTATATTGTCCCAATACATATGTTGCAATCTTACAAGAGAGAATAGATCCAAAGACAAAGAAATTACCATAGAGAAATTTAATGTCTATTGCTTTGTCAAGATTTATGATTCTTAATAAACGTGTTTGCTAATACACTCTTGCAAATGATCGGATCACGATATAAATACATTATCCGAATGGGATTTACATTAAGAGGCATAAAAATCAAAAAATATAAAGCCCTGTTGGAATTTTCAGCAGTTCCATATTTGACATAGGCGTATCCAAGAAAAATCTTGGTGTTGATATCTCTGCAGATGTGAATAGAGAGAATAAGACCAATCTACTGGAAGAGCCCATAAATCTATCCATTGGTAACACTGAGGTCTAGATTCCCGACATATAGAAACACTGATATGAATTGATTAGGTAGATTGTTGTTTCCATTCCCAATAACCTATTGCTATTGTGAAACAATAGAGTTTTGGAGTTGGACTTGTATCTGTGCCATCCTCTCTCTCTCTCTTTTACATAACTTTTATCTCTGCTCTCTGATATTGGAAAAAGCAGAAATCCCAGCCTCCTTCAACTACTAGAAATAATTTAAAAACTAAAAGAATGAAACCCTGATCAAAATCAAAAAGAAAAATGCAAAACCACTCTAAAAATGTAGGTGAATTTAAACCTTGCTCTAATACCACTTGATGCATGATATGGTTCTATAATTCCCTAATACAACGATAGAATTAGATTGGCACTCACAGAGTGCACTGACCACAAAAGTAGTGTACTTAAGAAGTCACAATATACAGATGCTACAAAACTAAATATGATATAATTAATAATGGAAATAACGTAAAACAAAAGGACAACCTAAACCCTTGTTGAATAATATGTTGCTTTGGGCTTGTATAATGCAATCTGGAGGTTGTAGTCTCTGTACAATTAATATTTTTTTAGACTAGCAAGATCAAATTTCCAATCAGCCTTAGACTTCCCTAAACATGAGCTAGTATTCATTATCTTCTTCTTATTTTAGTTCATAGGAGTTGAACCCATTATTCTATTATAGAGATGGTGCTGAACCTTCTCTCTCGTTTCAGAATTGGAGTTAAACCTTCTCTTCTCCCATTTAAAATTATTGTATCTAAACTCTCTTCTATTAATTCACTAGATTTACAAGTGATCCTAAAACTATTAATTTCATGTGGTAGTCCAACAATCTTAGTGGAACTTCACCTCCTCCTGAGTTGTCTCAATGAATTCCCACGGGTAGTGCATGGTGAATATCCCTTTGACTGTCCCAATTAATTCCCATGCATATGTCTTTAGCAATTTCATAACAATTCGTCAACGTGTGAATTCTATGGAAATGCATGGATCCAAAAAAATTTTGTGGTAGTGGAAACCCCTTTATTACTCTTACTAAGAAAATTAACTAAGCAACGAGAAATGGAGATCAAAAGATAATATTTTGATACTAACTGCATCAGCCGAAGGATGCTAACTTTATGTGGGATCAACACCTCCAATAGGGATTCTCACATTCTGTTGTTCATCTTCTGACTCATCCTGCTAGAATTGGGCTTCGATTACCATTTGTCATCACAGTGATTCATCCAAATCATTCTAGTCCAAGATTCCTCATGCTTCTCCTTTCCCAGTTCAAATGGATTCCCCTGTGTGATGCTTTTGGGTTTTCTCTAATATCAAAATTGATATCGTTTTTCTAACTATACACTGCACAAATCTGGAACTGACTCTAAATGTGTGCAGATCCTCTAGTTGCTACAGGCACAGATTGGAAAAACTAATGAAGACACCTCCGGTCTACACGTGTATATTTACACAGCCTCTTCTAGCTCATAGGTAAGTCCAATAATACTTCTCAATATCTGAAAAAGTGTTTTTAGCAACTAAGGAATACATTCTACCACACAACATTATAATTGGAGGAATAAAGAGAGATTTAATACCTAATTCTAGCAGATCAGAAATGAACATGAATACACAACCTATGGAATCATAAACATAATATCTTTATTTATTAGCTCCTCCTCTAATCTTTAATGCAACACACAGGTCCAAACCATGGTTTCTAACTAATGATTAATGCCATAAGCATACTAAGGCTCCTCTGAGAACATTATCTCTTTGTCTATGTTACATAGAGGTAGGCTTGTAGCCTTATACACATAAATTACAATCATTTTATCCTAAATTTCTTAAAAGAAATACATCTAAACCCCCAAACACCAATGCTGCCACATTTTT
Source organism: Pinus tabuliformis (assembly GCA_031772625.1). Taxonomy (NCBI): domain Eukaryota; kingdom Viridiplantae; phylum Streptophyta; class Pinopsida; order Pinales; family Pinaceae; genus Pinus; species Pinus tabuliformis. The sequence goes on from CM062805.1 coordinate 643,268,047, forward strand.
TGGGTGTTAGAGACCGACTACACAATGCATAGGAATCTCACTTCATGGTCATGCTGTAATTTCTCTTCTTGCCATCTGGTTCGAAAATCCATTCCTAGCTCCTCAAGATTAACGGACCGAACAACTCCCATAAATGGGTCAATAATTTGGATGTGTGTCATGCTCTACTACCCTTGCATCGAGCACAAATTTATATAGACCTAGGTTTGAGATGCACTTCCCAGTTTCTGAAGCTTGAAGTTGCATATCTCCTATTTCTATATTTCAAAACTGATTGATTTGCGTGCATTTGTTGGATCCTCAAGCTTAGGAACCCCAGGTCAATATCAAACTTGAATCTAGATGGGTGTATGCGGACGTCATATTCATGAATTCAATGCATTGTCTATATTTAATGTCCCATTATGCGGACATATAAATGCTACAACGCCCACCCATGTCCAGGCTATTAGCATGGACCTTAGCTCTTTCTCATTGCAACTAAGGTGGATGTGATCAAATTTATATCTCTCCAAAAGTACACAGTAAGCATTACATTAAATAAGATTTACCACTATCCCTGAAAGGACAGACTACCAAGGATGTTGTGGCATAAACATATATATGTAAAAATGTCAGAGATTCGACAGAAAGGATCCAGCTTTGCATTAGGAATAGAATCTATCCAGTAGAGGTTGAATGGGGCTCCAAATTATTCATTGAAATTTTAGTAGGAAAATTGCACAAATCCATATCCTTTAGATTTTGCTTATACGTATGTTGCAATATTATAAGAGCGAATAAATCCAAACACACATAACTTTAATGTCTACTGCTTTGTGAAGGTTCTTAATAAACATGTTCACTTATCCACTCTTGCGGATAATGGGATCATGATGTGAATACATTATCCGAATGGGATTTACATTAAGAGGCATAAAATTCAACAAATCTAAATTCATGCTGGCATTTTCAACAGTGCCATAATTGACATAGGCATATCCAAGAAAACTCTCGGTGTTGATATCTCTGCAGATGCGAATAGAGAGAGCGAGACCAATTTGCTAGAAGATCCCATAAATCTAGCCATTGGTAACACTGAGGTACAAATTCCCCACATACAGAAACGTTGATACAAATTGATTAGGCAGATTGTTGTTGCCATTCCCTACATCCCGTTGTTACTTTGAAACAACAGAGTTTTGGAGTTGGACTTGTAACTGTGACATTTTTTGTCTCTCTTTTATAGAACTTTTATCTCTACTCTCTGATATTTGAAAAAGCAGAAAGCACGACCTCCTTCAAATTATTCATGATCACAAAAAGGACTGTTGAATACATAAAGCCAATTTAGGTAGTATTTGGGGCAAATACAAATTCAAATTATGTAAACAAGTTTTCAAAATGCATACAGAAAAATAAAGTACGACCCATAAACGCATACGAAATCAATTTTGGGGGTCTATATCTTAAGTAGGTGCGCGAAAAACAGGGTCACAGGGTTTATGTATATATATCAAAATTTAAGGTAATTTCTATTTATTCAAAGAGATGTCTGCAAGCAAATTAATAACACCCAAGATCTTCCTTTCCAAGATATCGACCAAACAAGAAGCTTCAATTCCTTTGGGCTGTGAGTAAATCTAGCGAGTTTCAAATTTTATTTCATATGAAAACACAACTTCCATACAAGAAGCTTTTTCTCGGCAAGCACAACACCAAAACCAACCCCAAAAACTCCAAAATCAACCCTTAAAACTTGAAACAATTGACAACAGAAACGACAAATTTGGAAAGACCTGAATTAAATCTAATAGTAATGAATTCCACCGTACCTTCCAAGTGACAATGATGTGATCTGGCCTTTCTTAAACACTAGAGGAAACCCCAGGGTATAGTCGAATACAAACCAAGGAACCAACAACATGACGCAACTTCAACGAAAACGACGAACAACATTGACCCTCCAGTAAAACCGATCACCACATTTGTATTGAAAACTCTTGTGTGGTGGCCAAAATTGATCATTATCACCATAGGAAATTCAGAGAAGCTATTGAAATAGGTAAACACCCTAACAACCTTAACCGCGATGAGGGTTGGAAAATTAGTGATAATTGGATCCCTACTCTATCCTCTGATCCTACCTCCTGATTTTTCACCCTCTTATCCCTTGACTTTACCTCCATGACCCTCCATTATAACACAAGCCCTTAAATCATTAAACCATTTTGTTAAAATCATCCTCAATAAATAAATAATTTTAATAATCACTATTTCAACATATTTCATAAATTTGAATTTAATAACTTTAATTCACCAATCTCAATCAACACATTCATTATACCGGTTCCATAAAATTCATCATGAATAAATAATTTTCATAATTACTATTTTAATATTCACATTCATTAATTAAAAAAAAAAAAATTCAGAGAAATATTTAAAACAATTTCTTATTCATAAAAAGATATAATAAAATTTATAAACATTCAATCTTCATTCACATATACATTAAAAGATTAGAAAAGGGAATTTATTCTACAACAATAATTCATTAAATTTAAAACATAATATTCAATTTTGGGATCATTAATAAGATGATTCTAGGGCATAATATAAAATTGCTATTAGAATATAATGAAATTTATAATTGCAACATTATTCACATAAATTTTTTAATTTAAAACATAAAAAAAATCTCATTTAATTTAAAACATAAAATTGTATTTAATTTAAAAACATAAATTGTTTTTAATCTAAAACATAAATATTTTATCAATAATATTAATCTATTACATAATATTGAATTTATATTAATTAACATTTTCTCATTTAAGCATAACTCAATCTAAATAACATTCATTTACCAAATAAATTAACACAAATCATTAAAATCATAAATTTAATAAACTATAATTTCTCATTTAAGCATAATTCAATCTAAATAAAATTCATCTACCAAATAAATTAAATAAACACAAATCATTAAAATCATAAAATTTAATAAACCAATTAATTATATATATAGTTATTAAAAACTAAAATGAACTATATCATTATCCAAACTATTGGCTAACATTCACTCCCATCCCAACCATAGCCACACCTATTAAAACCTATCGGGTTCTAACTTATTCACTCATGGACCTTATTCCTGATGAAGAACCACAGAGGTTGGTTCAAAACGTCGATTCAGACAAACCTAAATGCGATGACTCCAGAAGACAACACTACACAGAACACTGACCCTGTCAATGATTAAAGGGTAAAGCAGGGACCCTGTCCAAATTTTAGAAGAAATACAGTTTTCACGGTGATGTTAGATTTTTCCATCCACAAATAAATCAATTTTTTAGTCACATTATTTCTTTATCCTTTTATCATTATTGCATTGTCCAACACTGGTTTCTAGTGGTGTTGACCAGAAACATGATAGAAGAAAAGCAGTGACGGTCAAACTCAAAATACAGTGTCAGACCATAGTGAGAGTAAATCTAGTCACTTTCACTTCCTGTAGACAAAACACGTCCAATTCTCAGACTATAAAATGAATCCTACAGTCCGTGGTCTTCCTGACAGGTTTTGTAAGATTCCAAACATTTCATGATATGTACTTCATTGGAAACATAGAAAATAAGTTACCCCATTCATTGGTTAAATGAGAAGACATTGGTTTTATCTTGGTTGGAGCCATGCTTCTCGACTTTGAATAGATAGAGTAAATGAAATTTTCGAGCAACTAAATATAGTTGAATCGATCTATAGCCGAATCCCCACGTAATCTCATCTCGTTGGTGCTCCCCTCACAACCTTCCTTTATTACTGGGTCTTTTATCAATATCATAGGAATGTTTCCCACCTTTCCATTCCATCACCATCTATGCAGTTCACCATCCTGTGGTGTGCCTATATCTCTCTCGGAAGACTAATATTATTCTTTGGCCTCTCGCTACCAGCCAGCCTCATCAAAAGCCTCTGTGCAGGCCATCCTTTCAGTAGACCCTTATCGTTGTTCTCAATCCTCAACCTCTCTCCCAGTCAACCCTCCTCCTATTGTTGTTGATACCTCTGTGAATGATTTCCCCTCTAACCCATATTCCTCCACCATTACACTGTCAAATTTTTCTCATTCCTCATTCTGCCTAAAAGCCCCCTCATCCTCACTTGCTGATTCTAATATTCCCCCGCTCGATCCCTTTTCTTTCATCACTAATAAATATTTTACTAAAAATAACCCTACCAATATTTTTGATTATAGTAATATCTCCTTACTCTCTAACCTTAATTGTGTTCCCCTAAGTCCCCAATTATTTTCCCCGCCCCTTTATTTATCTGACTGTAATAATATCTTCTCCAAATATAACTCTCTTACTAATTATAAGCTAATTAATAATAAGCCCCTCATTAATAATAATTTCACTAATAATACCCCTAAAAATAATAATAATAAGAAGAAAACTATTAATTCTCTTAACATGTGTAATAATTTGAATAATATCACTCCTAACAATAATAATAAATGTATTTTTAATAATAATAAAAAATAATAATACCCACCTTTAGTTGACTGGCTTTAAAAGAAAACCCATTTTATCTTGAAATGCAAAACAAGCACCATTATCCAGGCATGTTCTGAGAAATTCTAAGGGTACAAAAGCCAAAGGTGTAAAAATTAGGGCCAAACTCCATAGGACTCAGGGACATGGATAAATTCACCAAACTCTTTTTTCAGGATCTTCAATAATAAAAGGAGTTTGAAAACATCAAATCTATTCAAACTAAGAAATGTAGGCTCATTAAGAATAAAGAGATTTTTCAAAATCTTGTAGCCTAACACAAACTAATATCACATCCAATGCTTCAATGAGAAGTTTAATGAAGAGGCCTTGATTCAATGTTTACAGGTTGTCCCTTCCAAATTTTCTCACGTGGATAAAGAGGTTTGTGAGTTGAACATCTCACCAAAGGAATTTAACATGAACCTAAATATCATGGTTGATGGTAAAACTCCAAGAATAGATGGGCTTCCCTATGAATACTGCAAAACCAATTGGGAATTCTTTGGGCCTATCTTTCTAAAAGTTTAAAATAAGTTTTAAGATACATTTTTCTTGACATCATGATCAATTGGTAAGACAAAAAATATTAAACTCATACCCAAATGAAGTGATCCTAAACTGACCTCTAATTGTATTTGAAAATCCTAGATAAAGACCTTTCGAGGAAAAATAAAATTATCCTTAAAAATCCACCTCTAAACCCTTATGGTCTTTTATATCCATTAGGAAAAGGTTTCCCTATGGCACCAATATGATATGTGATGGTTACTGATGGTTGAGTTGCCACTTTGAGCACGAACAATATGTGGCTCATCAAGATAATTTCACTACACGTTATTCCTTTTTCCAATGCCCTTCCAATAGACATAATTTGTTGACAAATTTTGTCATAACCTTCTAAGTTTTTATCAACACCTAGAGAGGGAAAAATGGGCCTTACCACACTGAAATGGGACTTTTGTTACCTTAGCAGGAATGAGGAAGTTGGCTTCACTGATGTTGCCAAGTAAGGTGCAACCTTTTCTACTATATGGATTGTCAAGATCATCTAGGGAAACAAAAGCTAAAAAAATATTCTACAACCTAAAATGGCCAAAAGCACTCCCTAGATGTGGCACGTGAATGCATTGTGCAAACCTTTCTTCTGTGATGGAAGATGTCTACCATAGGATATCTTGCAAACAAGTTGTCTATATGGTGCATCATTTTTTTTTATCTTAATAATAAGTGTTTTGTCAAGGAACCTTGGTCTGAGACCAATAGACTCAATAAAAAGGGCCTTTAACCAATGTATATGATTACCAGATGTATGGGTTCCTTCAATTAGAAAAGCTTGAGAAAAAATTTAATCTCAAAACTACATAAGAAAGTTTCTCATATATTACCTGTTGGAAATAATACTGAGAGGGGGGGGTGAATCAGTATTATCAAATCAATAAAAAAATTTCATTTCCATACTTTAGATACATATATGCTACTTTAGTTAATGGAACTCGCGTGTATACGCAACTGTGTCTAATGCAACTAGCGTATATCCAGAATACTTGTGATTCAGTTAATCCATTAAATGTTGATCTTTAGTTAGTGCATCAGAACTTCATTAACCATATGAATAGTAAGCAGGTGCAGTAAAATAGAATAGATCATCACACACAAGAAGCACACATGAACACCATGATGTAAGGTGGAAACCCAATGTGGGTGAAAACCATCTGCTGCAAGTTGTCTCTATCTTCTTTTAATAAGAAACTTTTTACAATAGTTTTGTACTAGATCAGTCTTATACCAGTATGCAGGCTTCTACTTGCAGAAGGCTACAACCTTCTTTCATTCTCCAGACTCTCCTGGAAGGGAGCTACAACCCCCTTAGCTCTTGTACTAGCCGATCCATTTTTAAGTACGTAGGTGCCAGCCTACTGAAATGCTCCAACCTTTACTCGTTCTCCAGCTACTACTGGAAGGGAGCTACCACCCCCTTTGCTCTTATACTAGCTGATGTACTAGTACGTAGGTTCCAACCTACAAAAGGCTACAACCTTCTCTTTCTTCCTCCAGGTACCACGTTTCATACATTTTCAGACTGGATACTCCGAAAGCATAACATAATAATCTGAAGGCCATGTTTCATCCAATTTTCATAATGGAACCATCAATATAATGTTGGAAATAATACTGAGAGGGGGGGTGAATCAGTATTATCAGATTAATAAAACCTTTTCAATTTCCTACTCAGAAACATATACGCGACTTCTGTTAAGTGAACCAGCGTGTACACGCGACTGTGTCTAAAGCAACTAGCGTATATGCAGATATCTTATGATTCAGTTAATCTTATCTTCAGTAAATGCATCAGAACATTATTAAGCAATTTAGGAGTAAACAGGTGCAGTATAACAGAACAGAATCATCACACAAGAGCCACACACATGAACACCATGATATAAGGTGGAAACCCAATGTGGGTGAAAACCACCTGCTGCAATTCGTCTCTTTCTTTCTTTAATGAGAAACTTCTTTTACAATATACTGGTGCAGTCCTTTACCAGTATGCAGGCTACAACCTGCAGAGGGCTACAACCCTCTCTTTCGTTTTCCAACTACTTTTGGAAGGGAGCTACAACCCCCTCAGCTCTTGTACTAGCTGATCCATTTACTAGTACGTAGGTGCTGACCCTACAACCTTCAGGGACCACGTTTCATCAATTTTCAGACTGGATCCAAGAGTACAAAGCAAACATTACCGCAATACAATCATCAACTTATACTTGCATCATAATTCATTAAACAACCCAATACCGAATCACTGAAACCCTGTCATCAAGAACACAGAACCCAAACCAGAATCTAGAACTCTACAACAACCACCAGAATCAGCAACAACCTGAAATATCAACCCTTATCATGCATACGCTACTTCACTGTACCAAAACCGCGTGTATACGCGCTTTCTCCAAAGGCAACCCGCGTGCAGATCTAGAAATGATTACTTCTGCCTTTGCTGTCAGATCCGACCCTTACCAAGCGTCCCGAACAGATAACCAACAATACCAGATCCTCTCACTGCGTCAGCCACACTCAATCCATGCACCTTTGCCTAGTGATCTTCTCCTTATATAGCTTTAGGCCTTGTTCAATACCAAGAGCCAAAACCATAGAAACACAATACCATCAACTTCAATACTAGGGATCGACACGCCCGTCGAGACACAATGGTCCGAAACCATAGGCACAACTTCCAAGGACTAACCGCCATGGACCAAAGGTACGTTTCCACATACACGCGCTTTTGCTGAATCCAACCTGCGTGTACACGCTGATTCTCCTTGATGAACCTGCGTATATCTCTTTCTTGTCCTGCTGTACTGAGATCTGTCTTCTAGTTAAGTTGTCATCACCTGTACCAGTCTCTGAGCACCTGTACCAACCTTCTGAGTGAGTTGCCATCAAGGACAACACTTGAATCATAATGCCAACAATCTCCCCCTTTGGACTTGATGGCAACCACCACACCAAGTCACTCTCCCCCTTTGACATCAAGGGCAAAGGGTGGACCAAGATATTCTCTTCCTTGGTATACCTTCTGCTGACCATACTGCTGTCCATACTCCCCCTGAGTATATGCTGAAATCTCCAAATGTGCTCCCCCTTTGTGTATGCCAAAGTGTACCAATCTATCCATCCTGCTCTTGCTGAAATGTGCTGTTCATGCTCCCCTTGACTGTAGGCAAGATCTGTAAAAGATGTTCTACAAGAAGAACAAAGACTTATACATCATAGAAGACCTTCCTATCACCAAAAGACTCAACATACATTCATCACCCAACCTAGTGGGGATATCCCAATATTGACTCATTCACCTAACCATGTGAAGATACATGATAATACATGAACATTTCATCATTCATCCCAGGCATAGTGGGGAAACCAACATAGGCCGTTACATGACCTTGACATCATAAAAGAGATACATGACATAGAGATGAAATATCTAGACCAGGACTTATGAAGGCCACCAACAGCATCATGATCTGTACCATCAGCCTGCAATACCATTCCTAAACAGTAAGATGTATCATTTAGCTTCATAGACTTTATCAACACCTTCTAACCATAATGCCAACAATGCATTATTCGAAGAGTATTCTCCCCCTGAGTGTAAGCCAACCATGTCTGAACCATTTCCTGAGTCTGTTCTGCTCCCCCTGAGCCTGAGCCAACCATGACTGAACCTGGGTCTGTTCTGCTGCCCTTTCTTCATATACGCGACTTTGCAGCCTGTAACTCGCGTATATACGCGACTTGTCTTCAGTCTATCAGCGTATGCAGGATGGAATACTGAATTTCATCACTTTCAGATTCCCCTGTGTCTGTTATGTCAGCTGTCTGAGTTATCCCACACCTTTCTGTCTCTGTCTTCTTCAATTCCTGCAACTGTGATGATGTATGGTCCCCTTGTCTTGAATTTTGAAATCTGCTTCTGCATTCCCTTGCTTTATGCCCATAGTTGTTGCATGTATAGCACCTTATATTTTTCATGTTCCTTCTATCACACTCAAATGCTTTGTGTCCATATGCATTACAGGCAAAGCAATACCCTCTGAAATACCTGGGATGAGATGATCTTTCTTGAACCATTCTACTTCTGCATCTGGCTGCAATATGTCCAAGATTATGACATACATAACATTCAACTTTATTCAGCGGAGGAAATAATCGTCTATCACGTTCATAGTTAGGAGTAAAGGATCTTCCTTGAGGAATTTCTTTTCTTGGTTGTTCCTTGAGCATTTCAGATTTCTCATTAGAGTTTCTTGTCTCACCTTGTGAACTAGATTCACCTTCAACATATTCATGAAAACCAAGACCAGTCTTGATAGCAGGAGATCTTTGACTATTAAGAATATCATCCAAGACTTTAGAACTATCTTGAAATCGTAAAAGCTTATCCTTTTCTTCTAGTTTACCTTTCAAGATATTTACCTCAACTTGATGTTGTTCTTCCTTTTTCAGATACTGCTTCCTTAGGTCTTCTTCAACTTTTCTCCCTTCTTCTACTTGTCGCTTTAGTTTGATCACTTCATGTTCTTGATCTTCAAGATCTTCTTTTAGAGAGAGGATCTTTGATTCAAGTCTCTGAATAGTTGTGCTCTGATCTTTTGCTATATCCTGCAATTTCTCCCTTACCCTGGTTTCCGTTTCCAATAGTTCTTTTAATTTGGCAGCTTCTTCAGTTTCTGCATTCTTCTCTTCATGTGCCATGAGACTTTTAATATCCTCGCTATCATTGGATGAAGCATTCTTCTTCTTGTGCGCCATGAGACTTCTAATATCTTCACTATCATTAAATGAACTTTTAATATGGGAATAATAGCTTCTACCATCTTGTTCATATATCCTTTCTTTGTTATGAGGACATCTAGCAGCATAGTGACCAACTCTACCACATAGAAAACATTTGAAAGGCAGCTTATCTTTGAACCGTCCAGTTCCACGTTCAAGATTCTTGACAAAATTTACCTCATCTTCTTCCTCTGACACTTCGAATGCGGCCTCTGGTGGTACCTCTAGTCGCATTTCAAAAGCAGTTAGGATCCCGTGAAGCTGTGACATGGTAAGTTTTCGCACATTCTCCTTTTCTTCTACGGCAGATACTTTAGAATCAAATTTAGTAGACAGAGATCTCAAAACCTTTTGAACTAAGACAACTTCCTCAAATTCTTCACCCAGATCCCTCATACAATTCACAATCTCATCCATACGCAGGAAATAATTAGCTACGCTTTCATTACTTCGCATCTTAAGAGTTTCATACCGGATTCTGAGAGTTTGAAGCTTCGCTATTTTTACCAGATCATCTCCTTCGTAGCTTGTAACGATTTTGTCCCATATTTCCTTAGCTGATTTGAGATGCATGATCTTCATAAATTCTGATTGAGTCAAAGTACCCAATAGGACATTAACTACTTTGGCATTGAGCTCATATTGCTTTTTCTCTGCTGGATCTGTAGGAGTTGCTGATGGGAATTTGTATCCTCCTTCTATGAGTCCCCAAACTTCTGCTCCAAGAGACTGTAAATATGCAGTGGTTCTTATCTTCCAGTGAGTAAAATTGTTCCCGTCAAAGACTGGTGGCCTGATGTGTGCCTCCCTTTCTGGATTAGCCATTTTGATGGATCTTTTCCTTCAAGCGATCAAGCTTCCTCTGAAGGACCTGCTCCGATACCAATTGTTGGAAATAATACTGAGAGGGGGGGTGAATCAGTATTATCAGATTAATAAAACCTTTTCAATTTCCTACTCAGAAACATATACGCGACTTCTGTTAAGTGAACCAGCGTGTACACGCGACTGTGTCTAAAGCAACTAGCGTATATGCAGATATCTTATGATTCAGTTAATCTTATCTTCAGTAAATGCATCAGAACATTATTAAGCAATTTAGGAGTAAACAGGTGCAGTATAACAGAACAGAATCATCACACAAGAGCCACACACATGAACACCATGATATAAGGTGGAAACCCAATGTGGGTGAAAACCACCTGCTGCAATTCGTCTCTTTCTTTCTTTAATGAGAAACTTCTTTTACAATATACTGGTGCAGTCCTTTACCAGTATGCAGGCTACAACCTGTAGAGGGCTACAACCCTCTCTTTCGTTTTCCAACTACTTTTGGAAGGAAGCTACAACCCCCTCAGCTCTTGTACTAGCTGATCCATTTACTAGTACGTAGGTGCTGACCCTACAACCTTCAGGGACCACGTTTCATCAATTTTCAGACTGGATCCAAGAGTACAAAGCAAACATTACCGCAATACAATCATCAACTTATACTTGCATCATAATTCATTAAACAACCCAATACCGAATCACTGAAACCCTGTCATCAAGAACACAGAACCCAAACCAGAATCTAGAACTCTGCAACAACCACCAGAATCAGCAACAACCTGAAATATCAACCCTTATCATGCATACGCTACTTCACTGTACCAAAACCGCGTGTATACGCGCTTTCTCCAAAGGCAACCCGCGTGCAGATCTAGAAATGATTACTTCTGCCTTTGCTGTCAGATCCGACCCTTACCAAGCGTCCCGAACAGATAACCAACAATACCAGATCCTCTCACTGCGTCAGCCACACTCAATCCATGCACCTTTGCCTAGTGATCTTCTCCTTATATAGCTTTAGGCCTTGTTCAATACCAAGAGCCAAAACCATAGAAACACAATACCATCAACTTCAATACTAGGGATCGACACGCCCGTCGAGACACAATGGTCCGAAACCATAGGCACAACTTCCAAGGACTAACCGCCATGGACCAAAGGTACGTTTCCACATACACGCGCTTTTGCTGAATCCAACCTGCGTGTACACGCTGATTCTCCTTGATGAACCTGCGTATATCTCTTTCTTGTCCTGCTGTACTGAGATCTGTCTTCTAGTTAAGTTGTCATCACCTGTACCAGTCTCTGAGCACCTGTACCAACCTTCTGAGTGAGTTGCCATCAAGGACAACACTTGAATCATAATGCCAACATATAATTGAACCACAAAATCAATCAATACTAGCATCATCAATCTCTAAATCAATGAAACACTGAAACCCTATCAACAACACAGTCACCAAAACATAGAACAAACAACATAACTCTGCAACAATAACCAGATCCAACTGCAACTTCAAATATCATATATCATAATGTATACACTACTATGACGAACCAAACCCACGTACATACGCGCTTTCACTAAAGCCAACTCGTGTACAGATCTACAAATATTTTCTCATAACTTTGTAGCTGTTCCAGACATGAGTCATACCCATAACGTTTACAGAACATTACATGCGTCAGTATACAGATCTAGAATAAGCATGATCAAACCGTATAGAGATGATTCATTCCAAGCCATTAGATCCCGATCTATCCTTAGATCTTGTTCTCCATCAACCGCTGAGATTCCTCCTTAGCTCAAATCAAGCAAAGCATCATGAACCCATAACTTGCATACTAGATCTCCTCCTTCATCAGATATTCAAGACTTTCTCAATTCCTTTGCCTAATGATCTTCTTATGCTTTTATAGTCTTAGGCCTTACTTAATACTATGATCCAAAACCATAAATAATCAATACCATGGACCCAATACTTGGGATCAACACTTCGGACGAGATACCATGGTCCCAAACCATAGGTTCAAATACCAAGGACTAAATACCATGGACCAAACATAAGTTCTCCCACATGTATGCACTTTTCCTTGCGTGAAAGTGCGTGTATACGCATACGCATCTTTGGAACATCTAACCCGCGTGTATACGCAGCTTGGTCACGATGAACCTGCGTATATATATTTTTCCTTCTTCATTCTTGTAGTCTGATCATCAATTCCTTACTATTGACCTGCTGCACTATGATATGTCATCTGTGTGATTTGCTATCAAGGACAACACTTGTCTCATAATGCTAACAATCTCCCCCTTTGGACTTGATGGCAAAGCTAACCTATCATTACTGAGAATTGCCATTTGAGCTGTCCTGCATCCCATGCATTCAGTCACATCTGATATCTCTTCTGTAGATTCAACTAGTTATAAATAAGTGAGATGTTCTTCTACGAGTGGGTTGCCATCAAGTACAACACATGCATCATAATGCCAACAATCTCCCCCTTTGGACTTGATGGAAATAACACCAAATCACTCTCCCCCTTTGACATCAAGGGCAAAGGGCGGACCAAGATATTCTCTTTCCTTGATAAACATTCCGCTGTCCATACTCCCCCTGAGTACCTGCTGAGATCTCTGAATGAGCTCCCCCTTTATATATGCCAAGGTGTACCAATCTGTCCATGCTCCCTCTAAGTACATGCTGAAGTCTCTGCTCTGCTGAAGAGTGCTGTTCTTGCTCCCCCTGGCTGTAAGAAAGGTCTGCAAAAAGATGTTCTATAAGAAGAACATGACTCTATCATAAATGACCTTCCTATCACCAAAGACTCATACATACATCCATCTCCCAACCAAGTGGGGATATACCAAAATTGAGTCATCTACCCAACCAAGTGGGGATACACCAGAAATTTACATATGACAAATAAGTACATTACATTATTCATCCCAGGCATAGTGGGGAAACCAACATAGGCCATTACATGACCTTGATAAGAAAATATATACATGACATAGAGACGAAATATTTAAAACAATTCTATGAAAGTCATCAGCAACATCTGTCAATCATCATTCAAATCAGCAACCATGTTCTCCTTCTGCACCTGTTCCATCTGAAATCAAATCAAACCAACATATACGCGACTGTATCCATAGAAACAGGCATATACATGCAGTTATTCCTCATAAAACTCGCGTACAACCACTTCCAGATCAACGACCTATAAATGTCCTGTAACAAGGTATGTCTGCATATAGATATCAACTCATCCTTTTAAACATCATCATAAAATCATTCACATTATATCATATGTGAAAAACACCATAGTCATCTCATCATCATCAAGATCTTCATGATCTGATATATCATCCATGTATCATTACTTGGGAACAGCTGCATCAATCAACATATATAAGTCTCAACCTATCATCACATAGGTAAGAACTCATCATTATCATGTCTCCAGCAATGCAACTTTGAGTAGTCATCCATGTATCAGCACTATGTATCTTAAGCTCAAGATCATTTGTCAAGACTTCTTGATATCATCAACAGCAACAATCCTTATCCACATGAGTGCCAAGAACTATAGGAATCCTGCATCATAACTGTATTATATGATCTTTATGCATATGATGACAGTAACATATGAGTGGCCCATCACCAAGTACTTTGTACTTCTTCTTATCCTTATGAAGATCACCATGTAAGCACCATATATGCATCATCAAGGAATCAACCACAAATCTGAATTAAACACCAACATGTAACCCCAAGAATCATATGAGATATCATAGCAAGATATATCATTTAGCCATACAAGCATCATCACCAAGGACTACTAACCATAATGCCAACAATGCATTATTTAGAGTCTATGCTCCCCCTGAACGAGTATCAAGACATTTCCACATATCATCAACAGATTGTAACCATTATGGACTGAATCATATCAGACCCTTTCTCTTGAGCATGTCCCACTGCTTTTCCTCAAACTATCATATACGTGACTGTGCAGTAACTAACTCGCATATATACGTGACTTCCCCTTTATGCAACTTGCGTATGAGATTTAGGACACTAAATTTTTACACTTTTAGCTCCCTCTGAGTCTGTCATGTCTGTATATTGTGCTGTGCCACATCTTTCTGTTTGTACTTCCTTCTTCTTCCATATCTTCAAGTGTGATAATGTTTTCTCCTTTTGGTGTGATGCCCGTACTTTGTTCCTACATTCCTTTACTATATGTCCAATCTTGTTACATTCATAACATCTTATATGTTTCATATTCCTTCTATAGCAATCAACAGCTCTATGACCAAACATGTTGCAAGCAAAGCAATATCCCTTAAAGTACCTGGAATGTGATGATCTTTCTGCTTGATGGTCTTGAACCATTCTTCTTATGCATCTGGCTGCAACATGTCCAAGATTACGACATACATAACATTCAACATTGTTCATTGGAGGACTAAAAGATTTTCTTTGAAGATTTTCTTTCCTTGGTTGATGATGGGATTGACCTCTCATCTCCTTCTGGAGCATTTCAGATTTTGCATTAGAGTTCCTTGTCTTACTTTGTGAACTAGATTCTCCTTCAACAGATTCATGAAAACCAAGACCCGTTTTGATAGCAGGAGACCTTTGACTACTAAGAATATCATCCAAGATCTTAGTACTATCTTGAAATCATAAGAGCTTATCCTTTTCTTCTAATTTTTCTTTTAGAATATTTACCTCAACCTGGAGATGCTCTTCCTTTTCATGATATTGCTTCTTCATGTTTTCTTCAGCTTTTCTTCCTTCTTCTAACTGATGTCTTAGTTAAAGAACTTCATTTTCTTGTTTTTCAAGAGTTTGGAGTAGATATTTATTCTGCTTCTTTGATTCTTCAAGATCTTCCTTTAGCGAGAGGATCGTAGCTTCAAGCCTTTCATAATAACTGGATCTATCTTTGAGTTTCTTGATTGTTGTGCTCCTTTCATTGACTTCATTTCTTAATGAGGTCACTTCATCCTGCAACTTTTGATATTGAATTACCTTGTCCTTGAATACCTTCCTTACCTTGTTTCCTTCCTCTAGTTGAGCTTTTAGTTTGGTAGATTCTTCTTTGAAGGCACATTCCCTTTTGTTCAAAAGATCTTGTTGATTACTAATTTTGTCTGTAAGCCTTTTAAATTCTGCCTCTATTTGATATCTTTCTTGCTCACCCATAAGAGAAAAATTAGTTGCTTCGCTATCACTTTCATCATCTTCACATGGATGGATACCAGAGGATAACAAATTCATACCTGATAGATCTTGTTCATCTTCATTCTGAAGTGATTCTGAATCTGAAGTGCTTCTTCCACATATTCCCCAATCGATGCTCCCACTGTCATAGTTCTTCTGAGATGTCTTCTTCTTCTTAGGTGCTTTCTTCTTAAGCTTCTTTCCCATTGTTCTACGGATCTCCTTCAAGCGATCAAGCTTCCACCAAAGGACCTACTCTGATCCCAATTGTTGGAAATAATACTGAGAGGGGGGGGGGGGGGGGGGGTGAATCAATATTATCAAATCAATAAAAAAATTTCATTTCCATACTTTAGATACATATACGCTACTTCAATTAATGGAACCCGCGTGTATACGCAACTGTGTCTAATGCAACTAGTGTATATCTAGAATATTTGTGATTCAGTTAATCCATTAAATGTTGATCTTTAGTTAGTGCATCAGAACTTGATTAACCATATGAATAGTAAGTAGGTGCAGTAAAACAGAACAGATCATCACACACAAGAAGCACACATGAACACCATGATATAAGGTGGAAACCCAATGTGAGTGAAAACCACCTGCCGCAAGTTGTCTCTATCTTCTTTTAATAAGCAATTTTTTACAATAGTTATATACTGGAGCAGTCTTATACCAGTATGTAGGCTTCTACCTGCAGAAGGCGGTAACCTTCTCTCGTTCTGTAGAGTCTCCTGGAAAGGAGCTACAACCCCCTTAGCTCTTGTACTAGCCGATCCATTTACTAGTACATAGGTGCCAGCCTATTGAAATGCTCCAACCTTTACTCGTTCTCCAGCTGCTACTGGAAGGGAGCTACCACCCCCTTTGCTCTTGTACTAGCTGATGTACTAGTACGTAGGTGCCAACCTACAGAAGGCTACAACCTTCTCTTTCTTCCCCCAGGTACCACGTTTCATACATTTTCAGACTGGATACTCTGGAAGCACAACACAATAATCTGAAGGCCACGTTTCATCCAATTTTCATACTGGACCCATCAATATTATTGAACCACAAAATCAATCAATACTAGCATCATCAATCTCTGAATCACTGAAACACTGAAACCCTGTCAACAACACAGTCACCATAACATAGAACAAACAACAGAACTCTGCAACAATAACCAGATCCAACTGCAACTTCAAATATCATATATCATAATGTATACGCTACTATGACGAACCAAACCCGCGTACATACGCACTTTCACTAAAGCCAACCCATGTACAGATCTACAAATATTTTCTCATAACTTTGTAGCTATTCGAGACATCAGTCATACCCATAACATTTACAAAACATTACATGCGTCAATATACAGATCTAGAATAAGCATGATCAAACCATATATAGATGATTCATTCCAAGCCATTAGATCCCGATCTATCCTTAGGTCTTGTTCTCCATCAACCACTGAGATTCCTCCTTAGCTCAAATCAAGAAAAGCATCATGAACCCATAACTTGCATACTAGATCTCCTCCTTCATCAGATGTTCAAGACTTTCTCAATTCCTTTGACTAATGATCTTCTTCTCATTTTATAGTCTTAGGCCTTACTTAATACTATGATCCAAAACCATAAATAATCAATACCATGGACCCAATACTTGGGATCAACACTTTGGACGAGATACCATGGTCCAAAACCATAGGTTCAAATACCAAGGACTAAATACCACAGACCAAACATAAGTTCTCCCACATGTACGCGCTTTTCCTTGCATGAAAGTGTGTATATCCATACGCATCTTTGGAACGTCTAACCCGCGTGTATACGTGGCTTGGTCACGATGAACCTGCGTATATATATTTTTCCTTCTTCATTCTTGTAGTCTGATCATCAATTCCTTGCTACTGACCTGCTGCACTACGATCTGTCATCTGTGTGATTTTCCATCAAGGACAACACTTGTCTCATAATGCCAACATTACCTCATTATACACTTGCCAAGATAACATGAAGAATTATGAGAGTAGTTGGAGAGCTTGGATATAGAAATTCTCCACACGTATCATCTGTTTCTGCTGCTCAACATTACAGTACTTTAAGGGTCCTTCTATAAATAGGAAATTGTACAAAATTTGGGGATTTGTGGTTCCTATTGGAGATGGTTATCATAATTCAACTATTTGTGGAAAATTTCCCTGGAGCTCAGAAAGGTATTCTTAGTCTGTTCCCTTTTATATCAAGATCTCTCTAACAGATACAAGTCATCTCACATTATATAATTTGTCAAAAGGAACAACTGGCTGTAATTCTCTTTTCATTCTCCAACTTAGCTATTTGCATGGACTTGAATCAATGCTTCAGCCAAACCCCTCCTAGACTCCCACTTATATTGGTTGTCAAACATCTAGGAATTACCACACAATGGTCTATCACCATTTCACACTACATGACAACTATTGAGAGTGGATATCCTCTACTAAATCTACAATCATATCCATAATTGATCTTTACGTGGGCTCAGTGTTAGATTTCAACAATTAATTTAACAAAGCAGTAATTCAGTTGTGTATTCTTCATATATGTCCACATGCAAACAATGTCCAAAGCACTGGGGTTTAGATACTTGCACTTCCAACAAAAAAGTGTGCCACCCTCAATAGCCAGGAATAAATAGGATAGCTAGTTTATCCCAACTGGAGAGTAAATATGAAAAATGTGGCTTAGGTGTGAATATTGTCAAAGCTACCGCGAACATTTGTGATGCCAGACGCAAAATGTGGAGAGACCCTAGGCTCCCATAAATCATTTGAATCATATGTCCATTTTAGGACTATAACCTATCAACTTAAGATTTAATTTTGAAGTGTTCTTATGTGAATTTGGACTCTCAGCCTAAACCCCCCTTTTCCAATTTTTGTTCTCTTGACTGCCAATGTTGGCTTAGTTTTGTTTGTTTTTATGACCCAACAAAATGGTCACTTAGAATATTAAGTACTAGGTTTGCCCCCCGACATTAGTTTGTGATTATCATTGTCTCTATCAAATAAGAAGGGAGAGATATTGATGGTGTGCATAGGCAACATTTTCAATTAGTAGAAGTATCATTCTCAATAGAAAAATGCAAGAAATATCAAAATCAAAATTCTATTAATGATTAAATTAAGGCCTCGAAATGAAACCAACCAACTCAGCATGCACTAAGTGTCATGAAATTTATTGGTGAGAATCAACTTCATTCAATTATGCCTATAGAAAAATACACCACCATGATAAGAAAATGCAAACTTAAGAATGAAACCAGCATCCCATAGCCAAACATGTGTATGCCTATAGTCGGGACAAGTTTATAATCATGGAGAAATAGACAATAGATGTAAACATGCTAATAAATCATTTACATAATTAAATTTCAGAATGTTTAATATAATTGGAATAACATACAATGTACAGACAATTTCTTTCAGTCACAACTAGGGATACTATGGGGATCAAGGAATACCTCTCATATAAGACAAATTTTCTAAGAAAATCCAATCAAAGAATTGGGTTTGATCTTCCAATTATGGAGTGTCAATTGCAACTCGACGTCAATAGTACAAAACCTATATAATTTAAACCCTAATAAAAATATGGAATTTAATGAGCTCGTGTTGTTGAGTTTACTGAAATTGACAAGCGAATCATTTCATCATTGGGTGTATGAAATTTAACTCGTTTGATTTTTCCTAAGATTAAACACACACAAAAACTGAAACCCCATAGAAATTCGTAAGTGTGCTTCCGGATGTTCAATAATTTAAAGGTTTTAATGTGAAAGCCTTTGACTTCACACATACTTGAAGGATGCTTTTGGAGTAGCATATTTTGCTAAAATTTTCAAGGGAAAAGTAGTGTTCACCCTATGGAAACTGATTTCGCAACGCATTTTCAACGTTGAGCCAATGGTTCCCATGACCGATGGTTCACAACACTTTTTCTAGCTAGTGCTTGCTCTTTGATTGTTGGATTTTTGTGAGGGACTTCAAATATTTGGATCATTAAGCTCACAAATTACATGAGGATAAAGAAAAAATGGGTAGCGGTGTAAATGTAAATGAATTAAATTCATGTTTAAAATAGTGATTTATAAAGTGTTATATGTATTAAGTTTATTTGATAATTGATATGGTCAAATGTCGTATTTCTAAAAAAGAGTGAATGTTTGTGGGATATTAGGCGAAAATTCAATTGTCCTAAGAATATAATTAGTGTGAGATATCCGACTAACATATTATAGAATATGCAATGATAATTATGTCCATCAGACATTTTAATGAAAGTTGGGGCTTTTAAAAAAAATTGCATGTAAAATCTAACAGCACGACCGAACTATCATAATACAAAATCAGATTTTCCACCCATATGTACTTGTGAATTTTGCTAAAACCAACATAAAATTCAACTCTAAGAAAGGCCCCAAAGGTACTTAGTTCATTGTTTGAATACCCCAATAATTCCTTATATATATATATATATATATATATATATATATATATATATATATATATATATATATATATAATCTTGAAATGTTTTAGTCAATGGCAGGAATTGCACCCACATAGTTGTGAAAGGCCAGAGAGAGGGTAAGCTCCTCATTATAGAGGTAAGGTTAGAGAGAAAGAAGGGAAGCCCAACCTGGGATAATGGTTAAAATAGATTTACTTTTCATACCTTATTCCTTATGTAACAATTTCAGGGGAAGTAAAATAAGGTTATTGATTCATATTAAAATTACTAACATAAACGACTGATTCATATTATTGTAGTACTTGTTAGGTAGTCATATTTTTGTTCCTAGAATAAATTAGTCATTCACATTAGTCATTTTTAGTTGTATTACTTATTAGTTAGTTGTATATTTCAACCCAAGACTAAATTATTCATTTATGTTAGTTGGTTTTAGTTGGATCACTTAAGGTTTCTCATTTTTCGTAGTATTTCACTTGGAAAAGTTGTGGTGAGTAACGTTTTTAGTCACCTAGTCACTAATTTCTCATTTTCTACTAGTGATTGTGCAGGATATTGATTCTACGGTTTCCACTAGACCATTTCTCTTCTCTGTCTCTTTAATTTTTATTTTGTCACTCGAGTGTTATTTTTCTCCTCTTTCTTCAATCCATGCTTCTTACCGTCAAAGTATAATAGATGAAAGTCGATGAGCACTGGAAAACAAGATAAAGTAGAATATAAAGGATTTATACGATATATACCTCAACATCAGCAATATTGTTAATGCTATTTTCCCCCATAAATGTAAGAAACTCGAACAAGTTTTTTTTAGTTGGGAAATAGTCGTCACTGTGTGGCCAGATGACCTGTATAAACAAAGCAAATAAAATGTCACAAATAAACATAGTAGAGCTAGAAATTTTTACTAATAATGTCTCATGCTCCACTTTTGTAGCTTGTGTATTGAAAGTAAGTGTTTGATGAAATTTCAATGCATGGTTTTCTAAACTTGAACACTATAGTGAAATGGAGATCAGAGAAACTTGTGGCATATAGGTAACTTGTGCATTTGATGCATAAGATGAATACCAATCAGAGAGATTTTGACAACAATGTTATGAGATGGTGACTTGAGGATGTCATGGGACTCTAAAGGCTTTAGCATGTTGGACAAGTATAGGGATATAGGGAAAAAAATCTACAATTATTTCTTTAACTGATCTCTTCTAAAACCATGACTCTTGGTAATGGTTTAATATCATCATTTTTTTTCATATAGCTATGCCATCATTTCCTTTGCACAAACATTTGTATATCTATAATGATGGTTTGCATTATACATTTTTTTAGATGCAAGAGTGCTACTGATTATTAATTATTGGGAAAGATTGTCTCTAAGGTGTAGTCCATTAGCTAGCTATTTCACTAATAACAGGTGTGATTCAGACATCAATCATGAACTGAATCCACTATCAAAAGCAGACTATATTTTTCACATGGGCTATTTATTTTTGTCTTCTTCCATTCAAACATATATAATTTGGTATTTGTTGTTGAAGATGGATCTAGAGTCTTTTTTGGTCCATATCATATTTAAATGGGAACAAAAATATATTGTCTCTGTCTAAATTTCAATAAGGAACTGCCCACAAGGCCAAGTTTGGTAACAATCGATCGAGTCTGAGTTAATGCTGGAAGAACCCCTCCAATGATTAATGTAACAAGAGGCATTTGTGTAATGCTAAGTCATCAATGGTGTAAAATTAATATAAATATCCTTTCAATTCAAAGCAATGATGTAAACTTGGTCAAGGGATTCATAGAGGGTGAAGTTTTGATATTGTTCTCACTTTATAGCTCAAGTTTGTTATAGTTAATGATATTAATACAAGTTAATTGTTTTAAACTAGTTGATTGCGAGGATATGTTGTCTGTCATTGAATGGATTGGTTGTATTGGCTACATTATGTGATGAGAAAGTTGGTGTATATAAAGCATGGTTAAATATCACAAAACCTTGAAATGTTGCAAACATGTTCAACAGACTAGTAATCAGAGGTTGGGGTTGCTTAATGTTAAAATGAAGTTGTTCACTAAATCTATTTTCACGTGGTTGCAACCTGCATGTGGAGTTTGATGTTGGCCATTGATCAGTTACTAGTGTGCTTAGAGGACTGTCTTTTCCTTATTTGTATGTTTGGGAAAGTAAACTATAGGGTTGTAAAGCGCTACAGATTGGGGTGTTGTTTGAAGCATCCATGCAAGTTCACTAGTGCGTTACAACAGTTGAGCCCCTCATTAATTATAACTTGGTGGACTGGACCACCAAACCATCACATGGAAGAGAGTGGAGGGTGAATGGAGCCAAGCTATCTTTAAAAACACCTTGATCTATAAGTTTTCCTTCAAGGAAGGCACCATCATAGTATTCCCCAATCATAATATGGATGCAAATTTTTCTCTATAATGGTATGCCACCTGAAGAATGAAAACAACTAGTGGGTGGAGTGGTGACATGCTTACCTCAAGGTTGCATGACAATGGCAACAACTGAAGAGTTCATCTCACAGACCCTTTTACCAGTTTCTAAAGAATATAATCCTCAGTAACAAGGGAGCTTGTAGGCATTTTCCAACCACTATATTATATGAATAAGAGAATCCCATTTTCAATACAATTATACCAAAGAAATGATTGCCAAAAAATACATCAATGATTTCTCTTCACGGCTAAGTATTGAAGTTACTAATTTCTTGCTATTTTTTCATCTATTGTTGGTATTTCACATCAATGGAATTCATTTACCACAATATGCATGGATTATGGTACCAATTTTCAATGATTATGCAACCACATAAATTGGAGTTCAAATTCTCAATAGAATTTTATTAATAAACAACACACAAATGTAAAAAATAGTAATTAGCCTTGACATTTGAATACAAAAAATTTATGACATTCAATATAGTAGAAAACGATAGACTAGTATAACAAAATTTTAGAATGATTATATACATCCTTTAAGATATAATCTATCCATATTACTCTTCACCTCTAGGAAGAAATATAGGGTTCAAACTAAGATTGTAACTAATGCATCCTATTCCACCCCATTTTGAAAACAATTTGACTTCCACATATGCATATTTGACATTTCTCAATTGAAACTAACAATTTATTGGAGGCATAACAACCTTTGAAGAGAACATTGAAATGGTTGTTTGTTTGTGCATTTATAAAGGATAAAAATTGTGCAACTATAGATCAAGAAGTTGTGTTTAATATAAAACCACTACAAGTGATACTAGCATGTGTTTCTGAGCATTTCTCTGAATCTGTGGGATCAACATTTGAAAGTTCACTAATCATTAAATATTTTCTCAACCTTAATCTTGAGAATGTATGGAAAAGAGCATGAGATTTGATTCCATGTTGAATTTATGGCTTGATGATTGTAAGAGGTAGGTTCTACCAGTTCTGTGACATTCAAGGAATTTATTTTTCATACAAGCTGAACTTAGTATCCCAGTGAAATGACAATTTGGAAGTTTCAAATATCCACTATTGACATATTGGATGCCCTTTTCATGATCGTTTGTAGTGAAATTTGTATGCTTATGATAGATTTATATTGGAGTAATGTCTTCAACATGAAGGAAATTGGTTCTGAATTCTTGAAGACAAGGACAAAACTATCTATCAAAATACATAGCCTTGGTATGTAGGTTACTTGGGAAAGATGCTATCCATGACAAGTTATTTCAAGAAGCTTCTAGCTCTGCAAAAATAATAAATTCTATTTCAACAACCATTAGGTTGGAAATTTTCCTTTGGATTTTATATGATTAATGCAATAGCTAATGGAACAACATGGATTGATAGAGGTGTGGATAAATTTTCAAAATAAATCATGTGCCTAAGAAAGCAGGATCGAATGACCCATTGGTTGATATGTGTTTGTCAGTCACATTCCCTAATACAAACCTACCAAAATAACATCACTATATCATCTTGTGGAGTGAATATTTCATGAGGGACATAACATATGGCAACATTATGTTCTCCCACGTTGTAGCAAATTAAAATTTTCAGAGTTAATGGGCAATAATTATTTCAGTCCTATGCAAGATTTGATGGACAGATCCTGTAGTGGCTTATGTCAATACCTACATGTGTTTGAGCATTAATGGTTCCACTAATTTGTAGGTATCCAAATTCCTGTTCAACCCAGGAGTGACAGAGAATCTGACCTATGAACAATGGAATTTTGATGTTTCATTATTTTGCATGATGACTAAGCATAAGGGAAGAAAACATTATATTGATGAAGTTCTAAGGTTTTTTTACTGACTCATTTATTTCAGGTAGCACCCTCATTTTTCACGTGCCTTTACCGCATAAACTCTTGAAAAATGGACTCTAAAATTAGAACGTACAGGAGCTCCCAAGTCTCCTTAACCTGCCTATGAGGATTCACATCCCTCAAATTCTAACTTCATTGTATTTATGACGATAACTTCAACTTCAAAATATGATCTTTCTGGGGTTGGTACTTCGATAAAAATCATCCAAATGACAACACAAATACTCTTCTTCTTCAACATCGTGCTTTCCGATATGACAATGGGCATATCTAGAAATATGTGTAGAGATATTCTAACTGACTATGCAAATTTTGTTTTGTTGTGATCATATCACTGTGACATAGAAATGCATTGTCACATACTTAAAAGGCCAAAAATAAAATCTTATCCATTTCAATTGTTTAAACGTTGAAATTACACATTAAGCAATTTAAGGGTCGAGAATTTTTAATGTAACAAATACCACATGATATACGATCACATTCCCTTGGTGGTGATCACTTTGAGTCGACAAACTCCACAAGATATGGTTCTCAAGCTTACAATGAATTCATATTTGCAATTGGTGATAGAATAACTATGTTCCAGTATCCAACAAATAATTTTACAGCCAATTCCCCATTATATATTGTATTTGAAAATAAATCAACCAAATAGAAATAAATAAATTGGAATAATTCCTCCCACAAAAATCCCTATTTGGAATTTTAAACTCCTATTTATTAGAGGAAGGAAGTAATCTTCAAGTCCTGTATATTTTTTGTTTGAAGCCTCATTTAAAGGCCTCTACAATTCTCTATCCGTAACCAATTTTTTAGAATCTATTATCTTTTGATATACTAGGAGGGTCTGCTCGTTTTCATGTATTTGCTTCATTTCAAATTTATTATTTATGTGCTTATATGTAGGTAAGAGAAACATGTGCCCATAGAATATGATTCTTTTTGATGCAATAAGTTCTCGGAATACCAAATTTTTGAATAATTTCTAAAATTTTGTCCACCTATGTAAATTCTGTATGTTCTAATTTTAGAGTCCATTTTTCAAGAGTTTATGCTGTAGAGGCACGTGAAAAATGAGGCTACTACCTGAAATCAATGATCCAATGCAACGACCTTAGAACTTCATCTATACAATGTTTTCTTCCCTTATGCTTATTCATCATGCAAAATAATGAAACATCAAAATTTAGTTGTCCATAGGTCAGGTTCTCTTTCATTGCTGGGATGAATAGGAATTTGGATATTGATTTCTGTTCACAACTAAAAGACACATTGTATTGATCTTTCTAAAAAACCTTCGATAATGCCAAGACCAAACCAAGTCCATAACTCAGTCAATCCTGAGGCCTTCAATGAAATTTTGATCTTTCTAAATTTCTCAAGCTCCCAAGTCTCCTTAACCCGCCTATGAGGATTCATATCCCTACAATTCTAACTTCATTGTATTTATGACTTTGTAGACTCTTTTATTTACAACCAAATCTTTGGTAACTTGACTGATAGAAAAATTTGTGATGTAAAATTCAGTGACTATGTAGCTCAAAAGAGTCATCCTTCTTATGAATTGTGTAAATAGAACCAACTAACCATTAGAGGCACCACTTCAACAAATTTTCCCAATACTTGAATGTATCTTAGACCATTTGCAAAGGCTGTGACGGTAAAAAAATCCTTAGAACACTATCCCGTATGGTGGTAACTTCAGCTTCAAAATACAATTTTTCTGGGGTTGGTACTTTGATAAAAACATCATCCAAATGACAACACAAATACTCTTATTATTCAACATCGTGCTTTTGGATATGACAATAAGCCTATCTAGCAATATGCATAGAGATATTCTGACTAATGGTGCAAAGTTTTTTTTGTTGTGATCATATCACTGTGACATAGAAATGCATTCACGCCTACTTAAAAGGCCAAAAATAAAATCTTATTAATTTCAATTGTTTAAATGTTGAACTTACAATTTAAGAAATTTAAGGGTCAAGAATTTTTAATGGAACAAATATCACATGATATATGATCACACTCCCTTGGTGGTGATCACTTTGAGTCGACAGACTCAACAAGATGTGGCTCTCAAGCTTACAATGAATTCATATTTGCAATTGGTGATAGAAAAACTATGTTTTAGTATCCAAGAAATAAGTTTACAACCAATGCCCCCTTATAGATTGTATTTGAAAATAAATCAACCAAATATAAATAAATAAATGGGAATAATGCCTCTCACATAAATCCCTATTTGGAAGTTTAAACTCTTGTTTATTAGAGGAAGGAAATAATCTTCAAGTCATGTAGATTTTCTGCATGAAGCCTTATTTAAAGGGACCCCATTGTTGGCCTCTAGATTTCTCTTTCCATAACTGATTTGTTTGCCTCTACCGTCTTCTCATATACTAGGAGGGTTTGTTCGTTTTCATGTATTTGATTCAATTCAAATTTATTATTAATGTGCTTATATGTAGGTAAGAGAAACATATGCCCATTGAGTATGATTCTTATTGATGTAATAAGTTACCAGAATACCAAATTTTCGAATAATTTCTAAACTTTTGTCCACCTATGTTTTGAATAATAACATTTTTCAAAATTTTGTCCACCTATGTACATTCTGTACGTTCTAATTTTAGAGTCCATTTTTCAAGAGTTTATGTATTAAAGGCATGTGCAAAATGAGGGTGCTACCTGAAATCAATGAGTCAGTGCAATGACCTTAGAACTTCATAAATACAATGTTTTCTTCCCTTATGCTCAGTCATCATGAAAAATAATGAAACATCAAAATTCCATTGTTCATACATCGGGTTCTCTTTCACTCTTGGGCTGAACAAGAATTTGGATACCTACAAATCAACGACACCTTCAATGTTCAAACACATGTAGGTATTGACATAAGCTACTACAAGATTTGTCTATCCAATCTTGCGTATGATTGAAATAATTATTGCCCATTAACTCTGAAAATTGTCCTTTTCTACCATGTGGGAGAACATAATATTGTTATGTTCTATCCCTCATGAAATATTTGTTCCATAAGATGATATAGTGATTTTGTTTTGGTAGGTTTGTATTAGGGAATGTAAGTGACAAACACGTATCAACCAATGAGGGATTCAAACTTGCTTTCTTCGGCACATGATTTATTTGTAAATAAACTCTAAAATTTTGTCCACCTATGTTTTGAATAATTCATGCCTTTACTGCATAAACTCTTGAAAAATAGTCATCACATGGTCTCAGAAATGAGGGCAATAATACCTTAATTTAGACTTGAAAAAATCCTTTGTCTTTTTCTTTTGGTCTTTATTTTTTCTTTTATAGTCATATCAATATGATCTATTATTAATACAACAAATCAAGAGTGACCAATTAACTTTAGTATGAAGGAGGATATATATTTTACCATTCCCAATCTCTTATTTATTTGTTTACCATTCCTAATCTCTTCCCACTTTGTATTTTTATATGAGATAGTACTGGAAAGAACATTAGTCCCCATTCCTTGTATCCTTCTGTTTCTTTTGCACAACAAATATCTAGGATTTATTATGAGTCTATAAAGTTATTTTACATTTAAAGAGACCCTTCTTAGGCTTTTGAATCAAGTAAAAATGTTAAGTATTAGTCAAATATGAATTATGTAACCTCCACACCATGTTGGCGTAAGGGAATATCAAGTCGGCCTGAGGACCCTATTTGACCCCACAAGAAGGCTATAAAAGGAAGGTCATTTGATTCATTTGGAGCATCATTCTCTCATCAAGTTTGAATTCTCTCGTAGCTAGGAAGAAGTGTGAAAATATCTTGTTCCTGGGCAGAAGTGAGAAGTTGCCTTATCACTGGGAAAATATGTGAGGCCTGTTGCAGGGAATCCAAAGTAAATGCGAGTTTAGGGAAGTATAAGGAGAGAAGGAAAAAGAAAATTTGGTGTTTCTCTTTCTCTGTTTCGTGTCCTAGATTGGGAGATCGAAGTCCTCCAAGTTTCATTGTTGCCTAGTTGAAGTTGCTGGAAAGAAGTTGAAATTCTGGGAGGCTAACTTGGTGTGGAGGGAAGGTCTACTCTTAGTCTAGGGTTAAGAGTCTCAAAGAATACTATTGATAGGAATAATTATCTTGACTGGGTTTTCCTCTCAAGGGGGGTTTTTCCCTGACATGTGCCTACATCTAGTGTCTATTGTTTTATGTGTGGTTGTTTTTGGTAATTTCTTGATGAACTAAAGAAAGAAGATATAAAATATAGTAATAATAAGAAACATCACAAGTAATTATCAAGATCAAGAAAATATTTACTTCCTTTCTAATTTTCTAATAGTAGGGAGATATAAGGTAAGGTCCCTATTGTTATATTCACTCTTTTCTCTGTGTAATGTTTTTTTCCCTTTCCTGAGTTAATGAAGAAAACAGATACGATTTTTTTACTATTTTATGACTACTTTGAATTCTTATTAGTTTGTTGTTAGTACTTTCTAGTTAGCTTATTAATTTTCAAATCTAGAATAAAGAATAAGTTTAGTGAGTTCCTTTAAGTTTCAGATTTCTAGGGTTCATAGTTACGGATGTAATTACCATATAATGAAAATGTTAGAAACGACATCCTTAAGTTCATGATTTTCCCAGATAAGAAGTAATGCTTATATTGTACAAATCCATTTTTGAATCTGTCAACATTTATAAAAGACAGTAAAATATGTGTGGTATCACATTTCAATTTATCAAAGTGATTTCAGTTCACCATTAATTTGAACCTTTAGGATGAATTGCGACTACAATAAAGAATTAGTTTTCCCCATAGAAATTTTTTCCAAGTTGACAAATGATACACCAAACATTTCGCTTTTTACTAGTTTTATCAAAATAAAGTGGCATCAACATGTTTACATTTAAATTCTAGATGCCAAATATTATATGTCCGCGATTAATAAGAGAGATTACAAAATCTCAAATGGGAAGCAATGACGAGAACCAAAGAAAGTAAAATTACATTGCAACTTCTATTGCTCTAACCCCATTATTGCAGATTCAAGGCTTAGTCATTTTTTAAAGGAATGGAGAATAATATCCTTCAGTTAGAACAAATCATAGTAAAATACCCAGTTCTTACATAATAATTCAAGTATCGAATAAGTATGCTTCACCTGAACTACAAAACTGGATTCTGGGAAAGAGCAATACTTAAAACTTGAGCCACAACCAAGGATGTTACCCCCCATCAAGGTTTGAGCAAATCTCATGCTAGTCTACTTAGCATTGATAAAGTTCTTTTCTTGAACTAGTGGTAATGCCAAGAAGGGTAAACAATAATAACTACTTTAGAAGCTTACAAATTCACATTTACAACTTCGCCTTCTACCTTGCACTGAATCTCATCAACCTTAATATAGTGCCTCCCAAGAAATAGAGAACTAAAACATTTGTCCAATCAGAAAGGTAGTAAAGATTCACGATCTCAGTCATCCATGTGTCTATATCAACTGGCATTACCATCAACCAAATTTTAACCTAACTTGAGAGTAGATAAGTGCTAAACTTTATCATTAGATATTTTAATAAAATAAAGCATGGTACAAATAGAAGGAGTACAAGATCATCCTAAACAAAGAAACAAAAATAGATTAGGCACAATGCTAAAACCAATCTAACTATATAGAGAAACTTCATGGATACATCTAATAAAATAAATCAAATATAAACCAAGCAATTTGTTTAAAACAATTTTTTTCTTGGAAGTGCTTTGAAAAACACACCTTGCAGAGCTGCACCATAAAGAGTAGATTTCCTCTTCCTTAAGTTCCAGACTTGGGGCTTATGTATTCACCCTGATCCCAAAATTTTAACCCAATCCCATACCTTTGATTTTCACACAATTCAGGTGGGGCAGACCACAGTGAGAATGGAACCCTGATGGATTCATATATTGAACTCAACCATGAACCAATGCACCATTGGAATTTAAATTGGTTGTCAACGACATAAATTTCAAAAGATAAAGTTGTAAGTAAAAGACAAAGTTTAAGATGACAAAATATGAAGATGCCTATATTAGATTTCAAGCTATAGTACTTGAACTGCCATATCATAAAGTATGTTTTGAATGTTAAAAAAAAAAAGTCACAAATCAATCTAGTTTGTACAATAAATACCACCATCCCTATTAGAATGAGGTTCATAAATTAGTAAGTACCTATTCTTGCAGCCTTCTAGAAGAAACCTCAAAACCCTGTTATGTGCATGAGCTCACGTGCATGCATATAGTAGATCATAAGAGCAGAGGAACATATGATGGATTAAGGGATAAACCTTGATGGGTGAAACTATCACCATGGCTCGATAGTCACCATCCCAACCACAACACAGGGAGTAAAGGCTATTTTTAAAATTGGAAGATGGAATTTACCCATATATTCTGCAATTCCATATGATATATTTTACTAGTAACAGAGTCTTTGAGGGGAGTTTTACACACTTTATTTGATTAATACCTACTATCTCAAACTCTAATTTTCTTCTGGTTAAATATGAAAGAGAAAGACACATATAAAGAAATAATCACTTTATAGATATAAATATTTAATGCATATGGTTAAAATTGTAGCTGTCCATCAACTCCTATTATGTTAGGGGCCTTATCAAATCTCTATTTACATTATAATAAGAGCCCAAAAAGAGGTATACATGCAAGATCTCATTGATTATCATCACATTAGTAAAAAACATAAATAACTATTGATATCATTATCGAAGGATCTGCAACTAAAAGACAAGAATAGAAAAATCATTGGAGATCTTGTCCTTGCTTGTTTGTTTAAAATGTGGTAGAGACATATCTATTTATATTATGCCTTCAAAATGCTAACTATAGCCCCAATAGATCCCTCTCATGCATCAAAACTTTGAGGAGATTATTCTTCACTAGCTAGAGATTGGTTCATATCAAAGGTTGAAATTTCAACCACATTTTTTACTACTAGCCAGACCTTTAATCATTGGGTACACACAAAGCATTCTCCAACTGAAAATGAATGGAAAGCAGGAAAGGAAAAGAAGGTCATGAAAAAAACAACAATGAAAGAGGAATAATGGAAATAGGCCCACGGTTCTAGAGTTGTCCTATCGTTATGTACACCATGATCTTGTACTCACATGTAGGGTTAAAAGTGATGGCCAATTTGATATCTCTGAGATTAATTATTCCCCATCCCCAATCATATCAACATAAATTAAATTTCCCTTATGGGTAAATTAGGAATTAAGCATGTGTGAGATACAAAATGTACATAGAGGGAAATTTGAGGAGAACAACCACAAGACAACAATGTTGAAAAGTCTCCAAGGTGACAAAATATCATAGTCAAAAGGGACATGCATGACCTGAGTGTTTTATGCAATCATATCAACCTCACCATGGGGAAAAGGTAGTATATTGATAGAGATGACAACAATTGAGAAAACTACACATGGTTGAGAACCAGAGTTTGATCTATGGTAAATAGAATGATGCATTATGAATAGATTCTTGTTTCATTGTATTGTCTTATGTAGAAATTTTGTCAAATAAATATATCTACCCCAAAGGACATGGTTATTAGAGTGTATGTGGCTAGAATTTTATTTTCATTGTCAATGAAATAGATATGATGTCTTTAGAATTTCCAAGTCCTTCGATGCATCTTCTAAGTCTCTTTCTATTTTCTTGTCACTACAATAAAAGAAAATCAAGGAAGACATCTCCACCATATCATGTATTATTGCGCAATGACAATTATAAAAAACCTGAGTATGATGCACAATTTTTGATGGAGCTTATGCTAGGAAAGACCCTTGATACTATTGCTAATATCCTACTGAAATCCCACTACAATGGCCTCACATTTATAATTGTTTGTGCTCACGTTGATGCTGAAGAACACTATACACAACTTCAAGGAAATAACTTAGTTCCATTGAGCCTACCAATGATGGTTGCTAAAGATTTCAGTCATATTGACTTGTCAAGAGCACTGCATACTATGATTAGGGTAGAGTTGTAGGTATGAACATCAATGTTAGTCATATAAGTACAACATGTAAAATTAACTACAGGAATCTTAGAATGTAGACCCTTGAAAATGGAATGCTAATAACTATATAATTTTGAATGCACATATGTAACTCTCTGTAAATGAAATGAACCAATGAAAATAGATCATGCTACTTATGGTAGTTCCAGAACTTGTATTATGAAGGAAATTATAGAGAGTATTTTCTCTCTTCTTTTAGTTTGCATGGATAAATTTTTTGTAGTGCATATCCTTGTCTACAATTCATGGAAACTTGTCTTTAGTTGTATTTTCTAAATTGTAAGATAATTCTTTGCCCTTGCAGATCATTTTGGTGACTTGGTCAAGTGCTTGTGAATAAATCTTACTTCTATGATTCTATCTAGTCAATAATTCCACATTTTTATGTTGCTTTTCACATTTAACGAGGTTGAAGGGGCAAACAAAATATGAAAAGCATTGCAAGTAAGAGAGAGATATATATTTTGTATATATTTGTTGTTTTGCTGATTTGATATGCAAGTTGTTTTTGTTGTAGATTTTGTTATCTGTAACCTGAAGAGTACTTAGGTTAACTAAGAGGTAGCATCACATGATTTTGGTGGGTTAAATGTCTTAGCACATTTCATAAATTTTTCAAAGTGGGTATGCCACTGTGGTAATAGTTGCAATTACCTTGGAAAACAAAAAGATGAAAACTGTGAGCTAAAGAAGGTCACAAGCCACAACACAAGGTATGGCACTGAAGCTGTTAATGATGTTAATTCCAGGTTGAGGAAATATATGATCACATCCGCCTGGGGTTATGTACCCTGAATCCAAGTTCTAAATTGGCAAGGCTCTAGCAAAAGACATACATGTATGGTTGTAAGACCCCCTTACTGATAGCTAAGTATCTCAAAACCTATTGCTTGTAATGCTCGAACCTCAAACACAAAAAATATTCATGAGTAATGCGTGAGTTAGAAAATGAGGATAAATGAATGGCTTTTGTAATAATTTAAGGCACATGTCATAAAATGTTTCTAACAAGCAACTTTTGATAAGAGTCCACATCCCAATACATCTAAACTGAGTTTTAACTTGAAACTAGTATAATTGCATAGAATCCTCACTGATCTATCAATATCTAATCAAAATTTAATACTTGATTTTATGACAACCGATCCTAATAACGAGTTGCATGCCCACACTATTCGACTAGGGTGGGATAGTTCAGTTTCGACCAATTGGTTAAAATAAGTAATTCGCACAAATTCATGAATTCATTTTGGTAATAGTTCGAAAGCAAGTTTATCTAGAATCAGTAGATTTCGCAGCAGCTTAAGTAGTAGGTCCAGTTCTCGATGCAATTGATCCAAAGCTAGTGAATGATCCAATGACTTACTCAGAAATAAAGGTAGTAAATTAGAATCTAAGCAGCCCTGAGAAATATATAAGTGAAACGATTTACTTTGGGGTTTGTAGAGATCATATAGTCCCCTAGTCCCATGGAAGTAGAGATCTCTCCAGCTATGACCGAAAGGAGTTTCACTTGACCAAATGAAAACATGGGAACCACCACCCGTAGCACCTGATAGCACAAGCCACCATTATAAGCACCCTCATTTTGAGCTTCCATTTAGCTAGCTATAGCCTCCTTCCCAGTCCCACGCCCAAAAATATGACCCTAAGGATATTTCTTGAAGGCGTGAAAGGTGAGGATGTTTTCTCCATTCCTGAAAGTGGAACAAGAATACGGGGTTTAAGAAGGTGCAAGATGATAGGCTCACCAAAATGTTCTGAACAAGAGAACTGAAATGCAATAATAAGACAGAGACCCCATAATTCAACGCAAGGAATAACAAACCACTACAACAAAAAGAAAGATACGGAAATGAAAGAAGAGACCACAGGAGGGAAAAAGATGTGACCATGGAGAATGTGAAGGGTATTTAAATTCCATTAAATAAAATGTTGACTCTTTTCTTTTGTTTAATGGGAGGTATTTTTTATTATAAATAATTATTAATTGTCTGAAAAAATTGTTAGGTATTTGTGTCACCAAATATTATTTGAGGGGATTTGGTTGATTTATCAAATGTGAATTATGGTGATATCAAAACAAGCTTTGTGTGGTTAAAAAGTGCAGAAAAGTAGTAATGTCATGGTAATGATCAATCATCATTTCCAATTAAATGTTTGGTTTAATAAGGATAACTAATTTATGGAGATTTTTTATGATGTTCAATAGAGGGAGTCAACATGGGAAAGGTAATACTTTGGCTCTCACATGTTTTAGAAAATTGATATCTCTTTGTCCATAAACATTAGGGATGGAAAAATAACATAGGTGTTGAATATATAACTTAGTTATATATTCGATCTGAACAAATATATAACAAATATTTCTAACCGGAGGCTGAGTTTTTCTGAGAACTGCGAGATTAGGGTTCGGGCGATGGCTTTTTCTCAGGTGAACAGGGTATCTGAAGGCCCGGATGCCGCTGCTGCTCTCAAAGATCAACACTGTGCAGCAAAGGAGGGGTATCGGGCAGATGGAATTGCGATACATGATCGCTTCAATCGGTTTTGGCCCGGACTTACCAACGGAAAGAAGTTACAAGAACTGGATCATAGCAAACAGAAAATGGGTTTTACCCACCCCATCACGGCTCAGGAGGTTACATACATGACGGATCAGGATGCTCATCGACACTATACTCAGATTCTCGCATCAAATAGGCCGGATCTCATCCACTATCGAACGGAGGCGACGGTGACGGCGTTCTACAGGATCACAATAGATCTAGTTTGTGCCACCGCTAATCACATAGAACAACACGGGGTAGAAACGGATGGGGCCCTGGTAAATGGATGCGCAGAGTACCTCTTCATTCAGGTTTGGTCCGGATCCACCACCGGAAAGCAACCTCAAGATTGGGAACTATACAAACAGAGATTGGGATTGCTGCTCCGCTCCTTACGCCCCAATCGCATCTGTAAAACCCTCGATTCGCCCATAAGCCAACAACTTGGAGCTGCAAGACCAGCACGGGCCTTCTTTGCGCCGCCGAGAGCAAGGGTTACATTTTATTTGCAGGAGATAAGGTTCAAACGCAGCCCGGAGGCTCGGATCTGGCGGGATCTGTTACAGGAGGCGAAAATTGGTGGTAAACCCCCAATTGGCACAAATAGATCGGCTATATTGCTGAAATGCATGTGGATCGGACAGTGGAAAGCTTGCTCGGTGCACGCCGTCTTCATGAGGACTGAGAAGCCGCCACAGACAACAGAGCCGGGTAAATCGGAGGTGAGGGCAATAACCTGGCCCCAGCCAGATCCAGAAAACGAGTATGCAGCAGAAGACCGATACTCAGGTGGAGCAGCACATAGATCTATAGTAATTGGTAACAGATCGGGCCATAGGCTTTCAGATCTAGACCTCTGTAGAGCATATCTACCTCTACGCAGATCATATCTGGAAACACACTCACCAGAAAAGTCGAGTAAAGATAAAAAAAGCTCTCTCTTTATTAAATCTATGGGAGGGAACACAATATGCATCGAAATAGGGACATGGGAGGCAACAAAAATACTCAAACAGAGGATACATGAAAAGACTGGAATCCCACCATACAAACAACTCCTCATCTATGCAGGGAAGGTAATTCAGGAGGGGTTCAAACTAATGGAATACGGTATAGCAAAAGACTCTACCATCTGTCTCAGCACAAGATTGCACGGAGGCTGCCCCGACTCAAGTTCAAAAGGACATGTTTCCTTCAAAGATGCAGTCAAAGGGAAGATGGAACCACAAAAGAAACCAGAACAGCAAGCTACAGCACCAAGGGCATACATTGTTGAGCAGACAACACAGAACCTTGCATTAGCAATCTCCATACCAGAGGTAAATGAAATACAAACTGATTATTTAACTAAAGCAGTGATATGCAGGTTCAATGGATATTGGCCCAAACCGGAAGCCCTTCGTCAATGGATCTACTCCATATGGACAGAAAACTGTGATATCCATCTCTGTTCAAAAGGATTCTTTATTGTCAAATTTGACACCATAAAGGACAAAGAATATGCTTTGAACGAAGGGCCATGGTTTTGGGGAAACGCTGGCCTTTTCGTGAAATCTTGGTTCCCGGATTTCGATCCAAACAACATGGTGGTCACCAAAATGCCAGTTTGGGTAAAATTGTTTAATCTTCCTATACACTTTTGGCACTACAAAGTGCTGGAAGGAATAGGCAATACCCTGGGATCTTTTTTAAAAGCAGATCATGAGCGCCTATCCAAGGATATCTACACATTTTCCAGGATATGTGTGGAGGTAGACCTCAGTCAAGGCCTACCAGAGCACATTATCCTAATACACAATGGAAAACAATGGGCACAACCACTGGATTATGAAAACACCGCCTTTCGCTGCTGCATATGTCGACAAACAGGTCATCTACAGAGTACATGCCCACAAAACAAAAAAGATAGGAAAAGGAGACAACCACCAAAACCGAAAGGATGACAATTTTCAGCCACATGGACAGAGGATGCAGAAGAGGATAAAGAAGAGGAAAGGAATGCGGGAACCAACAGCAATATACAAGAAGATGAAGACAGAAAGATAAACCCAAAAATCAGCAAAGCAAGCTATCCACACCACCTACAGAACAATGAATATCTGATCGAAGGAGCAATAGACACAAATGCAGGTAACCCACAGCAGCAATATGAGAACACCAGGCAGGAAATTGGAGGTAGCAAACGAGCATACTCGCCAACAAGCACAGATTCTGAAAAGGATATCATGGCTGCCACAAATGAAACTCAAATGATTATTGTAACAGCTCCGCCTAACAATGAAGGTTGGCGGAAAGTGGAAAAAAAGAAGGGTAGGAAAGTCTAGATTGTCTAGTTGATTGATTATTAGCTCCTGATTAGCAGGACAAGTTTTGTTACTATGAACATCACAGCAATGCCAACGGCATCTACTATATGTAATTTTCTAATCTTAATGAAAATTACTGATTTTTCCAGTGGAAAAAAAAAATAACTTAGTTATATATTCAACCACAAATTTGTGTTGACCTCATCTATATGATAGAAAATTGGTGGCTTGTAGGGTAGTTTTGTCATGAAATAAGAAGGGTAGACATAAAAATAAGCTCTGTGTGGTAAAAAAGTATAGTGAAGTAGTAATTTCATAGGATTAATGATCATTTCCAATGAAATTTTTGTCTTATTGAGGATAACTAACCTATGGAGATTTTCCATGATGTTCAATAGAGGGATTCAACATGGGAAAGGTGATATTCTGGCTCCTACATGCTTTAGAAATTGATCCCTTTGTCCATAAACATTAGAGGTGGAAAACAATCCTAGGCTCTAGGGCTAAGTTTGTTCCAAATTAGCTATATCTTGAACCACAAATTGTTGTTGACCTCATGGATATGATAAAAATTTGGTGGCTTGTAGGGTAGTCTCGTCATGAAATAATTTTGTCACTTATTATCTAGTCATATTTTTTAATCCTAGACTAAATTAGTCATCTAAGTTATTCGCGTTTATTTTAGTCACTTATTATCTAGTCGTATATTTTATCCCTAGACTAAATTCCTCATTTAAGTTAGTCATTTTAGTTCGGTCACTTAAAATTGCTCAAATTTAGTAGTGATTCACTTAAAATAATAGCGGTGACTAACATTTTTAGTCGCCTAGTCATTAATTTCATAATTTTCTACTATTGCATTAAGAAGGCTCAATGCCTTCTCAAGCTAGCTGCAACAACACTTGTTATCCCATGCATACATTAACCATTCCATAACTAATCAAATCATGAACAAGATCCATAGTAAGAGCACATCATTCAACCATGCCTGTA
The DNA here is from genome assembly GCA_031772625.1 of Pinus tabuliformis. Classification (NCBI taxonomy): domain Eukaryota; kingdom Viridiplantae; phylum Streptophyta; class Pinopsida; order Pinales; family Pinaceae; genus Pinus; species Pinus tabuliformis. The sequence goes on from CM062805.1 coordinate 643,306,763, forward strand.
ACCAACATATAACCAGAATAAAATCCATGACAAACCAACCATAAGATAAACACAATAACCATTACATGTGCTCATAGATCACAATAGGAAAATAACTCATATTAATCATATGCAAAATCCAACCAAGTCAGGGACTTCCACGTACCACCTGACCATAGATTGGGCTGAACCAAATCTCTCTTTCATCCAATCACCCCCATTCCATATTCCAAGAATGAATGTGGGATCATATGGGTTAAACCAAAATAGAACCAACTCGAGATTCTAGAGGCCAAACCACCTCAACCCTCAACCATAATGATTTCACCTAAACCAGTCCAAAAATCACTAACATCAAAACAAGCTTGGATGCCTCCGACTTCCTTCACCAACTCTAGAGGAATTTTCCTGTCTCCAACCATTCATCAAGAATTACAGGAGAGATCCCATCTCCACCCTTGTCCCTTGGGAATTTCCTTGAGATCACCTCAACCAGGATCTAAGTATACCATCCATTCAAAGCTTAATCAAATAGAGAACCCACTACATCATGGCTATCCAGGAAATGGCAAGGCAAGGTTGAAACCACTATCAATCCAGGAAAATTCCATTCCAAAGACAACAAAATAACCAAAGAACCACATCCATGTATCATGCATCCAAATCTCAACAAGGAAATCACACATGCACACTGTTACCTGCAATTCCACAACTATTTTTTTCCCTTACTTGTTTTTGTCCAAACTTCCTCTTGTGTACCCTTGTTTTCCTTTCTTGTTCTCTCTCCTTTTGTTGAACCTTGATCAAAATATGATCCAAAAGTTGTTAATTATTTCTTAAGTTCATTTTTATCATCGATGTCTACTCTCTTCCTTTCCTCTTTTCTTTCATTATCCTTTGATTTCTCTCTATTTTCCCTTGCATGAGCATTTGTGTCTCTTCATCTCCCTTTTCTCCTATTTTCCTTTATTCCTTGAATTAATTTCCATTTATTTCCTTTTTCCTTTTGCAAATGACAATTTCCATAGCCATTAATTAACTGCAAGTGACTCCCAGTGTGATGTTTTCCCCTCCATTCAACATGGAATATGTGTCCTATGAACTTCCTCTTATTTTATTTACATAGAACTTAACCTAAGGCTGTTACAATCCCCTCCCCCTTGGGGGAACACCATCCTTGATGTTATATGAATCCTATGACCAAAAAAACATATTACTTATGGTGCTTTATAACACAACTCATTGCAGTATTTACAATATACCAAACTACTAAAACCATGATCATCATACTGCTTATGGAGCTTTAATAACCCAACTCAATACAATATTTACCATGATATACACATATAAATATGTACATTTTCTTTAACTAGAAAATAAAAGCGTACCATCCCTACATCTACAATAAGGGAATCCATAGAATCACACCTCCACCCTCAAAGCAGTATTAGGATTCAACTCTTTCCCATTAAGTCTAGAATCCACTACCAAAATTAAAGCCTTCTTGCAATGTCCAACGCTACAATCCTTATGCTACTTTTTCTCTCAATGAACAATTACTAGCTCATTGTTCCAGGCACACTCCTAGTGTGCTTTTGATTCCATCTAGCAATGCTAATGACCAAAAAAAATTTATTCCCCAACCTTCCCTTCTCTGCTTCCCAGTCCATTGGGTAATCTAGTCACCCCTTTTTGTGCAGTCACTCACCTTCCAAGTTCCCCGACATCCCCTTCTCTACTTTCCTGTCCCTTGGGAAATCTATCCCTTGGCAAGGTTTCTTCGCATTGGAAATTCCAAGAACCAAGGCATATCCCTACCTCAAAACCATCATACCAGTGATAACATGCTCATGGAAACCAATGGAAACTATTGGGTACCAATGTCCCAAAATGACCTTGTTCCTGAATTCTTTACCAACACATTGTTGGATGTTCCAATTCCTTTTACTACTGATTTTAACACTCTTGTCTTGATAATACGTACACTTAAATTTTTTTTTAACTCCTACCACAAAAAGTCAAATTATCTCCTTAACCAATCCATCATATGTAGAAGTATCACATCTGGTTAGCCCAAAACTCAACCATCATAAATCATAATCCTAGATTATGCGCATAATTAAAAACTAAAATAAAATACTGATACTTATCTTTTAAATGTTTCTTTTCTTCTGCCTTTGTTATTTGTTCTTTCCATACACACAATGAATCAGTTTCCAAACTCAGAAAGCACCCAATGCCTTCTCTTTTCTTTGACCATTTACATACATTAGATCGGTTTCCAAACTCGAAATCACCCAATGCCTTATCTTCCATATGTAGTATTAGCAACAAGGGCATCTAGAGACTATATTTCCTCTACCCTCAATATCAACAACTCAATATTGGTATCATCCCAAGCTGCCCATGGCTCCCGAGACTACTATCTTAACCCACAGCCTCCAAGCATTCTAGAATCCAATCCCCTTCACAACACATACACATACACAATTCATATCACAACACATATACATACACATAGTACAACCCAATGAATATAATGTCACAATATAATGAATACACAATACACATGACACAGTACCACATGTACAACATGTACACAATAATAATACTACACACCCAGAGACCACACCATGTCTACTAGGAAATCTTGCCTCTAGTGTATTTCCAAAGACTTACTCCATGCATCCATAACCCAAGTCCCGGGTCTGTGGCTATTTCCACTATCCATGCTTGTCCTAGAATGTTGTAGATCACTCTACTTTCATTCTTCTGATGTATCCTTCAACATTGCCTGCCATAACATAAACACATACATAGTTATAAGCACATAATATAAAAATCATATCCACATGATATTAACCTCATAGGTCTTCAAGGGCTAATCCATTCACTTGATTCCTTATAAAACCAAGAACCTTTTCATGTCATAAAGAAATCATTCTTCCAAAAGAATGATCCCTAATGACCCTGTCAGGTAATGGCATATATATATATATATATATATATATATATATATATATATATATATATATATATATATATAGATCTAGATATATGTATATAAGGTCTAGGTTAATATAACTTCCTTTATTCATGCATTGCATGCACAACATTGAGAACAATAGTTTCCAATTTAGTCAAGGCATCTGTTACTTCAGATCCATGTACTTTACCTTTCCTATTACCTTTCTTAAGGCTATCCTGCCACTGTCCATTTACCCTAATAGACCTAACCAACGCAGCTATTTGTCATATTCTTTCCTTTAGTTTCCCTTTTCTCATGCACCAAGCTTCATCTGGGTCTTACATTACTTGTTGGGTTTTGAATCATCTCTCCTTGAGATCCATTAAATTTGCTCTTTCCACAACCAATTCCAAATACGCTCAAAACATAAAAGGAAAGAATAAGAAGGACTATAAAGAAAAAAAGGAAAACCAAACAACAATACAACACCAAAAAGAAAGTGGCATGGCCATGCACCAGTCATGGTCAAAACATAAAATCAAGCACAGACAAATCATAAAGCACCAAAAGCATAAAACTTTCAATAGACACCACAACTCAGCCCCCGTGGTTCCTAGTGCTTCCAAGGGTTCATGAGTGAAATCTAAACCCGAGCCTTCTTCAAAATCTATGATAGTCTCTTTTTCCATGCAATTCCATACATCATACTACCATAAACACATAATTGTCAGTGCGTGAATAAAGACAACAATATACTAGTTACCTTGCCCTGTTGTACCCAGCATGTTACGTTGCAACTGAACACCTGCACATATCATCTCTGAAGGAATTCTAATTCCCTTGAAGAATCTAGCTATAACTAAAAAACTTTTATTATTCCTGTATATGATCAACCATATTCCATGCAGCTTCCTCGGCCCCAAGGTGCTTCCATGCACTTTAAATTTCTCTATTGCTTGGTCCTGGAGCATGATCTTATTTTTCTCCAGGATGCATTGAGGCTCTTCCTAGAACTCTCCCTCTAGTTCTACCTTTCATCTCAATAATCAATGCTTGATAAATTTCCTACATGTTATTGTTCCATCGATCCGGGGAATGTTCTAACCTACATCCCCAACTATTTGCACCTTGTAAGCATTGTAGATTTGAGGCTTGCCACGCTTCCACTACATCATTTTGATACAAAGGAAAAAAAATTCTGTGATGATATCCATCGCAGGTTCAACACTGCAATGGTTATTTTCCATTGCCTTTATTCTACTTCTCCACAAGATAAAATCCGTGTCCTCCCTTGACTGCATTTAATTCCTTATATGGAGCCACATATTCCTTGTCACCTACATCCTAAGATCTTCCTTGCTTCTTAAGTACTTTTGCTTTAGTCTTCCCATTACGTTTCATATCTTTATTGAACTCAGGGTTATTCTTTGAATGCTCATAAAAATGCTTCAATTTTCTAATGACTTCCTCTAATGATTGAGGCCAATCAAACTCAATATGATCTTCGAATGATAATGGCAGTCTATTGATGAATCTTTGGATCTTTGTTTTCTCATCTTGAGCTCTTCGCCTTTCCATCATGATATCTCTCAGACATCTACTTCTTCTTGAAGAGTCTTTAAACTCATGACAACTTAGCTCCTCTTCCTTGATGCCTCTGATATGCTTAACATCTTCACACCAAATATTTGTTTTTCCCTTCAGATTGAAGGTAGCTATCTTGGCTTTCATGTTCTTTGAATAGTCATGTAATATGAATAACTTCTTCATCTAAAGCAACCATGCTTCTACATCTTCTAATTTATTCACTTCCCCATCAAAAGTAGGAGGCTTGGCTTTCTTGAACTCATCTATAAAATACCCCCTCTTAGTCCTCGTGTAAGGGTGCTAGCGGCAATGACAATGATGTCTCTCAGAACTAGAGCTAGAATAACATCCATGAGTTCTATCCCTTATGTAAGGTGTATCCAAATATCTTCCACCTCTAACTGTATCATATTTTTCCATCATGTGTCTCCTATGAGACCTGCTACCATATGCCCCATTCATATTATCCTCCTTCTTATCTCCATAATTGTTCCCCAGCTGTCCCTGCTTCTGAAAATATGAAAGGCTCGTAAGAATCACTACATTAAACTTGACCTAATTTTCTTGAGCTCTAGTAAGTCTTTCCTATGCATCAATCAACCTCTCATTATCTACCTTGCAATTTATGATTTCTTCCTTCAAGCTTCTCAATGTATCTACTAGATTAGGAGAGTATCTCTCTCTCTGCTTCTCAACTAACTTCTCCCATCCCACTTATTTCTCTTCTGGTCTATATGGCGAGTCATATGAATTGTACTCAACTATTCTTCTCTTCATCCCTAGTCTTCTATTTTCCTATAAACATAACATGTTAGATATGTTGGTGGCTATAAATGTCCTACTTTTTGGTCTCTATCCTATCCCAAACACACCACCTTAACCCCTGTTTTAACCCTAAAGGCCTATCTATTCCTATACTTTTTTCCCAATTGCACACATTCCTGCACTTCTCTTATATTTTTCAAATTCTTAGGTTATATATGTAATTAATTAATAAATTACAAGTTTTATATCTTAAAATGTCTTTGAAACTAATATGTTCCTTTCCTAAGTAATTCTATGGAACCAAAGTGTTAATCTATGGGAAAGATTGGGTTGGTGCAGGAATCGTGATTGTACCGGTCAACGTTCTTGCACTTTCAAGGAAGCTCTTAATTTTTGCTTGATTCACCACTTATGGATGGGACATCTCAGTAGATTGTTCAGATTTCTTGCTAAGAGATTTGTTTCCTTGCTGGGCTCGATGTTTAGAGAAGAAGGCGAGATATGAAGGCTGGACATCAGCTGCAAAACCCTTGTTTAGACTTTTTACAAACAGCCAAGGCTTAATATATCTTGTTGTTATATTTTTGTTGTGGCCAAGAGCTGAAGCATGTATTTAACAGGGTTTCTCTATAGATGTTAGGGGGCGATGCTGTATTAAACTTTTGCTACCATTTGTAATTTCTGAGTACCGCCATTTCTAGGCTGGATCGGGGATCCATGATGTGTATTTGCTATTTTTGAAACTTAATACAAAGGAAAATTCCAGTTGTGAATTTCTCTGTCTTGATATCATTGTGATGCTCCATTTGAGCGCTTGAAGTTTCATATTTCTTTACAGGGAAACAAGCTGGTTAGCTAGGGCCCAACCAACCTAGCTCATTCTCCCTTCATTAAAGGTGTTCTAGATTTATTTTTATGCAAGGTTAGTGAAGAAGATCATGTTTAAATACTTTTATAGCCGATGAACTTTAACTTATTGCAAGATGTGTGATCCAGAACTAGGTGTGTGCGTGGTTCATTTGAATTTATTTTTATTTCCTTCCATACTTTCCTGCAAATGTGTGCTACCTCTTTCTTTACAAAGAAAACATACATCTAGCTTCCTGCACTGGTGTGTTTTTGTTTCAGCAAGTGAAAGTTTCCTTTATTAATTACAACCAGTCATTCTTATTTCTGCAGGTCTATTATTCCTTTACAAATATTGTTTGGGTTTTAGTAAAGCACATTATAATATTCGAGTTCAAATTTATATTTGATTAATGTCAATAAGCTTTCACTAAAACACTATTACATTATTTGGGTTTGTACCTGCACTTGTTGTTGGACTTAATATTGAATTTATTAGAAGGATTCCCTGAGTTAAAATGATTATTTTTATAAGGGTACATATCTAATTTACTCAATGAACAATCATATCAGGAAAGAGCTTGCTGATGTTTGAGTCAAAGTAGTTTCCAAGTAAAATGATTTCTTATTTCAATAGAAATTTCCTTTGGCTATGAAAGCACTTTTAGTTTCTGAGCATATGATTAGTTAATGATTCATTTTGCTTATAGAGGTTCACTTTACAGTTCTATTTTCACCTTGTAATTTATTTCCTTAGCGAACACCGTTTTATTTCTTGCAACTAATTTGGAAACCAAGTGTAGGAACTCTAGTTTCCTAGTACAGGAACCTCTGATCTAGTACAGGAATTGACATTCATAGTATAGGAACAGAGTGCTCTAGTACAAATGCCTAAAGCTCTTGTATACAGTTCAAGATCATTAATAAGGGCCCAATATATATACATCTAGTATAGAAGCTTTGCTCTGGTATAAGAACAATGTTCCAGTACAGGAACCTTGTTGTGGTATAGGAATGATAGCTTGGAACAGAAAGGAAAATATTGAGGAAGGCAGGCATCCTGATTAGTTGGATCATTCTTCTGTCTTACAACCATGCTGAAGAGAATATCAAATAGTCATTTTATTGATTCAGATTATTCATGATGAATTGAGAGTTTCCTTTATTTGAATTTCTGCAAAGAAAATTCTTTTCATTCAGCACTAGAGTTTTCTTGGTATTCATTACCATGTGATCTTTCCTTTTGATTCTATAATTTGTAATCAAAGAAGTAGGAATAAAATTAGAGAAGGTTCATATAATTTCTTTGAATTTCGTGTGCTACGCCTCGAAGTGTACGAAACCCCAAGTTGAAAAATTAATTGTTGAAAGGAGTTTTATGAACTGCAATTCCTGCACCCAACATTTTGGCACCGTTGTCGGGGGTGGTGCTTCTAAATATTGGTAGGAAATTTCTTGTTTTATTTCCTTTGTAGTAGGGGTAAGTCTGATTTTATTTTATTTGTAGTGTGATTCTATTATTGAAGGATTTCATAGTGTTGATTTATTTAGTCATTTGTAGCATTTGATTTAAGATTATTTTTGTGTAAATTTAATTTTTTGTCTTTTTTTGGATTTTATTTTAAGATGAATGCCTAAAAGGGGTAAAGGTCCGAAGCCCAATTAGGGCCGAAGGAACACTAATAAATATGAAACTTTTTCTCCTATTGGACCTTCTTTTATAGGAAGAAAGTCCAAATAGACACAAACTTATCACGCATGAACTGTCCACTTAGATTTTGGAGACAATAATTCAAGTGTGACACAACCCAAGAAGGGGAAGAAGGAAACTAGTGGTGCTCCAAAGACCAATTTGAGCCATAGTCAACCTTCTCACTTTAGCGGAGTGGTTCGATCATGGGAACAAAAATGGTAGAGCACGAGGATCATGCTGAGGGGACTGGCAAGAATCAGGTAATTGAGGTGTTATGCTCCTATATCAATAGGTGTCATATTTCATGATTGACTGATGAAATGCCAAATATGTTTATCCTTTCCATGCTGCAAAGGTTCCATATTTTCAAAGAATCAAAAATTTTAAAAATGAAAAGAGGGTATGCCCTAAAAGAAAAATCAAAGGGCAAAAAGAATGAATTGGTCAAAAAGAATGAAAATGAACCCCAAAGAAAAGACTAGGAAAGTGTGCTAGTCCAAAGTGCCACTACTATCCTATTTTTTGCAAAGAAGTCCAAAATGTGCAATCAGTGACTTCTGCCACACTTGATGGGTGGAAAAACAGCTTAATCTTGGCCAGTCCTTGTTTAAATTTCATGTTTTAGAGGTAGAGAATGAATTCTGTCCAAACAGTTCAAGCTTGGCAGACCAGTAGTTAGGTAGAGAAGCAAGGGAGCTCAACAGTTAAATCTGAGCCCCTGGAAGGAATAAGGGCAGACTTAGATAGGATTGCAACTAAAATAAAAGAAGAGAGTAAGGGTTTGCTAGTTCAAATGCACCCAATCAAAAAGGAAGAAAAAATGCTAGGTGTATTAGGCTCAGTAGGCAGTTTTGATGTTGCAGAAGAAGGTTTATGAGCAGTTTTGTCTTTTTGAAGATGATTCATCTCATGGATATCATAAAGCATCCTGTCAACTATATGGGTGCAAAACAGTTGAACAATGACTAATTTCCCCTCCCATTTCTCCAAGAACACTTGCTAACATTCCCTTAAGGACATTGAGATCTGCTCAGTGCTCCTAGTTCACTTCATTTCATGGAAAAGACTAAGTGAGACTCTGTTTCTACTTAGCATATCAAAGCCACATTTCTTGTGTAAAAATCCTTTTCTTCCATTATGCTAAGTTTTCCAAGTTCATGACTTGGATCCCTTTTACTCCCTAGGCCTAAGTTTTACTTTTTTAACTTAGTGTCTTGATGGAACCTAACTTTCATATTAACATACTAACTCTATTATATAATTCCTATATAATGTTTTCCCCGCCCTTATTAGATAAAACTTATATAAAAACCCCAAGAAGAGCTTTGAGAAAGAAAAATCCCATTTGCTTGATGTCTTTGTTGAGAATGGTTATAGTAGATACATGGGTCAGAGGGCTTTCCTTAAAGCTTCTAAGAATTCTATGTCTAAAAGAGAACCGAAAGAGCGAATTCCTGGTGTCCCTCTTCCGTATGTTCAGGGGACCACCGATAGAATTGGAAGGATTCTCAGGAAGCATAGTATCCCTGTGACCTTTAGGCCCCTGAACACCATTCGTATGTCCCTCAAATCTGTGAAGGATCCGATCGACCCTAAGGACATGAAGGGCGTTTATCTGATCCCTTGTTCCTATGGGACCCCCTATATTGGGGAGACTGGTCGCTCCATTAATCAAAGGATTAGCGAGCACGCAGCGGATCTTAGGCATAGGAGAGCTAACTCTTCCGCTTTAGCTGAACATGCTGAGAAAACCAATCATCATGTTTGTATTGAGGAGGCTAGTGTTATTGCTAAGGTCTCGCATTTCCATCATCGAAAATTTAGGGAAGCGCTTGAGATTGAAAAGAGACCAAGCAATCTCAATAGAGAGGATGGCTGGAAAGTCAGTAGGTGTTGGGTCCCTGCACTCTCGTCCTAGTCGTTTTTCCGCCCTCCTCTTTAGGTTTTTTCTTTTATCTTTATTTTTAATTATTATTACTTTATTTCATTTTTACTTATTTATTTATTATTTATATTTCTTTATTTTTATTTTTTATTATTTTATTTTTTATTTTTATTTATTTATTTATTTATTATTATTTTTATTATTATTATTTATTTATTTATTTCTTTTTTTTCTTTTTTTTTTAACTGACATTATTTTGAACTGATTTTTATTTATTTAATATTATTTAATTATTGTTCCCTTTTATTTATTTTAAAATTTTAATATTACTTTTTTCCAATTTGCTTTTAACTTTGATAGTACTTAGAAATCAGCTCCCTTTTCAATTAATTTTATATATATTTTACATTACCTTAAGGTCCTTTATATAACTAATTTTACGTTGAAATTCTATTCTAATTATTTTTAACTAATTTTCTAACTAACGTAACATCTTTTGAATAAACTAACCATTAAATTATGATTGAATAAAAATACTTGTCAACCTATTATTATGATTTTAAGTATAAAAATATTTATATATATGTATAATACCAATATTAATTATTAAATAATTTAAATAAATAAATAAATTTTCTTTTCTTTTCAAATCAACCATTGAAATGATTAATCCTAACTTTTAATAACCTAGTATTATAATTATATTTATTAATTTTTATAAATAAATTCCTTTTTAAAACCAACCATTTACCTAATTTAACTTATTTCCATAGAAAAATAATAATAAAAATAGTAAAAATATTAAATTAATAAATTATAATTTTGACCTGGCTCCTAAGGTCAAAATTAGCCGTTAATCAATCTAGCTGTTGGAGACTCTGCTCAGTCTATTTATCATGCTAACTTGGATCTGTTTCTTCAACTTGTCCTGATGATGAACCACACTAGTTGGTTCAAAACGCGTCGACAAATGATACTCCATGTGATTTTCGCTGAAAAATCTCTCACAGTCTTGATATGGATCACAGAAGCCTGAACTCTATAACCCCAAAAAACTTTTAATATCCTGCCTTGGGCTTATTTATAGCCATATATTAATATTTAAGGGGGTCCAAGGTTTATCCAAAACCTTATGGACAACCCTCCCCGCGCGCGCATATAAACATTGGGATTCATTCAACATTCGGTTAAATGAATAACCAACCCGCCCGACAAACCCAAAGTTTAAATACACTGCATAACCTTACAAAACGTTGATTTATCGCGCGGGTCCCCACACCGTACCCTTCCGCCATCTCCGTCCACTCTTGACCGTCCGATCCGGGCTTTCCCATCAGACGACCCACAACGATATCAGAACCCCTCCGATGACCGAAAATTAGCACCTAGGAAAATGGCGGTTTTGCCGTCGTACAAGAACCACGTGGCGCCCGCCCAGTGCTATCGCGACCCCTCCGCACAAACAACCTTTGTCCAAAAGTGGTGCAGGATAATACCATATACCGCCCATGCTTCCCACTATTGATGTCGTCACCCACGTCATCACCCACATCATTTGCCACCTCACCTCTGCATCATCTGCCACGTTACCGCCAAGTCAGCTTCCGTACCCCCGCTACACGATAAAAATTACGTCATGCTGACGTCACCCAACTGAAGCACGCCAAAACCCGCCAAAATCAATTTTTTGTCAAAAAGGCGTAAAATGTCGTTTTTCGTTCATTTCTGTTTGTTTCTCCTGTGTGACCTCTGCATGTTGTTTCACATCCAAAGCAGCATTTTGACTACACAGTCCGCCACCCAGCTAAATTGAGTCCACAGCTCAGCCCCTTAGCTCGGTTCGCCACCTGAATTTCGCACAAGGTGCCCACTAAAACAAGTATTTACCCAAATTTTTCTCCAAAACCCCATTTTTTCTAGTTTTCTCTGTAAATTCGCCAAAAACACCCAAATTTGAATTAGAAACGTTGTGCTGCCTTCAAACCCGCGCACTGTAACCACTGTTTTACCCATTTTTTCCAAGAAATCCTGCGAGCTCCGTCTCCCTCTGCAAGTTCGCCCACTAAACTAAATTCAAATCGGTCTCGGCCTGCAAATTCTCTGAGAAAACTCCCAGAAGCTATCATTTTACCTACTGTTGCTACATAAAGCCCAAATTTCAAATTGAAAAATCACAGAATATTGAATAATGGAGGCTCCAGTGGCCCTCAATGTTGCCCCCCTCAATGCACCACACAAAGAATTGGAATGGTTGCCCCTTGCTGACAGAGATTTCCAGATTAATGACTTAATTGGTGACAAGCCTCACCTCCAAGCAGTTTGTGAAATTAGGAATAGCTACCGCAACAATGTTGATGTCTATGGAATTTGGGAGTCCAACATGCCCATATACTACCTCCCCTCAGTAAATGTGCTCCCTGATCTCATCCACTTATGCTGTGCCAATTATGATCCCACTTAAAGAGCAGTTATGGCTCCATCTGGGACTGTCTTATTTTACATTACCTCTGAATCCATCAATGAGATGCTACACTTTAAGCCAACTCAGCCTCTGGCTCCCCTTTCCATGGGATTTTTGCTTGACCAAGGTGCCAAATTGCCCAGTTCAGAGATAACTAGAATTTCTTAGTTATTTATGAGACCAGATCGCCAGCCCAGGCAGCCACCTCCTTTTAACCAGGTCTGGTTCAATGAAGCTGGAAATTTCATTACTGACATGATACCCTACATCTTGGGATTTAAAACCAGTGAGTATATTCATGAGACTATCTTAGTTTTGTTGTCCATGTTTACTCCACGACAGCCCCCTGCTGTCAAATATGATTATGCCACCTTATTAGCTGATAAGCTCCATGAGCAATTCATGAGCCTAGACAAAGAAAGAGTGTTCAAATACACATCATACATATATCATCTGTTGCTATACAATCAACCAGATAGTTTTCAAATTCCCCTTAGAAAATTGGATCTCAAGGGAGAGTGCTGGTCTGTAATCTTCTAGACCTCAGTATTCCATGAAGTCCATAACTCTCCTTATACTTCTTGTGAATTCATTGATCTATTCATACATCCAGCCTCTTCTTTTTTGATGAAAACTCCTCCTGCCAGACTCTCTGCTGAAATGCAGAAAATTTTACATCTCTCAAAGGGCTACAGTATAGGTGACTGGTATGTTTACCAGAATCACACTGAGATCAGGATATATGGCTTTGAGCTATGCCCCTATAAGCTGCCAAAGTATGTGCCTATGAGACTGTTTTCTCTGGAATACTTCAGGAAATTTATTAGCTTAGATTTGACTCATTTCTATGCTGCCAAGAAAAAGGCACAGCTCAAAATAAGAAATCAATTCGGCCCATTTGTCTTCAATAAAAGGGAAGCCTGGGAAGAGGCTGACAAGATTTTAGGGGAGCAACTTAAGCTGAAAGAAAGTTTTTATTGGGCACCATATGACCCTGAACATTTCATAAGTTATAGAAAAGTGAAAAACAAGCTAACAACATATGTTCACCACAAAATCCTTGAAATTCAGCAGTATGCTAACCAACAAGAATGGGTAGAAGGCACATTAGTTGAAGAAATTACTGAGGAAGAGAAATTGGAAAAAGCCATGAAAGAGCTTGAAAAAATGCTTGACCTAGACTCTTTTGGACAGGTATCCTTCAAGCTGCCCCAACACATAGGAGGTGATACATCTTTTGCTGGGACTTCTCAGCAGCCCACACAAAAAGCCAATACGGGGTCAGCAAAGGGCAAGGAGGTAATAGGTTCAGAGTAGGACATAATGACAGACCAACTAGCTACATCAAAGGAACAAGGTCAAGGGCAGGTTCCTCCAGCTCAGACAAAAGCACCAAAAATCCCTGTACTACAAAGTCCTCTAAATGAGGAGAGAGGCAAGAAAAGGGACAGGCAAGAAGACACACCGATCAGCGCTTCTAAAGAGAAACCAGGGGAGAAAAGGTAGAGATTGGACCCCCTATCAGAGGAGGAATTCATTCAGGAGACCACAGACAGTCTAAGGGAAGAAAGAGTAGTCAGCCAGGATACATCCCCGGTCACAGAAACATCGGCCAGTTCACACAGGCAGGAGATTGGAAGACAACATAGTGTGGAATTCTCTTCTGCCAAGCCACAAAGTAGGCAAGGCTCTGACATTAAGAGAACATTTACTGAAATAAAGGCAAAAAATGAGCCAATAAGAATTCAACTTTATAATCACTTGCTGAAGATGGCCCCCACAAATCAACAAAGGTTAATGTTAGCATATGACATTCAAGAAGGAAAGATGATCCTGAGTCACTTCAAGCCCAAAATACAGCAACCACAGTGAGCTGCTGATTACATCAGGACCAATCTGGAAGTATTAGCCAAAGACATCCAGCCAATGGACCAGATTGAGTTGCATAAACAAACTGGAGAAATGGTATACTCCACATTGGCAAATAAGGCATTATTGGCCCACAAATTGCAGAATTCTTTAAATAATACCTCTGCCCAATTGGAGTTGGAAAAAGCTTCCTCTTTAGCCAAGGATAATAGAATCAAGTCCTTGGAAGAGATTATCATAGAGCTGGGACATGATCCCAAGGATGCCAAAGGCATCAAAGCATTAATAAAAAAGAAGGAAGAAGACATTGCAGCTCTCAGGAAGCAGCTCAAGCTGCCCATTACCATGCATCCCCAAACTACAGAGATTGTTGAACAAAAATCACAGGAAGATACGATGGACCTACTAATGAAAATGAATGAGAGATTGGCAGAAACAGAGAAGGCATTGGAGAAAGCACTGCAAGGAAAGCAGGGAGAGTCAGCCTCCCAGCCATCTCAAATAGCTCCAATAGTTACAACTGCTCCTTCTACAGTCACAACAGCAGTCCCTCCTACTGTCCCGGCATCAACAACACCAAGTACTTCAACAACAACAACAGCAGGCAACAACACTACCATGACTACTAAGGAACTGATAAAGGCTATGGAGGATCTAAGACTCCAAGTATCAGAATTAAAGGATGCTAAAGAGAAACTAGCCAAGTTGGAAATTAGTTATGATAAATCTAAAATGACTGTGGCAGAAAAAACAAGGGAGGTAAAAGAATTAGAGAATAAAGTAAAGGCATTGGAAAAAGACCTCTTATTAGACAAACCTCTGGGAGAAATAAGGAGCATTTTGTGGGCCAACATTGGCCAATCCATCATTGATATATGGACATCAATACAGATAATTCATGATCAAATTGATTTGGTGACAGTAGGTCAAGAAGAAATTCAAAAGGTCAGGGATTCATTGGGACACATGCCCGAGCAGGACAATAGGCTAATACAGTTTTTGAACACCCACACCAAGGAACAACTAGCAGCACTGGATATCAGGGATAGGACAAGCACAATACTAACAATTAAAAGAGTTCTGACCATGAGGAACTTCATACAAAATCTGGAGAGGAAGTGCCAAGACATGCAAATGGAGATAAATGCTTTCAAACAGAAGTTCACAGCTTTGGAGGAAAAGGGTCTGCCCAGTTTATTAACCAATGGCTACAGACTGATGACACATGCAGACTATGTACACAGGTTGAATACATATGTGGATAATCAAGTCACAACATCATCAAGTTCTGCAGGAGAGAAGGCACTCCCATTTGGATAGAGCTTGTATGACAATTTAGAAAATCTGTTTTTTATTGAGCATGAAGTGAGACATCTTTTCACAGTCCAGCCTACTTTCTTCAGGTACATGGATGCTGATGAAACTCTAATAAAAATGCGTAGACACCAATTAATAGAGGACCACTGGTGGCAGAGTATGCTCAAAATTTTGTAGGCGGATTTCAAAGTTTTGTTTATTTTTCCCAGAACACAACAAGATATTATAAAGTGGAGAAAAAGAGCGAATAAAAATCACGCTGGGCAATAGTCTATTAAAACGCTATTAAAAGCACCTAGGAAAGCAAAGCCAACAGTGTGGGATTTCACTAAAGTATCCATCGGCTGGCTCGTTGAGCAAATAATCAATGCATCTCACCAATTGAGCAGCCAACACAGCATCTCTTGCTTCTGCATTCATTTCTCTCTGTTCCCAAGATCATTTACTTCTTCTGTAGAGTAGGTGAAAGAATTTATTGAAAGATATTATCTCTTTGAGATATTTTGTAAAGATTTTTGTACAAATACCTCCCCAAGCTAAGTATTAGGGGTTGGTCATACAGTTCTAGAACTGCGATGTAAATTTGAGAACTCTTCTGAATAAAAGGTTGCAGGAATTCTTTTTTGCTGAACTCTCTGGTTGTAGATTTAATGGCAGAATAATATGTTGCAGAATTCTCAAATTATTTCATGGATCAATAAGTTTTTTTAACTTATGTTTTACTGTTTCTGTGTTTTATATATCATTTATATATTCATTTTTTGAATATCAGGGAAAAAAAATAACCCAGAACTTGCTTCACTGTACTCTGAGTTCAATCTCTATTATCGTTTATGTTTTCTTCAGAATTACATAGGCAGGAATTCTTAACTGCTCCTGTTTCCCTAGTTCTTACACCTTGAATATAACTGAGGAATTCTTAACTACTCCCTGGTAATATTCATCCCCTTTCCCTCTGTCAACATGATGAAGAATTCTTAGTTTCCCTTCACCCCCTGACTCCATTTCACCTGATTCCAGCTTACAAATTGTTCCATGGTCAATTACCATGCTCTGCAGTTCCTCCCTCTATCTAAGAAACCATACCCAGTAGTTCATCTTCATCGACTCCATTAACCCAATGGACTGAACTTCTCATATTTTTCACCCCTGTTCTATTGAATGTCACAATCCAAAAATCAAACAAACACCTGCACTTTATAACTAGCCTAACATACAACAAAACAAAGCTAAATCATAAAGAGAGAGCCCTCTCTGGCTGCAGATTGGCTAGAATCTGCATCCAAAAGATTGGTTAGTGGTTACCTCGGCCATATTCCCTTTTCTCACAACTTTGGGGAACAACCTGAGTGATAACATGAGGAACAATCCACCTTTGGATTTCTAATAGTGGATGCTAAAACAATTACTCAAATGAAGAACATTCCGCCGTCAACTCTCCCTCATTTCTATGGTAATGTGCACAAAGATCTTGATTCTTTTATTTTCGAGTTTTATATCCTATGTAGAAGCTATGGTTACTCTTCAGATGCCCAGAAATTAAAGTTATTCAGTGCAATTCTCAAGGACTCAACCTTGTGCTGGTTCATGGGACTCAGAGGGAGAACTATGACTTCTTGGGACCAAATGAAGAAAGCGTTTCTGACCAAATACCAGGAATATTGTAAAAATAGAGAAATGCAGGATGAAATATTTACCATTGTGTAAGGTGATGATGAGACCTTGGAGGATTACATAGAGATATTTTTATATGTCTTCTAGAGGTCAAAACGTGAATTTGACATAAGTACTATCAGGACCTTGTTCTTACGTGGATTTACTGAAGATTCTAGGCATAATTTGAATTTATTGGGACAAGGGAATATTTCTCAGAAAACTTTTGATCAAATTTGTGACTTGTGCAGGAAAGTTTCAAGGAATCAATCTAGATCCAGTAGAGGAAATCTAAGTAAGACTAGTAAACTTGGATCTACAGATGCTATGATTATTGGATTGGAGAATAAATTGGAAAATATGAAAATTGAAATAATGAATATTGTTAGCAAGCAAATAGACTCTTTAAAAATTTAGCAGAAATTGGTAGATGAACAAGAGTCTTTGTCCTTTTTTTGTCCTAAATGTAGGAAAAATCATATTTTAAGAGAATGTCCTGCTGATTTAAAATGTGTGATTTGTGTAGAAAACCATGCCACTGAGAAATGCCCCTCCATACTAGGATTAAAACTATACTTGAAGGAGAGCATTCTGAACCTAAACCATTACATGTTATGGGAGCACAGAGAAATTGGGCTCAGGTAAGTACGGGTATGGTTCCCGAATCTTCACCAAATTGTTTTAGTCATAATGCACATCCATATTCCTATTATAACACTCATCACTCTCAAACATGGCAGCACGAGAACCATTATCAATATGGGAAACCCCATCAATCCTGAAAACAAGGATGGAGAGGGTCAAATCATTCACATCAGTCCTATCATGCACAGGTGTCATCATATCCTCCTACATATGCACCTCACCATATGTCACAACCATCCTTTCCTTCCCTACCTCAACAAAGTCAATCGATGCCACCATTACCTTTACCACATCCTTTTTGACCACCCAACTACCTGCTCAACTGGTACCAAATCCTAATAATAAAGTGGTGCAATCGATCTGTTCTATTAAACCGTCCCCTTCTCCTATTTACCAAACCTTGCCAGTTGGGATACATGAGGTTCAATTGAGATCAGAAAGGGTAGTCAAACTAGAAAAAAAAAAAAAAAAAAAAAAAAAAAACCCATGGTGATCATTAAGGGGAAATATGAGGAGGAAACTCCTAGTCATTCGAAAAATAATGACATCATTCATCCCATTATCGCACCATCAGAGTTAACATCTTCTTCAAACTGGCCTCCCTATCTAGAGAGGCTAGTTATCGAGAGGAGTGACCTCGAGTCCAGTCAAGCTTCTGAGCTGAGGAATCTTTGCATAAATGTCCCTTTACTTCAGGCTATTAGAGAGATCCCCATATGCATGAAAATCATTAGGGAACTCTATCTCAAAAATTTAGGGAGGAAGAGAATAGAACCTCATACCATTTAATTTGTTGGTCGAGCAGCGAAGTTAATGACAAGATGTGCACAAATGGAAAAGTATACTGGTCCTGGAAACCAGGTTGTTTCTATTTAGATAGGTGATATCCTTATCTCCAATGTGTTAATAGACCTGGGTGCGGCCATCAATGTCATGACTAGGTAGACCATGGATCAAATTGGGTTGGCCCACATTCATCCTACCCCTACTATGCTTGAAATTGCATACAGATAAAAAATCAAGACAGAAGGTGTGTTGGATGATGTGGTCATCTCCATATATTCTTGGCAATACCACATAGACTTTATTTTGCTTCAGCCAAAAAATACTATCAGTGGACATCCCTTGACTCTGGGATGACCATGGCTTGCCACAACCCATGCTTACATTGGATGTTGCTCTGGTGATATGTATATTTCACGTGGAGACTCTAGGAAGAAAGTCACCTTATACCCGCCTACTAGATCTATTTAGGAGCTCAAGGACACTTTGTGGTTAGATTACGACAACAGTGATGAGGAAACTCAACCTATTTCTTTGATCCACCATCATACCAAGTCTACCCAGGAGGGTGAATTACAAGATTTCTTGAATAACCTGGACACAATGCCTAATTTTGACATGTTTCGTCAAATCGTTAGTCCGTATTTTCAAGAAAATTTTGATTCTAAACCTTTCTCATCACTAGTCCTAGTAGCATCTTCGTGCACTCTTGAGCCCGAGACTACTCTTGTTGAAATTAGTCAAGGAAAATCCTTACATATTAGTTCATACTTAGACTCATCTCAACAAGAGTAGCTTGTTGATTTTTTACGTGATCACCTTGAGGCCTTTGCATGGAGTTACGACGACATGAAAGGCATACCTCCTAAAACATGTACTCACCATATTTATATTCAGGAGGGAGCTCAAATTGTTCATCAACCCCAAAGGCGCATGAACCCTATGCTAAGAGATATTGTGAAAGAAGAATTACAAAAACTCTTGGACACTAGTTTTATATATCTTATATCTGATAGCAAATGGGTCTCCCCATTGGTAATAGTCGCAAAAAAGAATGGGAGATGGTGCATCTGCATTGATTATTGAAAAATTAATAAATCCACTCTCAAGGATTAATTTCCCCTTCCTTTTAACGATTAGGTGCTAGATACCTTTGCTGGTAAAAAGTACTTTTCATTTTTATATGGCTTTAGTGGGTATAACCAAATTCAGATCGCACCCACAGATCAAGATAAGACTACATTTACATGTCCATGGGGTACATTTTCTTACCGAGTGCTTCTCTTTAGACTATGTAATGCCCTAGCCACCTTTCAAAGGGCTATGCTGGCTATCTTTTCTAATCTCTAGTGTGTTGAGATCTATATGGATGATTTTTCAGTGTTTGGTAACTCATTCCAACAAGTCCTCAAAAAATTAGAAAAGTTTCTTTTACGCTACCAAGAGTCTCACCTTGCTTTGAGTGATAAAAAGTGCAGATTAATGTGCAAAGTAGGAGTAGTCCTTGGACATTTGGTTTCCGACAAAGGTATCTAGGTAGATCCGGCCAAAATAGAAGTTATATTGCGTCTTCCTGCACCCAAAACACAAAGGGAAGTAAGAGGGTTCCTGGGAAATGCGGGTTATTACAAGAGATTCATTGAGAAATTTTCTAGGATAGCTACCCCCCTTTTCCGATTGTTAGCTAAGGATAGTGAGTTTTTCTGGTCCACAATTTTCCAAGAGTCTTTTGAGACACTAAAGCAAAAATTAGTGCAGGCACCAGTTTTGAGAGGTCCCAACTAGTCCCTTCCATTCCACATCTCCTCTGATTCCTCAGATACTATCATTGGCACAACTTTAGGATAGGAAGAGAAAAAACAATCCTATGCTATTTACTTCATCAGTAAAAATTTGTCACCCACCAAATTGAACTATATAGTGGTCGAGAAAGAGTTTTTAGCTATAATTTTTGCTATCAATAAATTTAGACACTACATCATAGGATATGAAGTCTTTGTGCATATTGATCATTCTACGATAAAATATTTGATGAATAAACCATTGACTAGCGATAGAGTGAATAAGTGGTTACTGTTGTTGTAGGAATTTAATGTTACTATTTTTGATAGACCAGGAAAGTCTAATGTTATAGCTGACTAACTTTCTAGATTGAATAATCCTGGTGAAGTAATTCATGTTGATGATGATTTCCCTGATGAACATATTTATTTTGTGTCAACAAATTCTCCATGGTTTGCTGACATGGCCAACTATTTAGTCACCGGAAAAAACACCACCTCACTTATCCACTCGTGAAAAGCGGAATATCAGATCAAACAGTGTTGCATATTATTGGATCCAAGGAGGCCTCTTTTACACTGGACCAAATCTTATCATTCATAGATGTGTCAGAGAGGAAGAAGTGTTTGATATACTGAAATCTGCCCACGATGAACCTTGTGGCGATCACTTTGCTGATAAGAGAACTACATATAAAATCTTACTTGATGGATACTTTTGGCCTTTTTTGTTTAAGGATGCCAAACAATATGTCAAGCGATGCAATAGCTGTCAACAAATGGGTCAATCTGTTCAAGCTAAAAAAATGCCTTTATGTCTTCAGATTAAGATTGAGGCCTTTGAAAAATGGGCTATCGACTTCGTAGGACCAATAAATCCAACATCTATGAATAAAAGCATATATTGGTTTGCACTGATTTTGTTAAAAAATGGGTAGAGGCTAAAGCTGTTTCTTTTGCTATAGAAAAAGTTGTTGTTGAATTTTTGTTTAGTGATTTTTTTACTAGATTTGGTGTTCCTAGAGAGATTATTACTGACAATGGGCTGCAGTTTATTTCTAATCTGGTACAAGAAGTCATGGATCAAAACAAAATTTTCTATAGGAAGTCATATCACCCGCAAGAAAATGACCCGGTGGAGTCTACCAACAAGGTGATTGAATCCATCCTCAACAAAATAGTAAATCTACATAGGAAGGATTGGGCCAGCCGATTACCTGAAGCCTTATGGGATTATCAAACCACTTGGCGAAACAACACAAGACATACACCATATGAGCTGGTATACAAGAAACAAGTTCTTTTACTAATAGAGTTCCATGTAAAAGCTTTTCCAATAATAGTTCAGTTGGGATTAGATCTCTCAGAAGCACAACAACAACGTCTATTATAGTTAAATGAGTTAGATGAATTTTGAAGAGATCTTGTTCAACAGAATGTGTTAGTACAGTAGCAACGCAAAAAGTGGCATGACAAGTCTATCAGGAAGAAGCCGTTCCAACCAGGTGATTGGGTACTTCTTTATGACTCTATATTTAAAAATTTCAAAGGAAAATTCCATACACGCTGGATGAGACCTTATGAAGTAGTCAAAATTTTTGAGAATGGGGTTTTAGAGATCAAAAATATTGATGGGAAAGATTAAGTATTCCTTGTGAATGGGCATAGACTCAAGGTATATTTTCAACCCCTCACAAAGGAAGACTTCATGCAGTAAGTGTAACAACAATTTGAGCTAGAGATGGTAGGTGGCTATGCTAACCTATTACAGATCTGATTCTTTCTTTCCAAAAATAAAATAAATAAAATAATGACAAAAACTAAAAATAAAACAAAAAAAATCTTTTCCCGTGATTGTGAAAATCAATTTACTGACATGGTCACAAAAGGGCCAGCCTGAAAACTAGCATGCTAGCAGGAAGATCGAAATTCTAATAAGATGGGAATGTTTCTTGATCTTTATATGTGCTAACTTTCACGAAGAAGTAGCAAGTTTTTAAGTGCAAGAACCAAGCCCTTATCCAAGTTTGAGACAGATGACATGGAAATTTTTATGCAAGAAACATTCAATTCCTATTGCATTTACTTTTGGTTCGGCACTATTCAGGAAATTTTTTGAGGTGAAATTCTACCCTTCTTCTATTTCCTTTTCATAAAATCCCTTCTATTTTTTCTTCTTCATCCTATGGAAATGAACCTTCCCTTCCTTCTAAAGAAATTGTCGCTATCCAATTTCGTTTTTCCCTCTTTTCCCCTGAATTTATTTTCCCTTTCCCTTTTTTCATACACCCTCTTGGTGGTTTCACACTTAAATTCCCTGTTGAATTTCCTTCCCATTCTGAAATTTACTCCTTTCCCACTTCTTTTCTCCCTCATGGACTGTATCGCAAGATCTGATCAAAATTCGTGGATTAGATCGGAAGGCATGTATCACTACCAAGAAACTGGCAAATAAAACATCCTTTGGAAATTTTGCAAATATTTCAAGATCCAGTTTGCAAATTTTATTATTTTAGAAACCCTTTTTAGATATTCTGCAACATCAATTAGTGCAGGAACAGTGATGTCCCTTGGTACATGAATGTATGTTCCAGTGCAAGATCATTAAATATTAGGTGCAATAACATGCATTGCTATGTGCCCCGAGAACATGAACATGTGCCCAGTGCAGGAACAATAGTAGTCTTCAGTGCAGGAATGTATGTTCGAGTGTAGGAAGAGAAACAAGCACTTGTAACTAAAATCCCTCGCCCTTTGAAGATAATAACTAGAATTTATGTTAAGAAGAGGTTTTTCTCCTCGAGAGAGGGCCATACTCAGTCAACCTCTTCGATAAATATAGATGATTCCTAGCCTAATTCGCCGAATGAGAACAATCTCTCACTCCTCAAGATGTTGCGGTTCACACAGTGTTTAGTGCAGGATACCTCAAAGAGGAAGATGTTACTCCTCTGTCAGTGTTAGTTGGAAAAATGAAGAAGAGGAAGGCCTCTAAGACACCAAATGTCAGTGCATAGAAGGGTCCAACAGAGGGTCAAGGTAATGAAGCGCAATGTAATGCTGAAGAACAGGGAGATGAAACACAATGTGATGATGAAATGAAGGGTGATGAGACACCCTGTGATGTCAAAATGCAAAATATTGATATACAAGATGATATTTGCATTGACAACACCAACACTTTCTTCGAGTCAATCACTGAGAAGATTCTAACACAGGAGGAATTCGTTAATAATCCCACTCTCAATTTTAATAGTAAGGTTGAGGAGCTAAAGCAACACATTTATGGACTCAAAATTTTAAATTAGGCCATGAAAGAACATGGTGTAGTGCTGAAGAATAAGAATGTTGAATTGGTAGGAGAAGTGTAAGAACAAAAGCAACAAGAAAGAGTGTGGAAGTTCTGAGCTTTGAAATGTTATGGTCGACTCAGGAAATTGGTCAAATAGGTTAAGAAGGCTCGAACTAGGAAGCAGAGGATGATGAAGACATGAATTAGCATACATATATAGGATTGAAGTAAGGTCTCCATGTGTTTTTTTTCAGAGGTAAGGGTAAGGTTGTGTGAGGACACACAACAAGATAGCGATGGAAGGATGTTGGTGGCTAGAATTGTCCTACTTTTTGGTCTCTATCCTATCCCAAAAACACCACCTTAACCCTTGTTTTAACCCTAAAGGCCTATATATTCTTGTACATTTTCCCAATTGCACACATTCCTGCACTCCTCTTATGTTTTTCATATTCAAAGATTATATATGTACTTAATCATTAAATTAGAGGTTATATATCTTAAAATGTCTTTTCAACTAATATGTTCCTTTCCTAAGTAATTCGATGGAACCAAAGTGTTAATCTATGTGAGAGATTGGGTTGGTGCAAGAATCGTGCTTGCACCAGTGAGCATTCCTACACTTTTGAGGCAACTGCCAATTTTTTCTTGACTCACCGCTTATGGATGGGAAAACTCAGTAGACCGCGCAAATTTCTTGTTAAGAGATTAGTTTCCTTGTTGGGCTCAGTGTTTAGAGAAGAAGGTGGGATATGAAGGTTGGACTTCAGCTGCAAAACCCTTGTTTAGAGTTTTTGCGAACAACTGAAAGGCTTAATATATCATGTTGTTATATTTTTGTTGCGGCCAAGAGCTGAAGCATGTAATTAATAATGTTTCTCTGTAGATGTTAGGGGGTGATGTTGTATTAAAATGTTTCTACCATTGGTAATTTTTGAGTATCGCCATTTCTGGAATGGATTGAGGATCCACAATGTGTATTTGCTATTTTTGAAACTTAATACAAAGGAACATGCCAGTTGTGAACTTATCTGTCTCGATATCATTATGATTCAGATCCATTTAAGTGCTTGAAGTTTCCTATTTCGTTACAGGGGAACGAGTTGGTTGGCTAGGGCCCAACCAACCCAACTCATTCTCTCTTCGTTAAAGGCATGTTAGATTTATTTTTATGCAATGTTAGTGAAGCAAATCATGTTCAGATCCTTTTATAGCTGATGAAATTTAAATTCTTACAAGATATGTGATTTGGATCTAGGTGATTGCGTGGTTCATTTTCATTTATTTTTATTTCCTAACATACTTTCCTACAAATGCATGCTACCACTTTCTTTACAAAGAAAATGTACATCTAGCTTCTTGCACCGGTGTGTTTTCATTTCAGCAAGCGAAAGTTTCCTTTATTCATTGCAACTAGTCATTCTTATTTCTGCAAGTCTATTATTACTTTGCAAACAGTGTTTGGTTTTTAGTAAAGCACATTATAATATTCAAGTTCATATCTAGATTTGATTAATGTCAATAAGCTTTCACTAAAACACTGTTAAATTATTTGGGTTTGTACCTGCACTTGTTGCTGGACATAATATTGAATTTATTAGAAGGATTCCCTGAGTTAAAATGATTATTTGTATAAGGGTACATATCTAATTTACTCAATGAACAGTCCTCTCAGGAAAGAGCTTGCTAATGTTTGAGTCAAAGTAGCTTCCAAGTAAAATGGTTTCTTAATTCAATATAAATTTCCTTTGGCTGTGAAAACACTTTTCATTTCCGAGAATGTGATTAGTTAATGATTCATTTTGATTATAGAGGTTCAATTTATATTTCTATTTTTACCTTGCAATTTATTTCCTTAGTTAACACACTTTTATTTCTTGCAACCGATTTGGAAACCAAGTACAGGAACTTTGGTTTCCTAGTACAAGAATCTCTATTCTAGCACAAGAATTAACATTCCGAGTACAGGAACATAGTGCTCTAGTACAAAGGCTCTAAGCTCTTGTATACATGTCAAGATCTTCACTAAGGGCCCAGTATATATGCTTCTAGTATAGAAGCTTCACTCTAGTATAGCAACAACATTCGAGTACAGGAACCTTGTTGTGGCACAGGAACGACAGCTTGGTATAGGAAGGAAAATCTTGAGGAAGGAAGACATCCTGATTAGTTGGATCATTCTTCTATCTTACAACCATACTAAATAGAACCTAAAATAGTTATTTTATTGATTCAGATTGTTCATGATGAATTGAGAGTTTCCTTTATTTGAATTTCTGCAAAGCACATTCTTTTCATTCAACACCAGAGTTTTCTTGGTATTCATTGTTGTGTGATCTTTCCTTTAGATTCTGCAATTTGTAATGGAAGAAGTAGGAATACAATTAAAGAAGGTTCATGTCATTTCTTGGCATTTCCTATGCTACACCTCGAAGTGTACGAAACCCTGGGTTGAAAAATTAAGTGTTGAAAGGAGTTTTTTGAACTGCAATTCCTGCACCCAACAAGATAAACCAAATAGGATACATAATCAAAATCATACCTTAGTGTATCTCAAGGGAGGCTCCTCAAATCTGTACCACTCATTCTGGATTAGAATGATATTGTTGATGGTGGTGGACCTGCCAACATTCAAGGGATCACCCTGGTATGAAGTCCCAAATAGACCTCACGCCATTTGGTGTGGGAGTCCCATCTGGTATGATGGATAGGCTGCCATTATCTTATAGATTTGCCTCAACTCTTTCTTGTCAACACAGAAGAGTGGTCTGCTTTGTCTTCAAGTAGTGAGGTTCGTATGCCTGGTGATTTCTAGTTTTAATTGTGTCAATGGATCTTTCACTATAGCAGGAGAGGGTGGGAGTGAGTCCCAAGTCGGTTGGGAGGAAGCCCCAACTTTGTTAGGAACACACAACACAACAGGATGTGCACATCATCTAGAAGAATAGTACACACACATGCAGCAGTCACAACACGCAAGGGAGGATAACATGTTCAACACTGAGTGGATGAGTCTGCACGAGTGCAACGGTTGTTATAACAAGTTTTATGTGAAAGGTATGTCTGATGTATGGGAAGGTAACCAACATGGGCGAGACAACGTTAACAACATATATGACACATTTTCATTAATATATATGTATTACAACAAGTGAATAAGTTCAAGTGTTAAAAACAGGTTAAAGCAACATGCATTACAAGTGTTTAAGATCAGTCTTACAACAATTACAATACATGTGTGAAAATGTGTTGGCCTGTTAGTAGGCTTCTAAATTAAGCGAAAGTTCCAACACACATCATTACACCATACATTACTAACCCCATGGGTGGGGCATTGGAGCCACTACTTACTCCTCAAAGAAAAGATTACAGACTCTCAAGGCTATGTGGGAGGAGCTAAGGTGAAAAGTCCTTTGCATGTGCAAATGAGGGGGTATTTATAGCCAAGGGTGAAATTGAACCTTTGGGCTATTCGACTACCCTCATGACTATTTGACTTCCGTGAATTTTCGACTTTACATGACTCTTCATACAACAAGTGGGTCTCTTGGACTTCCACGTTACATTACATTGATTAACAGTATGGCCCACAGTAGAAATGTGGATGACATGAATCATGACAAGTCTCGACATGACTGTGCTGGTACATTTGTGCTTCTGGTGGTGTGCATGTCAAGCTGCAATGTTTTTGGGTGATGTATTTCCTCATGGTGTGTCACAGCTTCACCTCCGCATGGCAAAGTGTGTGGAGTCTTCGATGGTCATTGTTTCACTTGATGTTGCATTTGTATGTTGCTCCTTGCTTGTATGTTGGTAAGCTTG
The DNA here is from genome assembly GCA_031772625.1 of Pinus tabuliformis. Classification (NCBI taxonomy): domain Eukaryota; kingdom Viridiplantae; phylum Streptophyta; class Pinopsida; order Pinales; family Pinaceae; genus Pinus; species Pinus tabuliformis. The sequence goes on from CM062805.1 coordinate 643,334,109, forward strand.
ACGGGTTCGTCCATTCACGAAAAGTGCATGTTCGTCCGTTCATCCGTCCGTGAACACATCTTGCATGTTTGCTCGTCTGTTCATCTATGAACAAATCTTTGCATGATCATCCATTCGTGAGCACATCTCTTTGCATGCATCGTTTGTTCGTCTGTTGGTGAACATGTCCTTCTGAATGTGTTCCCTTTGTTCATCCCATCCATCATCAGGCCATGTTTGTTTGTGTAGCTATCTCTGAAGTCACTCATCATGAGACAACATCAAATCCATAAACCTCCTAGTCTACCATGATCCATGATCATTTCGGATGTAGATGTTCGAGAGAGGAGACATGGTTGGGGTCTAGCTCAGCTGGAGGACAAAACTACACAGTTTTTTAGAGGAACAGTCTCAGCTGCGGGAAGGCTGGGAAAGAGAAATCTGTACAATTTTCAGAATGAGCAAGAAGCGAGATCTTGACATACAAAACTGCATAGTTCATGGAGGGAATTTGTAGCTAGATGTTGGGCCACTGGCAGCATAAACTACACAATTCCTGAGGGGAACTGGCAATCAGCTGCTAGTAGTTGGGCAATAGAAACTTTGCTAATGTTGGGAGGCTGGCCTGCTGATCACTTCTGCACAATTTCTAAGCTGAGCATACTACTAGGCAGCAAAGGGCTTGCTCATGAAAACTGTGCAGTTTTCTGGTTGAGCAGCCGGTCGACTGACTGGAGGGCTCACTGGAAAAGCTACAAAATCTTTTGAGGGAGACAGGGACAGGCATTGGGTGTCTTTCCAACCTATCTATGTAGTTTTCTCATTGAGTGGAGCGGGAAAGGTTTGCATTCTCTACAAAATTTTTGAGGGGAATCAGTCCTGGGGTGGCTGCTGGGTCAAACTCTCTGGTTGACCAACATGAATGTTGATTGATCTGCTTGCAGGAAACACAACTTGAAATGGATTTCTTGGTGCTTCTTCGCTGTTCTGGGTGACAGTCGATCGATTTGATGGCATGGTAATGGTCCAGATGTCAAAGGGGAATCCTGACATCATTACTTCAGAAAAGTGACTGAGTGTGTGAATGAGTGAAAAGGTGCATATATTATATTGCAAACACACACTTACATGAATTGATGATGAGACGGCTCAAACCATTCAGACACACATGCTCAACATGACTGACCGACAGTGTGAGCGACAAGCGCGACAATTGTGATTGATTGTTGGTTAATCGTAATGACCCTTGCACGATAGTGTATGTGACTCCGTGTGTGTGCACAACAGATGCATAAAAATTGAACACAATATGTACACACGAGGTGAACACCTTGAGTATGACCAGAACATGGTCGCAGGTATGACATTGACATCGACATGAAAAAGCTTTCGTTGGAATGATCAAGCAATTGGGTGCAAAGACTCACACAAGCTCATGGAGTGAACCTGATTGCATGTAGTCATCAAGTAGAGCTATCAAAGGAGGCTCCGAAATTGGATGTAGGCCAAAATTTTGGAGGGTGGTTGTAGCTGCTATAACACTTGGTGACACACTGGTAGAACTCCATTTTCTCTATTTTGGTTCATTGCCAGCATATGGCCTTGGTCTTTCAGGGATTATTGAATCATTTTGTGGGTTACTTTGGCTTTAGAAGGATTCCCTGAGTTAAAACGATTATTTGTATAAGGGTACATATCTAATTTACTCAATGAACAGTCCTCTCAGGAAAGAGCTTGCTAATGTTTGAGTCAAAGTAGCTTCCAAGTAAAACGGTTTCTTAATTCAATATAAATTTCCTTTGGCTGTGAAAACACTTTTCATTTCCGAGAATGTGATTAGTTAATGATTCATTTTGATTATAGAGGTTCAATTTATATTTCTATTTTCACCTTGCAATTTATTTCCTTAGTTAACACACTTTTATTTCTTGCAACCGATTTGGAAACCAAGTACAGGAACTTTGGTTTCCTAGTACAGGAATCTCTATTCTAGCACAAGAATTAACATTCCGTGTACAGGAACATAGTGCTCTAGTACAAAGGCTCTAAGCTCTTGTATACATGTCAAGATCTTCACTAAGGGCCCAGTATATATGCTTCTAGTATAGAAGCTTCACTCTGGTATAGCAACAACATTCGAGTACAGGAACCTTGTTGTGGCACAGGAACGACAGCTTGGCATAGGAAGGAAAATCTTGAGGAAGGAAGACATCCTGATTAGTTGGATCATTCTTCTATCTTACAACCATACTAAATAGAACCTAAAATAGTTATTTTATTGATTCAGATTGTTCATGATGAATTGAGAGTTTCCTTTATTTGAATTTCTGCAAAGCACATTCTTTTCATTCAACACCAGAGTTTTCTTGGTATTCATTGTTGTGTGATCTTTCCTTTAGATTCTGCAATTTGTAATGGAAGAAGTAGGAATACAATTAAAGAAGGTTCATATCATTTCTTGGCATTTCCTATGCTACACCTCGAAGTGTACAAAACCCTGGGTTGACAAATTAAGTGTTGAAAGGAGTTTTTTGAACTGCAATTCCTGCACCCAACAAGATAAACCAAATAGGATACATAATCAAAATCGTACCTTAGTGTATCTCAAGGGAGGCTCCTCAAATCTGTACCACTCATTCTGGATTAGAATGATATTGTTCATGGTGGTGGACCTGCCAACATTCAAGGGATCACCCTGGTATGAAGTCCCAAATAGACCTCACGCCATTTGGTGTGGGAGTCCCATCTGGTATGATGGATAGGCTGCCATTATCTTATAGATTTGCCTCAACTCTTTCTTGTCAACACAGAAGAGTGATCTGCTTTGTCTTCGAGTAGTGAGGTTCGTATGCCTGGTGATTTCTAGTTTTAATTGTGTCAATGGTTCTTTCACTATAGCAGGAGAGGGTGGGAGTGAGTCCCAAGTCGGTTGGGAGGAAGCCCCAACTTTGTTAGGAACACACAACACAACAGGATGTGCACATAATCTAGAAGAATAGTACACACACATGGAGCAGTCACAACACACAAGGGAGGATAACATGTTCAACACTGAGTGGATGAGTCTGCACGAGTGCAACGGTTGTTATAACAAGTTTTATGTGAAAGGTATGTCTGATGTATGGGAAGGTAACCAACATGGGCAAGACAACGTTAACAACATATATGACACATTTTCATTAATATATATGTATTACAACAAGTGAATAAGTTCAAGTGTTAAAAACAGGTTAAAGCAACATGCATTACAAGTGTTTAAGATCAATCTTACAACAATTACAATACATGTGTGAAAATGTGTTGGCCTGTTAGTAGGCTTCTAAATTAAGCGAAAGTTCCAACACACATCATTACACCATACATTACTAACCCCATGGGTGGGGCATTGGAGCCACTACTTACTCCTCAAAGAAAAGATTACAGACTCTCAAGGCTATGTGGGAGGAGCTAAGGTGAAAATTCCTTTGCATGTACAAATGAGGGGGTATTTATAGCCAAGGGTGAAATTGAACCTTTGGGCTATTCGACTACCCTCATGACTATTTGACTTCCATGAATTTTCAACTTTACATGACTCTTCATACAACAAGTGGGTCTCTTGGACTTCCATGTTACATTACATTGATTAACAGTATGGCCCACAGTAGAGATGTGGATGACATGAATCATGACAAGTCTCGACATGACTGTGCTGGTACATTTGTGCTTCTGGTGGTGTGCATGTCAAGCTGCAATGTTTTTGGGTGATGTATTTCCTCATGGTGTGTCACAGCTTCACCTCCGCATGGAAAAGTGTGTGGAGTCTTCGATGGTCATTGTTTCACTTGATGTTGCATTTGTATGTTGCTCCTTGCTTGTATGTTGGTAAGCTTGACAGGTTTGTCCATTCATGAAAAGTGCATGTTCATCCGTTCATCCGTCCGTGAACACATCTTGCATGTTTGCTCATCTGTTCATCTGTGAACAAATCTTTGCATGATCATCCATTCGTGAGCACATCTCTTTGCATGCATCGTTTGTTCGTCTGTTGGTGAACATGTCCTTCTGAATGTGTTCCCTTTGTTCATCCCATCCATCATCAGGCCATGTTTGTTTGTGTAGTTATCTCTGAAGTCACTCATGATGAGACAACATCAAATCCATAAACCTCCTAGTCTACCATGATCCATGATCATTTCGGATGTAGATGTTCGAGAGAGGAGACATGGTTGGGGTCTAGCTCAGCTGGAGGACAAAACTACATAGTTTTTTAGAGGAACAGTCTCAGCTGCGGGAAGGCTGGGAAAGCGAAATCTGTACAATTTTTAGAATGAGCAAGAAGCGAGATCTTGACATACAAAACTGCATAGTTCATGGAGGGAATTGGTAGCTAGATGTTGGGCCACTGGCAGCATAAACTACACAATTCCTGAGGGGAACTCGCAATCAGCTGCTAGTAATTGGGCAATAGAAACTTTGCTAATGTTGGGAGGCTAGCCTGGTGATCACTTCTGCACAATTTCTAAGCTGAGCATACTACTAGGTAGCAAAGGGCTTGCTCATGAAAACTGTGCAGTTTTCTGGTTGAGCAGTCGGTCGACTGACTGGAGGGCTCACTGGAAAAGCTACAAAATTTTTTGAGGGAGACAGGGACAGGCATTGGGTGTCTTTCCGGCCTATCTATGTAGTTTTCTCATTGAGTGGAGCGGGAAAGGTTTGCATTCTCTACAAAATTTTTGAGGGGAATCAGTCCTGGGGTGGCTGCTGGGTCAAACTCTCTTGTTGACCAACATGAATGTTGATTGATCTGCTTGCAGGAAACACAACTTGAAATGGATTTCTTGGTGCTTCTTCGCTGTTCTGGGTGACAGTCGATCGATTTGATGGCATGGAAATGGTCCAGATGTCAAAGGGGAATACTGACATCATTACTTCAGAAAAGTGACTAAGTGTGTGAATGAGTGAAAAGGTGCATATATTATATTGCAAACAAACACTTACATGACTTGATGATGAGACGGCTCAAACCATCCAGACACACATGCTCAACATGACTGACCGACAGTGTGAGCAACAAGTGCGACAATTGTGATGATTGTTGGTTAATCGTAATGACCCTTGCACGATAGTGTATGTGACTCCGTGTGTGTGCACAACAGATGCATAAAAATTGAACACAATATGTACACACGAGGTGAACACCTTGAGTATGACCAGAACATGGTCGCAGGTATGACATTGACATCGACATGCAAAAGCTTTCGTTGGAATGATCAAGCAATTGGGTGCGAAGACTCACACAAGCTCATGGAGTGAACCTGATTGCATGTAGTCATCAAGTAGAGCTATCAAAGGAGGCTCTGAAATTGGATGTAGTTCAAAATTTTGGAGGGTGGTTGTAGCTGCTATAACACTTGGTGACACACTGGTAGAACTCCATTTTCTCTATTTTGGTTCATTGCCAGCATATGGCCTTGGTCTTTCGGGGATTATTGAATCATTTTGTGGGTTACTTTGGCTTTAGAAGGATTCCCTAAGTTAAAACGATTATTTGTATAAGGGTACGTATCTAATTTACTCAATGAACAGTCCTCTCAGGAAAGAGCTTGCTAATGTTTGAGTCAAAGTAGCTTCCAAGTAAAACGGTTTCTTAATTCAATATAAATTTCCTTTGGCTGTGAAAACACTTTTCATTTCCGAGAATGTGATTAGTTAATGATTCATTTTGATTATAGAGGTTCAATTTATATTTCTATTTTCACCTTGCAATTTATTTCCTTAGTTAACACACTTTTATTTCTTGCAACCGATTTGGAAACCAAGTACATGAACTTTGGTTTCCTAGTACAGGAATCTCTATTCTAGCACAAGAATTAACATTCCGAGTACAAGAACATAGTGCTCTAGTACAAAGGCTCTAAGCTCTTGTATACATGTCAAGATCTTCACTAAGGACCCAGTATATATGCTTCTAGTATAGAAGCTTCACTCTGGTATAGCAACAACATTCCAGTACAGGAACCTTGTTGTGGCACAGGAACGACAGCTTGGTATAGGAAGGAAAATCTTGAGGAAGGAAGACATCCTGATTAGTTGGATCATTCTTCTATCTTACAACCATACTAAATAGAACCTAAAATAGTTATTTTATTGATTTAGATTGTTCACGATGAATTGAGAGTTTCCTTTATTTGAATTTCTGCAAAGCACATTCTTTTCATTCAACACCAGAGTTTTCTTGGTATTCATTGTTGTGTGATCTTTCCTTTAGATTCTGCAATTTGTAATGGAAGAAGTAGGAATACAATTAAAGAAGGTTCATATCATTTCTTGGCATTTCCTATGCTACACCTCGAAGTGTACGAAACCCTGGGTTGACAAATTAAGTGTTGAAAGGAGTTTTTTGAACTGCAATTCCTGCACCCAACAAGATAAACCAAATAGGATACATAATCAAAATCATACCTTAGTGTATCTCAAGGGAGGCTCCTCAAATCTGTACCACTCATTCTGGATTAGAATGATATTGTTGATGGTGGTGGAGCTGCCAACATTCAAGGGATCACCCTGGTATGAAGTCCCAAATAGACCTCACGCCATTTGGTGTGGGAGTCCCATCTGGTATGATGGATAGGCTGCCATTATCTTATAGATTTGCCTCAACTCTTTCTTGTCAACACAGAAGAGTGGTCTGCTTTGTCTTCGAGTAGTGAGGTTCGTATGCCTGGTGATTTCTAGTTTTAATTGTGTCAATGGTTCTTTCACTATAGCAGGAGAGGGTGGGAGTGAGTCCCAAGTCGGTTGGGAGGAAGCCCCAACTTTGTTAGGAACACACAACACAGCAGGATGTGCACATCATCTAGAAGAATAGTACACACACATGCAGCAGTCACAACACACAAGGGAGGATAACATGTTCAACACTGAGTGGATGAGTCTGCACGAGTGCAACGGTTGTTATAACAAGTTTTATGTGAAAGGTATGTCTGGTGTATGGGAAGGTAACCAACATGGGCGAGACAACATTAACAACATATATGACACATTTTCATTAATATATATGTATTACAACAAGTGAATAAGTTCAAGTGTTAAAAACAGGTTAAAGCAACATGCATTACAAGTGTTTAAGATCAGTCTTACAACAATTACAATACATGTGTGAAAATGTGTTGGCCTGTTAGTAGGCTTCTAAATTAAGCGAAAGTTCCAACACACATCATTACACCATACATTACTGACCCCATGGGTGGGGCATTGGAGCCACTACTTACTCCTCAAAGAAAAGATTACAGACTCTCAAGGCTATGTGGGAGGAGCTAAGGTGAAAAGTCCTTTGTATATGCAAATGAGGGGGTATTTATAGCCAAGGGTGAAATTGAACCTTTGGGCTATTCGAATACCCTCATGACTATTTTAGTTCCATGAATTTTCGACTTTACATGACTCTTCATACAACAATTGGGTCTATTGGACTTCGACGTTACATTACATTGATTAAGAGTATGGCCCACAGTAGAGATGTGGATGACATGAATCATGACAAGTCTCGACATGACTATGCTGGTACATTTGTGCTTCTGGTGGTGTGCATGTCAAGCTGCAATGTTTTTGGGTGATGTATTTCCTCATGGTGTGTCACAGCTTCACCTCCGCATGGCAAAGTGTGTGGAGTCTTCGATGGTCATTGTTTCACTTGATGTTGCATTTGTTTGTTGCTCCTTGCTTGTATGCTGGTAAGCTTGACGGGTTCGTCCATTCACAAAAAGTGCATGTTCGTCCGTTCATCCGTCCGTGAACACATCTTGCATGTTTGCGCGTCTGTTCATCTGTGAACAAATCTTTGCATGATCATCCATTCGTGAGCACATCTCTTTGCATGCATCGTTTGTTCGTCTGTTGGTGAACATGTCCTTCTGAATGTGTTCCCTCTGTTCATCCCATCCATCATCAGGCCATGTTTGTTTGTGTAGCTATCTCTGAAGTCACTCATGATGAGACAACATCAAATCCATAAACCTCCTAGTCTACCATGATCCATGATCATTTCGGATGTAGATGTTCGAGAGAGGAGACATGGTTGGGGTCTAGCTCAGCTGGAGGACAAAACTACACAGTTTTTTAGAGGAACAGTCTCAGCTGCGGGAAGGCTGGGAAAGCGAAATCTGTACAATTTTCAGAATGAGCAAGAAGCGAGATCTTGACATACAAAACTGCATAGTTCATGGAGGGAATTGGTAGCTAGATGTTGGGCCACTGGCAGCATAAACTACACAATTCCTGAGGGGAACTGGCAATCAGCTGCTAGTAGTTGGGCAATAGAAACTTTGCTAATGTTGGGAGGCTGGCCTGCTGATCACTTCTGCACATTTTATAAGCTGAGCATACTACTAGGCAGCAAAGGGCTTGCTCATGAAAACTATGCAGTTTTCTAGTTGAGCAGCCAGTCGACTGACTGGAGGGCTCACTGGAAAAGCTACAAATTTTTTTGAGGGAGACAGGGATAGGCATTGGGTGTCTTTCCAGCCTATCTATGTAGTTTTCTCATTGAGTGGAGCGGGAAAGGTTTGCATTCTCCACAAAATTTTTGAGGGGAATCAGTCCTGGGGTGGCTGCTGGGTCAAACTCTCTAGTTGACCAACATGAATGTTGATTGATCTGCTTGCAGGAAACACAACTTGAAATGGATTTCTTGGTGCTTCTTCGCTGTTCTGGGTGACAGTCGATCGATTTGATGGCATGGTAATGGTCCAGATGTCAAAGGGGAATCCTGACATCATTACTTCAGAAAAGTGACTGAGTGTGTGAATGAGTGAAAAGGTGCATATATTATATTGCAAACACACACTTACATGACTTGATGATGAGACGGCTCAAACCATCCAGACACACATGCTCAACATGACTGACCGAAAGTGTGAGCGACAAGCACGACAATTGTGATTGATTTTTGGTTAATCGTAATGACCCTTGCACGATAGTGTATGTGACTCCGTTTGTGTGCACAACAGATGCATAAAAATTGAACACAATATGTACACACGAGGTGAACACCTTGAGTATGACCAGAACATGGTCGCAGGTATGACATTGACATCGACATGCAAAAGCTTTCGTTGGAATGATCAAGCAATTGGGTGCGAAGACTCACACAAGCTCATGGAGTGAACCTGATTGCATATAGTCATCAAGTAGAGCTATCAAAGGAGGCTACGAAATTGGATGTAGGCCAAAATTTTGGAGGGTGGTTGTAGCTGCTATAACACTTGGTGACACACTGGTAGAACTCCATTTTCTCTATTTTGGTTCATTGCCAGCATATGGCCTTGGTCTTTGGGGGATTATTGAATCATTTTGTGGGTTACTTCGGCTTCCCTACTTACCCCATGGACATAAATGGTTCACCTTTTTCTAACTCAGACAAACAGAATCAAAATTTCAACTTGATCACAGTGTTTCGAAATTGGAAAGGGTAGTTTAGCTTGCGAGTTGAATATTTTCAGAGTATAAGTTTTCATCTCTGGTGTTGTTCCATTATCAATAGGCCTAGACAGTACCCCGACAGAGTCACGTACAAACACACACATTGCTCCACTGCCAACGAGCCTGGTCAGTACGCGAGTGGAGTTGCATGCTTCACCTCTCTGCATAGGAAGCCTTTATCTTCTTTTTCCTTTTTATTTTTTCAAGAGGACTATGCATAGGAACTTATTTATTTTTTGGGCGGAAGAGGGATCCCGACTTATTGAGAGCAGAAGAGGTTGTACCTTCAGAGAGGCATGTAAGACCTCTAACATAGGTTTTCTCATTTAGATTTTCCCCTTCTCCATTTCAACTAGTTGGATGAGCTTGAACATAGAGAAGAAGGCTGAGTACAGGCGTGGAGCTTCCCATTGTGGACACAGGTTCATGGTTGGACCAAAAACTTCCTTTCAGATGACTCATATTTTCTTTCAAGACTTCATCGGCCAAAGGTTATAACCAAGCACGAAGAAGACAGACACAAGACTATGTTGGGCGTAGAGCCTAATTATCTTCTTTATTTAGAGGTATCGCCACAAATCAAGTATTATGCTTTGGTGGTTCAAACATTGCTCTACAGCGATATATTGATGCAGATATGGTGGGTGATAGAGATAATAGGAGTAGCACCGCAGGGTATGTGTTTACTGTATGAAGAACAACTCTCAGTTGGGTCTCAAAACTGCAAAGTGTTGTTGCACTCTCAACAACGAAAGAAGAGTATGTTGCTACTATAGAGGCTAGTAAACAAATGATTTGGTTACAAAGGTTTCTAGATGAATTGGGTAAGAAGCAGGAGTTGGGCAGGTTATACAGTGACATCCAAAATTCCATACATCTTGCAAAGAACTCTGCATTTCATTCCAAGACTAAACATATATAGCTCAAGTACCATTTCATACGGTTAGTGTTGGAAGATGGACAATTTAAGCTAGAAAAGATACGCACTAGCCAGAATCCTATAGATATGATAAGAAAAGTTGTAACCAGGGAGAAATTGAGATTCTTCTCAGTGTCAATTGGTCCTCAAGTATGATGATGAAGATGTGAGACAGCCAGGTCCAAAGTGGAGTCATTGTCCAACAAATGAAGTAATGATGGAGTTTCTATACTCAGTCTCCAAGTGGGAGATTGTTGGGTGTGGAGACTAATTATCTTCTTTATTTAGAGGTATCGCCACATTGGACCCGAGTTCGTAATGTGGTGGCAACACTGCCTATAAAATGTATGCTACAAGGGGGGTCCAAGGAGGTAGCTATGATCTTTGGGAGCCCCCCCCAGTGGGGGATCGGGGTTAGCATCCTCGAAGCTAAAAATAGATGTAAAATTTCCTTGTAAAATGTGTAATTTCGTAGTCAATCTGGGCCGTTCATTAGGTGGATATATGACGGTAGAATTTATGTTTAATTTATGGTTTTTACCCTAGAAGGCAACCCCTCGCTATATATGAGGGAATTGTATTGCGTCTATTTAGATCTATGTTCTGAGTGAGAAAGAGAGAGGAGATTGTGTGAGAGCGAATAGGGAATTATAATGGATATGTTGTATGTTGTATCTCTTCAGTTTGTTGGATAATATAAAAGGAAGGACTGGTTGTTTCTATGTGGACGTAGCCCAAATTGGGTGAACCACGTATATCTGTCTCTCTCTTGTTTTATGCATGTTCTGTGTTTATATTTCTACAATATTTTATGTGTTACATTGCTCTGTAATATATAATTTTCTAACAGACTGGCCAAGTGTTGTAGTGTCACAAGTCTCTTCATATCCCAGCCGCATACTCATTCAAAAGCCAGAACGTAGTAGTTGGCAGCACTTATTTCCGGAAACAAAAATGGTAAGGTATCAAGCAAACAAAAAAAACGTAAAAAAACTAGGAAGCGAAGAAAACCAAATAAAAACAAAGATAGTAAGCAAGGAAAACAAATGAAAACAACAAGTAGAAAGAAGACTATGTACATCGCATGGGGCGCGGCCCAACCTACTGGAAGTAATGCCTGAGACCTTGGTCGTTGACAGGAAAGTTGTTAATCCTCATGTCAAGTGATTGCATATGATGCGTGTGTGGGCCAAGCTTCTTATGGACTATGTAGGAACCAATCTACAGGGACTAGAACTTCGTATGTTTGCCTTTTTCTTGATGGGACTTATCCCATTTCAGAACCAAGTCACCAACACTGAAGTTAGCTTTCCCTAAAAAATTCTTATTGAACCATATCTTGATATGGTTCTGGTGGAGTGTGAATTTTTCTTTTGCTTTCATCCTATTTTCCTGAAGCTTATGGAGAGCATCCATCCTACATTGAACTAGCTGGCAAGGCTTGCCTTGGTATTCTTGGGAAAGCTAAAGTGTAGGAAAGTAGATATTGGGTGGAAGGATGGATTCTTTACCATAGTCCAGGAAGTACGGTGAGGTGTTCATAGAGGGTTTGGGTGTTACACAGTCAACCTATAATGCATTCGTCAGGGCGATATTCCAATTGCACTGCTGAGAGAAAACAATATTTTTTATATGCGGGTGAGGTTTTTATTCATGGATTTTGTGAGACTGTTTCCTTGCGGGTAATAATTGGATGAGTGTTTCAGCACAATACCATTATATAATGCAAAATCATAAAGTTTCAAAGCTGAAATGTATGTTGCATTATAAAATATAAGTGACACTGGAATGCAAAAGCATGAGATGATGTTCTGCTGCAGGAAGTTAATGACCTCCTAGTCGTTCACTCATTTGAGCGGAACTGATTCTGTCCACTGCGTGAAGTAATTAGTTGTTGTTGTAATGTAGTAGTGTTGTTTTGACGAATGTGGGAAGATTTCCCCAAAGATGTCCATGCCCCACTATTGGAATGGTTCGATCACTGCAACAGAGTGCAGTGGGGCTGCTTATCTTTGTGTCCCGCCGACACATCGCTGGTAGACCAAGCACTTGCGGGCATAAGCATGTGAATCCTTGAATAATGTGGGCCAACAGAAACCAACTCACATAACTTTGTGCGCAGTGGTGTTTCCCACAAAGTGATCCCCAACGGGTCCTTCATGCAAATCTTGTAGTGCCTTCTCTGATTCATGTGCCTCTAGGCACCTAAGAAAATATCTTTTACTGTGCTTGCTGTAAAGCACTCTATGCACCGACTAATATGCTAAGGCTTTTAGGCATAATGATCTCTTCTGTCTAATGGAAAAGTGAGGGGGTACAATGTTGTGCTCAAGGTACTAGAGCACATCTGCATACCAAGAGGTTCCGTCTTTAATGGGTGTTATTCACCTTATATCGCACGTCTCACTTTCCTACTCCCACCCGACGAGCTCTTCTTCACTCTTCGGTGTGTGTACTGCTTGAGCTGTGAGTCTGCAGAGTCCATGTCCTTTGATTGTGTGAACTGGCTTGATTTCAAGATCACACTCTTGCAATCCTGTCATCTAGTTCACACGTTGTTCACCCAATTCTTGTTGTACAAGAAATGTGCAGACTGCTGAGTGAGGGACGAAGACTATGCAGTGGTTCTTCAGCAAGTAGAGCTTGGAGTGTTTCAACACCTTGTAAACTACATATGCTTGCTTTTCAATGGCGGGCTAGTTGAGTTTTGGTCCCTACATGCTTGCGCTCATGAAGGAGATTCGGCGATCATTGTTCATCTCTTCCTTCTGAGTGAGTACGACACCAAGCGAGTTATCAGAGGCGAAGGTGTATAGCAGGAAATCCTTCTTGAAGTCTAGGCTATAGAGTGCAAGCAATTATGCAATAGCCTACTTGATCCAAGTGAATGCATACTTTTCCTTCTTGCCCTAGCTGTAGACTACATCTTTCTTGTTCATATCCTACATGGGCTTGACTATTTGCACATAATCTGAGATGAACTTCAGGAGGAAGTTTATCTTGCCCAAGAAGGAATGCATAAATTTATTGTTAGTTGGGTGAGGGATCTGTGTAATAGTCTAAACCCGGTCCAGATCCACCTTGATCTTGCTTTTGGCAACAATGTGTTCGAGAAGGTTCCCCTCAAACACTGCAAATACACTCTTTTTTGGATTCAAGGAAATCTTGTATCTCCAGCATTTCTCAAAAATTTCCTTGAGATGGCATATGTGGTCCTCACGTCTTCTTGAGAACATGATCACATCATCGAGGTATACCACTACGCTCTGTGCAATGAGTCCACGAAAAGTGATGTCCATGTTGCGCTAAAGGGTTGTGCCTAAATTTACAATCCCAAATGACATTTCTCTATAAGCGAACATACCCTACTTGGTACGGAAGGTAGTCTTAAGTCTCTCAGGTTTTACTACCCGAACCCGATTATATCCTCAAAAACCATCGAGAAGGGAAAACATATGTGCCCCAGATACTGTTTGCAAAATGTGGTTCATAGATGGCACTCGTAGTTGTCTTTTTCCGAGGTGTGGTTCACATTCTGAAAATCAACACACAAGTGGATTTCCCTCGACTTCTTGTTTATAGGAACAAGGTTTGCAACCCACATGGAATGATGAAATTTGTATATGATCCATGCATCCAATAGCTTAGTGAGCTCTTTCTGTATGAGGGGTTCAAGTGACGGATGTACTTTTCTCAACTTCTGTTGATATGGCTTGACCCCTTCTTTGATCGAAATGATGTGTTCGATGATCCGTGTGTCATGGGTTTTTATATCATCAAATGTCCACACAAACACATTTTGGTACTGTTTGAACAAGTAGACAAAGTCTTGCTACTCTTGCTGTGTGCAACATGTAACGAGATTGGCGAACTTCGGATCTTGTTCTATTCCCAGGTTGATCAGTTCATTCATCATGGTGGAACTGTGGGTCTTGTTGTTCCTTAGCCCCTGAAAATGTTCTTGCAAGTCGTACAACTTTTCCAATGTTGCCACACCTTTTTTGATAAGGTGGTCTTTCCTGTTACTAGCTTCTACTTGCAGAGATTGCTTGTGCTCGTCATCATCTATCGCTGCATCTTTGAAGACGTCAGAGTTGGCCATGAAATGCAGTATCTATTGATCATCATTAAACATGCATAAATTAGTTATGTTATCTGGGATAGATGGTTTGTACAAAATTTCAATAGTAAATATATTCCTAATAGGTGACATTCTTGAATCTACGTTTTCCAGAGCGTTGGCAGCTACATTATGCGTACATGGTACAATAATTATGTTAAATGCTTGGAAGTTAGAGATTAGTTGCCATACCTCTTGCTGGTAACTTTTGAGATGCAGTGACAAATAGTGAATGGTGTTACATACCTGTCGTACCACTATCTCTGAATCACCTACCACTTCGAGCACGACCATGTTGAGGCTGAAGTATTTCTGCAAGCCTAACGTGAGTGCTTCATACTCAAAAATGTTGTTCATGCACTCGAACTCCAAGTGACTTGAAGCCAGACGCTTTCTATTGTATGGGTCGATTAAGACACACCCGTCTCTTGAGCCATCTGATGTCTTTGATCCATCAAAGTACATGGTCCACAAATTCTTTGTACACAGACCTTTTTACGTGCTAGTACCACCGCTACTGCCATTGTTACTACTACTGCTACTGCTACTATTGGTACAATGCACTGTACATGCTTCATTACCATCATTTGGGCAAGGAAAGAATCCCAACTATGTGTCTGGTGGGGTTGGAGCTAGTCATGCAGGATAACACTCGAACGTTGTTTCCAGGAGGCAGTTACCAAACATGAGTTCCGCGAAGGCCAACAGTTCATTCTCACTATTAAGGGGAGTGACATTGTGCTTCATATAACTCTTGGATTACACTCGAATTTGGTTGCATTTTCCCTTATACGGAATCCATATGTACGACCAGTCTATAGCAAAATATCCGTTGAACTTGCTTGACCAGTCTCTATTGAGTAGTAGACCCTATGCTTCTGGTATGTCCACAATGCCAATGTTGATGCATTGGTGGACTTGATCATCATGATATAGTCAGATGATCACGTCTCGAAGTTGGCCAATGGCTGGTACTGATGTCCGATCAAGTTGGATGATTTGTGCGGATGTCTGGCTCCATTGTGCATTGATATTTTTAGCAATGGAGAATGACATGATGTTGGCTGCCACGCTAGAATCAACTAGGTAGTTGTGTACATTACAGTTGAAAAGTTTAAATAATAGTAGGAATGGAGGGGAACCTAAGTTCGCTTCTTCCATCCAGAGTGTGTTTAGCACAGTGGAAAGTGATCCGGGAGGTGTGCTTGCTCCCTTGCTGGTAGAGGTTGGACTGTCCGTTGTTGTGTATCCCAATGCGTGCATCATGATGTCTCATTGACTCTTGATCTTAGCTAACTCAAACAAACTGATGTTCGCTCAATTTTTCTTCATGTCATTTACAATGTTGTAGTCCAGAGGTGGTATAATCACTGAGGTGTCCGAGGTAGAACTGATGTTCGTGTTTCCGGCAGAGTATTCTACAGTTTTCCGCTCATGGACGTACCCTTTTTTGTCGCTATCTTCTCGGACTTGTTTTGTGTTTTCTGCTTTGGGGTGGCCAGTGGATCAACCTTCCTCAACAACAACCTCCTCTTTTCTTATACTTCCCCAAGTGTCAGGGGAGTCCCTTTACTCCTAAGATTGTAACATTAATTTTGGTTTTGGGGCTGCTTCTTGGTGTTCGTCTTCAACATTTATTGCGAGAACTAATATGCATTCACCACATGCCCAGAACTTGATGCTTCATCAGATGCAGTACCTTCATCGTTATTAGTCTCTTCTAGCTACTCTTGCATACTCTTTTTTGCATCGAATATATTATTGTATACCGAGTTTGCGACTCGCTTCCAGTCCAAGAAAGAGTTCTCGAGGTGATGTTCTTTGTAAAATAAACATAACTCAACATCTATGCACTATTCGAGGTGGAACACAGAGCTCTGCGCAGTTTTTGGAGCGAACCAGTTGCTGCCTACTGAGCTGCTTCTTTGTCTCTGTCTGGGTGGATGGCTGCTTGCAGATGTGTCCATTTTCCATTGTTTAAGCTCAAACACTTCTGTTGTCAAGTTCTTGATGAGGCGAGTGAGGGTTTCAATATCATTTTCTTCCTTGTCCCTACCCTTGCTCGCCATCGCTTGGGACTTTCTGCTTGCATCTTTAGATTCCTTTGCTGGTTCATCATCCTTGATGACTCCAATCGTGCGCAGGTTTTTCTCAACACCAATAGCCTCTTTGAAATTTTCTAAGAGTGTTGGTTTTGCAGCTCGCTTGACGAACTGCACAATGCTGGTTGACAGTGCATTTGTGTAGTAATCAACAGTGATGGAGTTATGAGGTTTGGTGTCTGTTGCAAATTTTTTCAATATGCATGTAAACCTCTGATTGAAATCTTTTACCTTTTCTTTCCCCTCCATCTTATTTGAGTAACATAGCTGGGGTCTTGCCATCAAAAAACGTTTTAAGTAACATGTGTTTGAATGCACCCCAGTTCTATATGGACTTTGGTGGAAGGTTGTGATACCATGCAGCTGGATGACCGTCTAAGGTACATGGAAACAATCTACATGCTATGTCGTCATGTTATACCTCAAGGGTTTGCAGCTGTAGGTAGAAGTTGTTCAAATTGTCTTTTGCCTTCACCATGATGTCAAGGTTGAACTTGAGGTTCATTCTCTCCACTCGCTTCGACATCTTGTGCAAAACACCCGGGAGATCCAATGGTCCCTAAGTAATCCATTCCAGATTTTGGTTAGCCATATCTTCTACTTCTTCGTCGTCCTCCTCTCCTTCAGAATTTGATGATTCTGGCTCTAAGTCCGTTGGTTCGTCTCCACCTCTCCCTCCTCCTTTAACTTCCCCTCCACCTCCTGTACCAAAGTTTGATCCCAAGATCACAAGGTTATCTCGTTCCCCTTCTCAGAAGACCAGAGGTTCCTCTCTATCTTCAATAGCTTCTGCTAGACCTTCAAGTGTGGCAAGAACAGCTTCTTCCACTAATGATACAACAACCCCTGTGGGAGTGGCATTTAGCTTACTTGATGCATATGGAAGATGTTGTACGCTTGGGATCAGTCCAGTTGCTTTGGCGAACTGGTGAGTGATGGGACAGACGAAGTAAAGATGGTTATATGGAATTTCATGTTTAGTCCTGGGAGGTGAGAGATAACCAAATGCAAATTCTCGCGTAGGTGAGAGGGAGTGCGAGTTACTGCCTTGACCAGATGGTTGATGAGTGAGTGTGAGAAAACGTTCAGCCATATACAGCTGGCTTCCCTCCTTCTAGCACCAGAAATGTTGATGGTGCTGGACCCATCAACATTCAGGGGATCACCGTGGTATGAAGTCCCAACTAGACCTCACACTGTTTGGTGTGGGAGTCCCATCTGGTATGATGGCCCAGTTTCCATTATCTTAAAGATTTTCCTCAACTCTTTCTTGTTAGCATAGGAGAGTGGTATGCTTTGTCTTTAAGTAGTGAGGTCCACATACCTGGTGATTGCTAGTGTTACTTGTGTCAATGGTTCTTTCACTGTAGAGGGAGAGGGTGGGAGTGAGTCCCGAGTTGGTTGGGAGGAAGACCCAACTCTATTAGGAACACACAACACAATAGGACATGCAAAACTTCCGAAAGAAAAATCCACATAGATGTGACAGTCACAACACACAATGGAGGATAGCATGTTCAACATTCATCGGATGAGTCCGCGTGAGTGCAATGGTTGTTATATCAAGTTTTATGTGAAAGGTTTGTCTGATGTTTGGGAAGGTAACGAACATGGGCGGGACAACATTAACATCATATACGACACATTTTCATTAATATATATGTATTACAACAAGTGAATGAGTTCTAGTGTTAAACACGGGTTAAAGCAACATGCATTACAAGTGTTCAAGATCAGTCTTACAACAGTTACAATACATGTGTGAAAATGTGTTGACCTGTTAGCAAGCTTTTGAATAAGTGAAAGTTCAAAGACACATCGTTACACCATACATCACTAACCCCGTGGGCATGGTGTTAGAGCCACTACTTACTCCTCAAAGAAAATATTACAGACTCTTAAGGCTATGTGATCCGAATTGGATCCATGAAGATTATCAAAGTGACATGACTGTATCAAAACAAGACAGACTTCAAAATTTATGCAAGGAGTGATTAGGAAGACCTTTGGATAGTGGCAGTTTGTAGCCAGCAAGGAACGACGAGGACCTCGGTCAAAGTGCGCTGACCAAGGCCCATGGAGACCGTGTAGGAGGAAAAGCTGGCAACTCAGAAGCCCGGATTAGGAAACAAAGGCCATTTCTGATGCGTGATTAGCGGTAATCACACATCGCTAGGCAAAAAACCTCGAGAAGGAAAAGCCATGAAGTGCTCGGTCACATGGGAAGCCGGGAAACCATGGGGAAAGCACTAAGGCGAAAGGCAGGTCCCATGCTCCAAAACCAGCGATATATCGGAGGCACCCTTGGGCGGTAAGTGGATTTGGCTGAAAATGACTGATTCCATTCAGCGCATGACGCATGTCCCGTGGATGAGAGAGAAAACCACCTCTCATCGCGTGCTAACGGTTGAGAAAGTCAATCGCATGAAATGAGCGAACAACATAAGATCTGAGGGCTCCAGATCTGACAACAGAGATTGCGCCTGATGGAAGAACTAGATTTGACAGGGGATTAAGCCGCGACACATAAGAGTTTGACATCCGATTTGACCGTCGCATTGGCAGATGAGTCATTCCACAGTGTAATTGAAAAACTGAATCATTGAGGAAGAGCTGGTGCAGTTCGTGAGAGGACAAGTGGCCACCTCCCTGCAAGACGTTGGCGGTGACGTAGAGGTAGGGAAGCGAGAGCAAAGAAAAGACAGTGAAGCAAGAAGCAGAAAACAAAAATTCGAGCTGACCTTAGGCAACATCGAGTAGACAGAAAGCTTGAGAGGTTCAAGCAAATCCTTGAGAGGATTTGTCGGGAATTGAGTACCACATTGGGCTCCACCCATTAAAGACTAGGGAGGTCAAGATTTGGTAAGGAAAAGAGTTTGTGCACTCTAGTGGCTTGGGGGATCCAAGAACCACCCAACCAAACATTATCTATTTCAGGAGACTCAAATTGAGCTCCTCATTGTAAATCTTTACCTCAAAGACACAATAAAAGAAGGCCACCAATGAAAGCTGGACCAGAGATGTAGCCCTGGAGAATAGGGTGAACTCCTTATTAATTGTTGTGTTCTTGCATTTTCTTACTGTGTTTTCCTTACTGTTTTCCATTTTCCAATGTCTGTGTATTTTTGCAATATGATCGATCCATTGCCTAAAATAACATAGACACACACCAGCACATGAGTTTGTAATACCTTCATTAATTAATTAATTAACTGAGGTCACTCATGAGTGATTTTCAGATCAAGTGGTATCAGAGCTTTAGGCTATTAAGGTTATAAAAGCTTGTGTTGGTTTAGCTGTTGAATGCTAACTAGATCAAAGCTTAAATTAGGAGGAGAGTTGGTCGAAACTAATCCTGAAATTGGGAGAGTCTATCCTCGGAAGACAATGTCAGAAGAAGGTTTTATGGGACCAGACCCTCAATTCATAGATAGTTTCCTAGCCATAGAGTCCATGGTAGAAGAAATGTATAGGGACTTTAGAAAATATAAGGATGAAGATTCATCAGGCTCTAAACAAGACAAAGGAGAAGATGAGTCCTTCCTCCATGACCACTCAAAAGGAAAAGGGAAAGAGGAAAGCATTCTCACACCTCCTAATAGCCTTGAACATAAAAAAAAACGCATCTTTGATTAAACTATATGTTAAATTTGATTTACCTATATATGATGGAGAGTTGAACGCAGAAAAGTTGGACAATTGGATTAGACAAATTGATGTGTATTGTAGAGTGCAGAATATCGACTCAGACAAGGGCAAGATTCAACTGGCAAGCCTACACCTTGGAGGCATTGCCTTGGTTTGGTGGGAAGGCAGAACCCAAGCTGACATGAAAAGACATGGTAAGACTATATCTGTCTGGAGTGAATTTGTTTCTACAATCAAAAAGCAGTTCTATCCATTGGCCTACATGCAACAAGCCATGATGAGTTAGAAAACTCTTTGATAGTTGAAAGGGCACAGTGTGCAAGGGTACACTCAAGAATTTAGAAAGAGAGCATTGATTCTAGGAATCTCATTAAACTCACCTCAGACTCTGTTGAAGTACATTGGTGGTCTACATAGCTACATGAGGCACACTATCCTCATATTTAATCCCACTAGTATAGATGAGGTATCTGTACAAGCTACTCATCTAGAAGCTAGGGGAAAGCATGGAAGTCTAGAAGTTGGGGGAGCATCCCATCCCACTGCAAGAAAGAATAAGGAGAAAAGAAAGCAGAAATGGAAAGCAAGGAAGGCTAACACTGCACAGAAGAGCAAAGCTTCATGCACTCATTATAAAAAGGATAGGCATGATGATGAGCATTGTTGGATTCTGCATCCAGAGCTGAGACCTAAGAAGTTTGATGGAAAGAAGAAGAAGATTGTTGCAGCTATTCAAAAAGATTTGGGGTCAGATTCAGGAGATGAAACAACCGCTGCAGCCACAAGTATAAAAGGTAAGAATTCTGAAACATCTACTAGTAATTCTACACAATCTATTATTGATGAAGAAAATGAGATAAAAGGACATGAGATTTTCTATATTCAAGTTATTTCCAAACATCAAAAGATTGATACTTTGTTTGGTAGTGGCTCACAAGTAAATTTAATTTCTGAAGCAATGGTAAAGAAGTTGGGATTAGTAACTACACCTCACAGGAAACCATACCCATTAGGATGGTTGAATGATAAAGCACAACTACAAGTGATTAGACAGTGCAAACTCAAGTTTTCTTTTGGGTCAACATTTGTAGATGAGGTTGAGTTAGACATAATTCCCTTGGATATATGTGGAATTGTTTTAGGAAGTCCTTACTTGTATGACAAAAAATCCATTTTCTATAGAGCTGAGAACAAGTATCTACTTGTTAAAGATGGAATCAAATACTTTGTAAGAGCTCATAAGCTCAAGAATAATTTACTCTTATAAACTCAGGGTAGATGAAAAGAATGATAAATTCATGTAAACAATTCTTACTGATGGTTGTAAAGGAAAAGAAACCTGATAAAACCAATGTATTTGAAGGCTGTAATGCTGAACAACAAGCTGATTTAGAAAAGGTTGCTTTAGAGTATGATATCTTGTTTGAAGAACCTAAAGGTCTACCACCCAAAAAGGAAATAGTACATGATATTATTTTGCAGCAAGATGCTCCATTGCCTAACATTGGAATGTACAGGTTGTCTGCTTTAGAGAATTCTAAATCAAGAAGCAGGTGCAAGAGTTGCTCGAGAAAGGGTTCATCAGACATAACACATCACCTTGTGGGTCACCAATCATTTTGGTGAGAAAGAAAGATGGCTCATGGAGAATGTGCATTGATTACCGAGCACTGAATAAGATAACAATAAAAAATCGTTATCCCCTTCCTCGCATAGTTGGTCTTTTAGATCAATTGAAGGAAGCTGTTTATTTCTCCAAGTTAGACTTGCACAGTGGATACCATCAGGTCAGAGTTGCAGAACAAGATGCATGGAAGATTGCTTTCAAAAAAAAGGAGGGACTGTATGAGTGGCTGGTTATACCTTTTGGCTTAACTAATGCTCCTGCTACTTTCATGAGATTGATGAATGATGTACTCAGACCTTTTCTTGGTGATTTTGTTATTGTGTATCTGGATGACATTCTGATATTTAGCAAAACATGGGAAGAATAGCAGACACTAGATGTTTTGAAAAGAGAAAAACTTTATGTTAAACTCTTAAAATGTGAATTTGGCAAAACATCTCTGAATTATTTGGGTCATATAGTAGGGGGTGGTGAATTGAAGATAGATCCCTCTAAAGTGGCAATCATTGTGAATTGGCCTAAACCCAAGTCTCCTATAAAAGTTAGAAGCTTCTTAGGAGAAACACAATATTGGAGGAAGTTCATTTCTAAATTTTCCTTAATTGCAGCTCCCTTACATGCTTTAACAAGATTGGACAAGGTGTTTCATTGGGGAGGCAAACAACAGAAAGCCTTCGACACCTTGAAAGAAAAGATTAGTACAACACCTGTACTAGCATTGCCTGATCTTCAAAGACCATTTGAGATCCAAACAGATCCCAGTGACTATGCCATGGGAGTAGTGTTAACACAGCACAGTAAACCCATTTGTTATCATTCTAAGACCTTTAATTCTACAGTAGTTAACTATCCTACATATGATAAAGAATTGTATGCATTAGTACAGAGTATGAAAAAGTGGAAACATTACTTAATGGGCAAAGAGACAGTAATACATATTGATCATCGACCACTTCAATATCTACACTCCCAAACTAAGTTGCAGCAATCAAGACACTATATATGGATGGGTTTTCTACAATAGTTTCATTTAGTCATCAGATATAAAAAGGGCATACATAATAAAGTTGCAGACATGTTATCTAGACCTATTATAAATGCATCTACTATACTTAAGCATAATTCTGTGTTACATGAGAGCTACATTGAACAATATGCTCAAGATATAGACTTTAAAGATGTATATGCAACTTTAATTCAAGGCAAACGAGTAGAAGAATTGGATTATCATGTAAAGGACCGACTCTTATACCATTATGGGAAGTTATGCATTCCACAAACTGAAAGAGTGAAGATAATTTGAGAAGCACACACTTCTTTAATATCAGGTCACTTTGGGGTAAGTAAAACAGTTGCATAGTTGCAAAGGTTTTGTTATTGGCCAAAAATGAATGAGACAATTTCTAGATATGTAAGAGGGTGTACTATGTGTGCTAAAATCAAGCCCAACAATAAAAAACTAGGCATGTACACTCCATTACCAGTTCCTTCTCACCCTTGGGAAAGTGTTTCCATGGATTTTATTGGAGGACTGCAAAAATATAGGAAAGGTCATGATTATCTATATGTTGTTGTGGATAGGTTCAGGAAAATGTGTATTTTGATACCTTGTAACAAATAGATTACAGCTAAACAAACTTCAAAACTATTCTTTGAACATGTATGGGTTCATTTTGGATTACCCACTTCCATTGTATCTGATCAAGACACCCAATTTGTGGGGAAGTTTTGGTCAAGTCTGTGGGAACTGATGGACACCAAACTGAAGAAAAGCACAACTTTTCATCCACAAACTGATGGCTAGATAGAAGTAGTTAATAGGATAGTGATCCAGTTACTCAGGGGATATTGCAACAAGCATCCTAAGCTTTGGGATGAACATTTGTGTTATGTGCAACATGCTTAAATAGATCAAAAATTCTTCTACACAGAGATCTCCTTTTGAGACCTGTTTTGGTTTCACACCAAGGTCTCCTTTGGATTTTGTCTTTGGTAAAGACACCATAGTTGAGGGACACAATGATGTGGACAGGGAAACTAGGTTCATTGAAAAAATCCATGAGATCCACCAGGCAGTACAAGAACAACAGGAAAAGAGCGAAGCCAAATACAAGGCAAGGCATGACAAGCATCAGATGGATCATAGTTTCCAAGTTGGTGACCAAGTCTGGCTATATATCAGCAAGGACAGGATGCAAGGTGAAGGTAAAAAGCTAAAGCCCATCAGGTATGGACCTTTCAAGATACTTGAGAAGATTGGTGAGAATGATTTTCACCTTGATCTACCAGCTTACATGCACATCTACTCAATTATAAATGCAAATTGCTTGAGATTGTTTGAACCTTCACTAATTAAGGATCTCGAAGAGTAGAGTCAATTGCCTTCTATTGATGACCTGCTACTTGAATATCTTAATGAATTGCAGGAAGACATAGTTCTGGATAGGAAGGTGAGGATGAGGTGCAGGGGAGATGTTGAGTATCTCAGAGTTGGGCTCAAGGTTTTAAAACCAAGCAGTGCAAAGAGGATAGAGATTGGACAAGTGAGACAATTGTACCCTCACTTAGTCGATGCTTGAAAACCAACTTTTGGTGGTCCAAATTTTTTTTTTTCAGTGGGAAGGCCGTGATCCAAATTAGATCCATGAAGATTATAAAAGTGCCATGACTGTATCAAAATAGGACATACTTCAAAATTTATGCAAGGAGTGATCAGGAAGACCTCTGGACAGTGGCAGTTTGCAGCCAGCAAGGAACGACGAGGACCTCGGTCAAAGCGTGCTGACCGAGGCCCATGGAGACCGTGTAGGTGGCAAAAACTGGCAACTCGGAAGCCCAGATCGGGAAACGGAGGCCATTTCTGAAGCGCGATTAGCGCTAATCACACATCACTAGGAAAATCCCCTCGAGAGGGAAAAGCCCCAAAGCGCTTGGTCACATGGGAAGCCAGTAAACCGTGGGGAAAGCGCTAAGGCGAAAGGTGGGTCTCGTGCTCCAAAACTGGCGATATATCGGAGGCACCCTTGGGAGGTAAGCAGATTTGGCTGAAAACAAGTGATTCCATTCAGTGCACGACTCGTGTCCGGTGGATGAGTGAGAAAACTGCCTCCTATTGAGTGCTAATGGTCAAGCAAGTCAACTGCGCGAACTGAACGAACAACGTAGGATCTGGTGGCTCCAGATCTGACGTCAGAGATTGCGCCCAATGGAAGAACCAGATTTGACAAGGGATTAAGCCGCGACACATAAGAGTTTGACATCCAATTTGACTGCTGAGTCGGCAGATGAGTCATTCCACAGTGTAACTAAAAAACTAAACTGTTGAGGAAGAGCTAACACATTTTGTGAGAGGACAATTGGCCACCTCCCTGCGAGACGTTGGCGGTGACGCAGAGGCAGGGAACTCCAAGAGAACATAAGTAGGTGAATTGAAGGGGCGGAAGAGGAAGTGAACAGTCAAAGACATATTGGCTTTAAGCCATGAACAGACATAAAACAAGATAGAGAGGAGAAGAGAACGAAGACACAGAGAGTGAGAGCAAAGAAAAGACAGCGAAGCAAGAAGCAGAAAACAGAGAGCCGAGCTGACCTTAGGCTGCATCGAGCAGACAAAAATCTTGAGAGGTTCAAGCAAATCCCTGAGAGGATTTGTCGGGAATTGAGCACCACATTGGGCTCCTCCCATTAAAGACCAAAGAGGTCAAGATTTGGTAAGGAAAAGAGTCTGTACACTCTAGTGGCTTGGGGGATCCAAGAACCACCGTACCAAACATTATCTGTTTCAGGAGACTCAAATTGAGCTCCTCATTGTAAATCTCTGTTTTAAAGAAAAAATAAAAGAAGGCCACCATTGAAAGCTGGACCGAAGATGTAGCCCTAGAGAATAGGGTGAACTCCTTATTAATTGTTGTGTTCTTGCATTTGCTTACTGTGTTTTCCTTACTGTTTTCCATTTTCCAGTGTCTGTTTATTTTGCAATCTGATCGATCCGTTGCCTAAAATAACATAGGCACACACCAGCACACGAGTTTGTAATACCTTCATTCATTAATTAATTAACTGAGGTCACTCACGAGTGATTTTCAGATCACTATGTGGGAGGAGCTGAGGTGAAAAGTCCTTTGCATGTACAAATTAGGGGGTATTTATAGCCAGGGGTGAAACTGACCCTGACAATTGTTTGAATACCCTCATGAATATTTGACTTCCATGAATTTTTGACTTTACATGACTATTCATACAAAAAGTGGGTCTTTTGAACTTCCACATTACATTACATTAATTGACAGTATAGCCCTAGGTAGAGATGTGGACAACATGACTGATGACAAGACTCAACATGATAGTGCTAGTACATTCGTGTTGTTGCTGGTGTGCATGTTCAGCTGTAGTGTTGCTGGGTGATGGATGTCCTCATGGTGTATCATGGCTTCACCTCTGGATGGCAAAGTGTGTGGAGTCTTTGATGGTTGTTGGTTCGCTTGATGTTGCATTCGCACGTTGCTCCTTTCTTGTATGATGGTAAGCTTGACGGGTTCATTCGTTTGCGAAAAGTGCATGTTTGTCCGTTCATCTATTTGTGAACACATCTTACATGTTTTCTCATCTGTCCATCCGCGAACACATCTTTGCATGATTTTCTATTCATGAGCACATCTATTTTCATGCATCGTTTGCTCATCCATTGGCGAACATGTTCTTCTTCATGTGCTCCCTTTGTTCATCCCATTCGTCGTCGTGCCATGTTTGTTTGTGTACTTGTATCTGGAGTCACTCATGACGAGATGACATGAAATCAATAAACCTCCCAGTCTACCATGATGCATGATTATTTCATATGCAAGTGACCAAGAGAGGACACAAGGTTGCAAGCTGGGATGGAGGCTCTTGGCATTGCTAGTGAAAAATATGTAGCAGTCACTGGTGATGGAGATGGTCAATTTAGATCGATAGTTACTATCCGCGGGGTCTAGCTCAGCTGGAGGACAAAACTGCGCATATTTTTAGAGGAAGAGTCAGGGTTGCGGGAAGGCTGGGAAGGCAAAATCTGCACAATTTCTAGGAGTGTGTAGTAGAAGCTTGGCAGCCAAAATTGCACAGTTCCTGGAGGGAACTGACAGCTAGATGCTAGGACATTGGCAGCAGAAACTGTGAAATTCCTTAGAGGAACTGGTAGTTAGCTATTAGGATCTTGGCAGCAGAAACTACGTTGATGCCAAGAGGCTGGCCTGCTGATCACCTCTGTGCAGTTTCTTAGCTGAGCAGACTGTTGGGCAATAGAGAGCTTGCTCATGAAAACTACGAAGTTTTCTAGGTGAGCAGTCAGTCGACTGACTGGAGGGGTGACTGGAAAAACTGCACAATTTTCTCAGGGAGATAGGGACGGGCATTGTGAGTATGTTTGTCATGTCTACATATTTTTCTCAGTGATTGGAGTAGAAAAGTTCTATAGCCTCTGCACAATTTTTGAGGGGAGTCAGTCCCAAGGTGGTTGTCGAGTCAAACTCTCTGGTTTACCACCATGAAGGTTGATTGATCTGCTTGTGGGAAACACAAATTGAAATGGCTTGCTTGGTGCTTCTGTGCTATTCTAGGTGACAATCGATCAAGTCAATGGCAGGGTGCTGGTCCGACTATCAGAGGGGAATCCGGTCATCAGAACTTCAGCAAAGTGACTAAGTGTGTGAACCAGTGAAAAGGTGCATATGTGATATTGTAAACAGACACTTAGATGACTTGACGATGAGACGACTAAAACCATCCAGACACACATGATCAACATGACTGACCAATGGTGTGAGCGACAAGTGTGACACTTGTGATTGATCATTGGTCGACCATAACAAAGCTTGTGCAATAGTGTGTGTGACTCCGTGTGTGAGCATGACAGATGCTTACAAAGTGAACACAATATGTACACATGAAGCAAAGACCTTGAGTATGACCAGAACATGGTCGCAAGCATGACATTGACATCAACATGCAAAATATTTCAGTGGACTGATCAAGCAAGGTGGGTGTGAAGATTCACATGAGCTCACGGAGTGAACCTGAGTGCGTGCAGCCATCAAGTAAAGCTCTAAAAGGAGGCTTCAAAATTGGATGCAGGCCAAAATTTTGGAGGGTGGATGTGGCCACTACAATAGAGATATATAATAATATCAACACATATCAACATCATGATGCATGCATGACAATAATACAAAACTGTAACAATAATTGTACATATGATAACCATAACCATGTAAATGTACTTCGAGGTCCAATGTTGCAACCTTAATCTAATACCACCCTGTAATTACCAGTGTCGAAGTAAAGGTTGCAGGGAAGGAAACTACTCTAATAGCACCTTGTAACCACCCCATCCCACGTTTACCCATTTTTACAAGATCTCCAAGGTAAACATGAGTTGAGTGTTACTATGACATGACTAGATATCCAAGTTCCATTTATGGAGGTGGCGCCTACTAACTGAAAACATACTACCATCCCTCAGGGACACTAGATCACCCAGGTGACTGACAAAAACCACTGGGAATCAATCCCTAAGCTAAAAATTTCTCTTCTAAAGCTTTACACCCCAACCACATTCTTGACACACTGTGCATGTAGTTGGAAAGCTCCAACCACATGCATGAGCCTTCCTACATGTAGTTATAAAAAAATTCCTTAGTTCAGAGGGTGCAATTATGAGATTAGTGCAACTTTTTCAGGGTTGGCCTATAGGCCACTGTCTAGTCAATTTAATGTCTTAAATTTCTCTACATAAATTATCAATCCGGGTATCATAAACTGATGAAGTGTGGTGCACCATATGTTCTTAGTTAACCTTTTTCTTACTTTGTTGTTTTATAGTTTATGTTGTTTTGGGGGTTTTGTTCTTGTTGGTTTCCTAAAGTGTCTAAAGCAAATGTAAATCCTATTCTAAGGTCTTAAGAATACTTTTAAAGGACAAGTATGGATAGAGATTTCAAGACAAGGCCTATGTCCCTAATGGTAACTTCCAAAACTTAACACTTCAAAAGATCTTAAAACATGTTATTGATGGAATTAGCACTTAAACAAAAGTGTAAATATGCAGCTATTTTAATCAAAATAGAATGCAACAACCAATCAATGAGCTAGTGACCATGAAACCCAGTATCCTTGCTGCTGTATAAAAAAGAAAATTGAACTTAAAGCAATTCAAAAACTGTAAGCAAAGTAAACTAAATCATATTACATCAACCCATATTCTGACCCCTCACCTTTCGACTCGCTCTGGCTATAGGAGGCAATCATAAACAAATTGAGTAATCTGATATCTAAATTGCATAAAATGAAACTAAGATCAAACTACGCATTCATACTTCAATCCCTCACCTTTCGACTCGCTCTGGCTATAGGAGGTAACCGAAAATGACATGAGTAATCTAATCACTAACTTGCAGAAAAGTAAACTAAATCATATTACATCAAATAATATTTTGATTCCTCACTATTTGAGTCGCTTGGCTATAGGAAGGTAATCATAAACAAATGGAGTAATATGATATCTAGATTGCATGAAATGAAATTGCATAAAATGAAACTAAATCATACTACATCAAATAATATTTTGATTCCTCACTATTTGAGTCGCTTGGCTATAGGAAGGTAATCATAAACAAATGGAGTAATATGATATCTAAATTTGCATGAAAGTAAATGAGCAAAACAAAACTGAAAGAAATAACAATGCTGGAATTAGAACTCAGAAAATAAATCAGCAGAAGGACAAGATGATTCCATCATGTCATTAGTCATTAAAAAGCTATGTGCATTACTAATCTACAATCAATCGGTTGAACACACTTGCATGAATTAAAATTGCATGAATGAAAAATCTAATCTATCAAACTTGAAAGCAATCAAATGACATAATGAAATCAAACTAAAATTTACAAAATGAAATCTACTCTACCTTACATTCTAATATGCTCCATGACATCTACTTCACATCTCCATCCATGTTGAGAACATCAAAGCTTTATTCAAATTCTTCAAAATTACAAAGTACAACAAAGTTCTCCAAAGCTTTCAAAACCCATCAAGGAAGAACTACAAATGCCAAGCTAAAGAACTCACAAGCTAAAAGACTAACAAGCTAAAAAGTACTAACAAATGAAGGAGAGAGATCTCCTATTTATACAAAAAGATGACAAGCCATCTCATTAATGAGAGTCCATGAATCTCTCCCTCTACCTCTAGAGTCCTAATCAAAATAGGAACTGATAAGACACATGTCTTCTTAAAGTTACAATACAATTAGGAGTTGTGACACATATCCTCATGATCCCATGATTCTTTCCACTCAAATTCGAATTTGGCCTTAGAGTGTCACATAAGGGTCTTCTAGAAGCCTCCTTTCAACCTACACATGTCAACAATCTCAACCCATTTGTTAGGTATAAGCATATGCACATTATTTTCTAATTTTTAACCACAAATTCACTTAAAAGGCTTAGAATTAATAAAGATTGGAAAAACATAAATGTGGCCCAATGATAATGAAAGTGGGATGAATGTGGTGACATAGTAGTGAAATGGAGGTGATAAAATGGACATAATAGTGAAAGTGTAATGGAAATGAATGACATTTTCAAGACTCAACAACCACTGCCCAGGACAACCCAAAACTTTCTAGAATCATATCTAGGATAACCACAAGTATAAAAATCAATAGTAGTGTTATATATTGTCCAAGACATTCCTAATGCATGAGAGACATTTTTTCAAACATATGGTAAACATAGTAGTTACAGGTCATGAATGCATATCTAATCAAGGTTGAATTCCCTCTCAAGCAAGCTGTAACAACTCTTGTTATCCCAAGCATACAGTAGCCATTCCATAACTAATCAAATGATGAACAAGAGCACATCATTCAACCATGCGTGTAACCAACATATAACCATAATAAAATCTGTAAAAAACCAACCATAAGATCAACACAATAACCATTACATGTTCTCATAGATCACAATAGGAAAATAACTCATATTAATCATATTTAAAAGCCAACCAAGTCAGGGACTTCCATGTACCACCCGACCATATATTGGGATCAACCAAATCTCTATTTAAGCCAATCACGCCCATGCCATATTCCAAGCATGAATGCAGGATCATATGGGTTAAACCAAAATAGAACCAACCATGGGCTCCAGATGCCAAACCATCTCAACCCTCAACCACATTGATTTCACCTAAATTGGTCTAGAAATCACTAACATCAAAATAAGCTTGGATGCCTCCAACTTCCTTCACCAGCTCCAAAGAAATTTTCCTGTCTCCATCCATCCATCAAGAGCTCCGAGAGAAATGATATCTCCACCCTTGACCCTTTGGAATTTCCCTAAGACCATCTCAACCAGGATCCAAGTGTACATGCCATCCAAAGCTTAATCAAATAAAGAACCCACTACATCATGGTTATCCAGGAAATGGAAAGGCAAGGCTGAAACAAGTGTCAATCTAGGAAAATTCCATGCCAATGATAGCAAAATAACCAAACAATCACATAAATGTACCATGCATCTAAATATTAACAAGGAAATCTCACATGTACACTGTTACTTGCAATTTTGTAGCTATTTTCTGCCCTTGTTGTTGTCCAAACTTCCTCTTGCGCACCCATGGTTTCCTTGCTTTTTCTCTCTCCTTTTGCTGAAACTTGATCAAAAATTGAGCAAAAAGTTGTCAACTATTTCTCAGGTTCCTTTTTATCATTTATGTCTAGTCTCTTCCGTTCCACTTTTATTTCATTTTCCTCTAATTTACCTTACATGCACATTTGTGTCTCTTCATCTACCTTTTCTCCTATTTTCCTTTATTCGTTAAATTAATTGCCATTTAGTTCCTTTTTCCTTTTCCCAATTCCAATGCCAATTTCCATAGCCATTAATTAACTGCAAGTGATCCCCAATGCGATGTTTTCCCCTCTATTCAGCTTGGAATAATTTTTCCATGACATTGGTCTTATTTTATTTATATAAAATCTTAACCCGAGGTTTTTACACTTCTTCAGGTTTTCCACCATGCCTGAATCCCCAATCCAGAATAGGGAGGACTTCCCATTAATATTTTTAATGAAGATCTGATAGATTCCTTAGTTTGACCCTTCCTCCTTGACACACCCATTATGTACCAAGAGCCTCATTGTCTCCTTAGCACGCACATTATATGCAAATCTTGAAATCGCTGCATTCCATGAGACCATATTCGACCTAGGCATTTCCTTAAAAAACTTCAAGGCTATGTAAACAATCCCATTCTGTGCATATCCTGGAATCATCACCATCCATGAGAACACATCTCTGCGATGCATTTTTCCAAAGAGATCACGAGCCTTTTCCACAAACCCATTTTGTGCAAACCCCACAATCATTATATTCCAATGGAATGCATCACTCTATGGCATATCCTGAAGAACTCTTAGGGTCTAGTTAATAGGCCCATCCTATGAAATCCTTGCAATCATTACATTAAATGATGCCATGCCTTGCTCGGGAATTTTTGTCAAAAAATGTTTGGTCCCAAACAACATAGTTGTCTAGGATATTACGTCTCGTTCATACAGTTGGTCAAATAGTTCACGTGAATCTATTCCCTCCCACATTATTTATATATATCTAGGAGGGAATTTGTCATAACAACATGAAGCTCATATCCACTCCTTTATTTTCAACCATGGATCTCCATACCTGATTCAGATATGGTAAGGTAGAACATACCACATGAAATTTGGCGAAAATGAAGTGATTTAGCTAAATGCATGTTCCAATCATCTGATGGGAGAGATACAAGGCCTCCTGAGGAGGGCCATTATTTTCATAAGATCCAATCATCACACTCTATGAACAAACATCACATTTTGGATTTTGATCTAAAACTTTTCAAGCATCCACCATGCTTCCACACTTGGCATCCATGATCTTTCACCTTCATGTGAACTCTCTCCTCCCCCCAAATGGTATGGTAGTAGAAAAATAACATGCATATTAGTCTTCCACAAAAAACTACAAAGATGCAACCTAGATTAAATCTCTTAAATCGTAAGATCCCACATGTAATCCAACATATATAATTCCAAAATTTTAAGATCATAACATAAATGAACAATGCTTAGGTTCTTCCAGATATAAGCAGGTAAATTTCTATTGGAAATCATGAAAAATAAAAATAAAAAGTTTCCTATGCACCTTTTCCAAATAATTTCCTATTGTAGTAGCTACAACCACCCTCCAAAATTTTGGCCTGCACCATTTTCGGGGCCTCCCTTGTTGAGTTTCACTTGATGATTGCCCACACTCAGGTTCACTCCGTGAGCTTGTGTGAGTCTTTACATTTTCCTTTCTTGTTCATTGCATCCAAGTCTCTGCATGCTGATGTCCAAGTCATGCTTATGACTGTGTTCTGGTTATGCTCAAAGTCTTTGCTTCATATGTGTCTATTGTGTTCACCATGAAAGAATCAGTCGCACTCACACAAGGAGTCACATTCACTATCACGCAAGCGTCGTCTCGATCATTAAAGGTCGGTCATGAGTGTCACGCTTGTTGCTTGCAACATTGGTCAATCATGTTGAACATGTGTATCTATATGGTTTGGTCGTTGTGTCATCAATTCATGCGAGTGTGTGTTCGTATGATCACCTATGCATCTTTCAACTCTTCACACACTTAGTCATTTTTGCTGAAGTTTTGATGACCAGACTCCTCACTGACAGCCAGACCATCACCCTACTTTCGACTCGATCGACTGTCAACCAAAACAAAGTAGAAGCTCCAAGCTAGTCCTTTCAAGTTGTGCTGCCTGCAAGCAACTCAATCAACTCTCATGCTAGCTACCCAGATAGTCGGACCCGACAGTCACCTCGTGATTGACTCCCCTAAAGATTTTCACAGAGGCCATTGAACTTACCCATTCAACTGACTGAGGAAATTTCCTAGATAGGCTGGAAAGACACCAAGTGCCTGTCCCTGTCTCCTTCAGAAAATTGCACAATTTTCCCAGCCAGTCATCCAGATAGTCAACCGACTGTTCATCTCAGAAATTGTGCAGTGCTCATGAGCAGGCCTTCCACTGCCCATTAGTTAGCTCAACTTAGAAATTGCATAGAGATGATCAGTAGGTCGGCCTCCCGACCTCAGTGCATTTTTCCACGCCAACAGCTCCCAACAGCAGACTGCCTGTTCCCTCCAGGAATTGCGCAATTTCTACTGCCAGTGTCTGAGCAGCCAACTACTAATTCCCTCTAGGAATTGCACAGTTTTGGCTGCCAGTGACCCCAGCAACCAACTGGAAGTTCTCTCTAGGAATCGCACATTTCTGGCTACCAGTGACCCAGATGCCAAATGGAAATTCCCACTGGAAATTGCGCAGTTTTGGATGCTAGTCTATCGGGCAGTTCCCCAGAAAAACTATGCAATCCCTGCTTGCTAACCCTTCATGCAACCCAACCTGTTCCTCTACAAAATTTCACAAATTTGACTATACAAACCCTGCTGACCATTCATTCTAAAAAATGTGTAGAGCATGCCTACCTTGCCCTCGTACAGCTTGGACTGCCCCTCCAAAAATTTGTGCAATTTTTCCTCCCAACTTAGCTAGACCTTGCAGACAGTCACTGTCAACTCAGATTGTTTATCTCCATCTCTTAGTGACTCTTACATAGTTTTCATCAGCAGTTTCCCAAAGCCAACATCCCGCATCACAACCCTGCTGCCTCTCCCGGTCACCCGCATTCGAATGATCATGTGTCATGGTAGACTAAGAGGTTTTGGATTTGATGTCATCCCATCATGAGTGACTACAGGTATAGGTACACTAACAAACATGTCAAGACGACGAACATGATGAATGAAGGGAGCATATGCAGGTGAATAGGGTCACCAACGGATGAATGAACAAAGCATGCAAAGCGGACGAATGCGACGAACATGCACCTTCGCAAACAAGTGAGCATGTCAAGCCTTCCATCATGAAATCAAGGAACAACATTCTAAAGCTTCATCAAGGGAACCAAGGACCATTGAATACTCCGCACACTTCGCCATGCGAAGGTGAAGCTATGATACACCATGGATACATCCATCACTCAACAACACTGTAGCTCGACATGCACTCCAGCAGGAGCACAAATTTACCAGCTTCGTCATGTAAAGTCATGTCGAGTCAAGTCATGAGTCATGTTGCTCACATCTCCACTATGGGCTTGTTTTCAATCAATGTGATGTAACATGGAAGTCTAAGATACCCACTTGTTGAACATAGAATCATGTAAGTCAAAAAGTCATGGAAGTCACACGGTCATGAGGGTAGTCGAACAATCACAAGGGTCAGTTTCACCTTTGGCTATAAATACTCCCCTCATTTGTACATGAAAGGAATTTTCACCTCAACTCCTCCCACATAGCCAAGAGAGTCTATAATATTTTCTTTAAGGAGTAAATAGTGGCTCCAACGCCCTATTGACGGGGTTAATGATGTATGGTGTAATGGTGTGACTTGGAACTCTTGCTTAATTCAGAAGTATGTCAACAGGCCAACATGTTTTCACACGTGTATTGTATTTGTTGTAAGAATAATCTTTAACACTTGTAATGGATGTTGCTTTAACTTATGTTCTACATCTAAACTGATTCATTTGTTGTAATGCATAATCTATTAATGGAAATATGGTGTATATGTTGTTCATGTTGTCCCATCCATGTCAACTGCTCTATCAGACATCAGGCAGAACTTTCACATGAACCTTGCTTTAACAATCGTTGCACTCATTCGGACTTATCCGTGAGTGCTATACATGTTATCTTACCTTGTATGTTGTGACTGTTGCATCCGAGTGGGCTGTTCTGTGGAAGTTGTGTATGTCCTTTGTGTTTTTTGTTCCTAGCCGAGATTGGAATAATCCCTTTCAACCTGGAACTCACCTTCGCCTTCTTCCTCTCA
This sequence comes from Pinus tabuliformis, assembly GCA_031772625.1. Classification (NCBI taxonomy): domain Eukaryota; kingdom Viridiplantae; phylum Streptophyta; class Pinopsida; order Pinales; family Pinaceae; genus Pinus; species Pinus tabuliformis. The sequence continues at coordinate 643,369,940 of CM062805.1, forward strand.
CAGTGAAAGAACCATTAACACAAGTACACTTACACTCACCAGGCACGCGAACCTCACTTCTCGAAGACAAAGCGAACCACTCTCCTATGATAACAAGCAAGAGATGAGGCAAATCCTTAAAATAATGGCAACTAGGCCATGATACTGGATGGGACTCCCACACCAAATGGTGTCAGGTCTAGTTGGGACTTCATACCGGGGTGATCCCCTGAATGTTGGTGGGTCCAACACCATCAACATTTTTGGCACTAGAAGTAGGGAAGCCAGTTGTACATGGCTAAAATTCCCCTCACACTCACTCATCAACCATTTGGTCAAGGTAGTAACTCACACTCCCTCTCTCACAACTCAGTAGTTGGTTACTCCTCACCTCCCAGAATTGAACACGAGATTTCATATCAACACCTTCGCTCTGTCTTTCCCATCACTCGCCATTTCGTGAAAGCAGTCAGACTGATCCTAGGCATGCAGTATCTTCCACACGCATCTAAGAAGCCAGACACTAGTACCGCAGGTGTTTTTGTATCATCGATGGAAGAAGTAGTCCTTGCTACTCTTGAAGGTTTGGAAGAATCTATTAAAGATGGAGAGGAACCTCCAATATTCTTTGAAGATGAATAAGGTACTCCTGTGGTCTTTGGATCAAACTCTAGTATAGGAGGCGGAGGGGAAGGCAACGGAGGAAGTGGAGGTAGAGACGAACTGACAGACTCAAATCCAGAACGATCAGACTCTGAAGGAGAGGAAAAGGATGAAGAAGACAAAGAGATGGCTAACCCAAATCTTGAATGGATGACTCAGGGACCATTGGCTATCCCGGTTGTCCTGTACAAGATGCCAAAGTGAGTGGAGAGAATGAACATCAAGTTTAACCCTGACAGCATGGTGAAGGCATAAGACCACTTAGACAGCTTCTACTCACAACTGCAGACCCTTGAGGTATGCTATGACGACGTAGCATGTAGATTTTTCCCATGTACCTTGGATGGCCACTCAACTTCTTAGTATCACAACCTTCCAGCCAACTCCATACAGAACTAGGGTTATTTCAAACGTATGTTCCTTGAAAATTTTGTTGATGACAAGACCCCAACCATGCTACTCAAAGAATTGGGAAGCCTCAAGATGGAGAGAAAAGATAAAGTGAAAGACTTTAATAAGAGGTTTATGCATATTTTGAACAAGTTTGCAAGAGACACCAAACCTCATGACTCCATCACTGTCAACTATTACACGTCTGCACTACCAACCACCATTGCGCAGTTCATCAAGCAAGCTACAAAGCCAACACTTTTAGAAAGTTGCGAAAAGGCTATTTCTATTGAGAAAGACTTGCGCACCATTGGAGTCATCAAGGATGACGAATCAACGAAAGAATCCAAGGATGCAAGTAGAAAGCCCCAAGTAACGATGAGAAAGGGTAGAGACAAGGAAGCAATTGATATTAAGACCCTCACTCGCCTTATCAAGAACTTGACCACTGAAGTGTCCAAACTCAAGCAATGGAAGATGAGCACATTTGCGAGCAGTCATCCACCCAAACATAGATAGGCAAGCAGTTCATCATCTGGCTCATCAAGAAACAACCGGTATGTTTCCATATTTATGCAGAAGCCTATGTTCCAACTCGATCAATGCGCTGATCCTAAGTTTTGTTCCTTCCATGATGAATTTCATCCTGAGAAATCTTGTTTAGATTGGAAGCGAGTTGTTACCTCTGTTTTTACTCATACACTCGATGTGGACGGCGACATACAGGAGCAACCGTAAGACACTGATGATAACGAAGAGGTTGCACCTGATGAAGCACCAAGTTCTAGGCATGTGGTGAACACATACCAGTGCTCACAAGTCGTCTCGAAGACCAACACCGAGAAGTAGCCCTAAAAGCAAAATGATCGTTACCATCTTAGGAGTAAATGGGCTCCCCCTAAACTTGAGGAGATGCAAGAGAAGATGAGACAGCTGATAAAGAAGGTTGACCCACTGGTTGCCTCAAAGCAACAAACACAAAGCAAGTCCGGGAAGATATCGATAGATAAGAGTACGTCCATAGGCAACAAGTTGCAAAACACTCCACTGGATAGCACGAACATCCATTCCACCTCGGAAACCTCGGTGAGTCTACCACCTTGTTGGGTTGTGTTATATTCTTTCCACAACTAGCCCACATAGTTAACCGGGCGGTTAGAGGGGGTGCGGAGCCCCCCCTTCGTTGCACCGATTACATAGCGGGGGGGTCAGAGGGGGTTTGAGGGGTGCGGATAACCCCACTCTATGGGGTCCAGGGCAACGCCGCAGAAAATTTTGGTTTTGCAACCTATGTTAGGTTGGGTGGACCCACCTATGCTTTTATGCATGATTTTCGCACATGTTCTTAGACACGATGGTTTTCGGTCCATGGTATTGGACGCGATGGTTTTCAGTCCATGGTATTGGATGCTTTGACATGTATAAATATGTATTATAACATTGAAAGGAACATAATGAAAATTCAAGAAAGTAGTCCCGGTTTTGGGATCTAGGGGAAAATCTCTATGTATATGTGTTTTATGTGTTATGCTCTTGCATTGTTTATTTTCTGTGTTTTGGAATTCGTATGAACGTAATTTCTGTACAGGATTAAAACCTACATTTTGGTATCGGAGTTGTTTTGGCTTCAAGGGGATGCCTTTGTTGCTGAGGGGTTTTGCTTAGGCCTGTGGTAGACCCTGTTCAGTGGGAGATTTGCGAGATCGATTCTGGTGGTGAAATAAGATGGCGAGCAGTGGAAAGATAGAGATCGAGAAATTTAATGGTCAAAGTTTTGAGTTGTGGAAACTCAAGATGGAGGATCTATTGGTGGATAAAAATCAATGGATGGCGGTATATGTGGGTACTAAACCAACGGGAGTGTCTAATGAAGAATGGAAGAAGTTGGATTAGAAGGAAAATAGCACAATACGATTGTGTGTCTCAGATTCAGTATTGCTGAATGTATCAGGGGAAGCTACAATGAAGGCTTTGTGGGACAAGTTAGGGACTTTCTACTAATCTAAGTCTCTGTTGAATAAATTGTTCCCGCGGAAAAAGATGTATAACCTGAGGATGAAGGACAGAGACTCGGTGAGAGAGAATCTAAATGCATTTAATACTGTGGTAAGTCAGTTAGCATCTGTTGATATTAAAATTTTAGATGATGATAAGTGCATTAGTCTGTTGTGTTCTCTACAGGATTCGTGGGATAGTCTGGTTATTGCAATAAGTAGCAATGCAACTGCCTTGCAGTTTGATGAAATAGTCTCATCCTTGCTGACGGAGGAGATGAGACAGAAAAATATGGAGAGCCAGAATGGTGATGCCTTGTCTGTACAAGGACGATCACAGAACAGAAACAAAAATAAGTCATCGAGTGGGAGATCTAAATCTCCAGGAAAACCTGTAAAGGTGGTGTGCTAGAAATGCGAAAAGGAAGGGCACTACAAAAGGGACTGTAAATCTAAAGCTCCTTACAAAGGAAAGGGATCTGATGACGCTCCGTTTGTAGAGGCAAAAACCACCTCAGATGAAGGTGGGGATGTGTACATGGCTTCTTCAAGTACACATGTATATCATGAGGCATGGTTGATTGACTCAGGTGCATCCTTTCACTTCACTCCCCATAGAGAGTGGTTCTGCGAGTATGAGAAATATGATGGTGGTGATGTTTTCTTAGGGGATGATAGGAAGGCTAGAATCATTGGTCATGGAAAAGTAAAGTTGAAGTTGCAAGGTGGAAGGGTTAGAACACTTTCGGGTGTTCTGCATATTCCTGCATTGGCTAGAAATCTTATTTATGTAAGCAAATTGGATGATGCAGGTGTAAAAATAGTGTTCGAGGAGGATACATGCAAGATGGCTTGGGGAGCACTGGTATTGATGCGGGGAGTTCGGATTGGAACTTTGTACAAGCTGCAAGGTAGCACAATTGTTGATGGGTGCAACAGTTCTATGGTCCCTGAAGGTGGAGCAGAAAATCTAGTGGTCTTTGGAGAGAAGACCATGATGTGGCATCAAAGGCTTGGACATATTGGAGAGAAGAGCCTTCGAATACTTCATGGTAAAGGTATGGTAGAAGGTATGAGTAATATCTCTCTGGATTTTGATTTCTGTGAAAATTGTGTATATGGGAAGCAGAATCAGGTGAGTTTCCCCTCTGGTGGTAAGAGGGCGAAACAGATACTAGAGCTTGTGCATAGTGATGTGTTTGTACCTGTGAAGGTACCATCACTAGGTAAGTCTGTGTACTATGTATCATTTATATATGACATCTCAAGGAATACATGGATATATTTCCTTAAGAAGAAATCTGAATTCTTTGACAGGTTTAAAGAATTTAAGGCTCTGGTGGAAAACCAGACAGAGAAGAAGATAAAGGTGTTTTGGATAGATTATGGTGGAGAGTTTTGCAGCAAGGAATTTGAAGAATTTTGTAAGATGTGTGGTATAGCACGACAAAAGTCTACTCCAAATACACCTCAGCAAAATGGAGTTGCAGAAAGAATGAACAAGACGTTGATGGAAATGGCAAGAAGCATGCTCAGTGGTGTCAGGTGATGAGCCCCAAAAATGGATAATTATATGGGCTCATTCAACCTCCTAATTTGACTTAATCCACCATTCTCATTAGTTTATTGCATGTTTTTTATTATATTTATGCTAATAGAGTGAATTGGGTTAGTCATTATGCCAACAATTTTAATGTGTGCTTGGCAGCCAAATTCGTGGGAGAACAAGGGAGAGGATTTGTAGGAAGGTGTCCCCTTCATTTATGGGCCCTTACCTCTAATTCTCCACCATCATCTTGGAGTTCAAGGGCCACCAAATCAATTAGCACAAGGGCATCCAAGCAAGTCAAGTAGGACTACTGTTAACTACAAGTTTTGGGCTGCTGAGTCCCTAAAGTTTAGGAGGACTGTTGGGGTCCTCAATTTGTATAAATAAGAAGGCTTAGGGCCTCATGTTGGTTAGCTAGTAGTTAGTCACTTTATAGTAATTTTGTATTCATTTTGTAGTCATTTTGTAGTTCGATTTTTAGGCAGTAGATTAGCTTTGCTTTCAGCACATTTTCAAGTTCTCCTTGTGGACAATTTTTGGAATGTCACATTTCTTGCTCAATAAAGATGAATCCAGCTTTGCACCAGCTCTAAATCTCTCTTAGGAGGTTGTAGCTCTTGGGGTTGGGCCCATCTCAAGCGCCCAATACCTCCTTTGTTTACTTACATGTGTCTTTGCTGCATTCTTAGAATAAAATCTGTTATTTAGATTTAAACCTTGTATTATTATTTAGGTTGTTTTTGATGAGTAAAATAGCTTTTCATGCTCAGATTTAGTTGATCGGTTGTTAATATAAAAAGCTTCAAGAAAAGGTCCAACAAACATCTGCGGTTTCACCTCTCCCTCAGTGGGATCAGGAGCTGTGACTAGGATGACTTTGCTGCCCACAAAAACACTGATTTTGCTTTGCCATGCAATCACTAGTGTTTGATCTTCATGTCTAGAAGTTGGTTACAAGTTCAGACTTTCGTTTGCTTAGTTGCATGAGTTAAAATACATGGTTTCATTGCAGGTCACACTTCTGTTCATTCTCTTTACTGACAGCTAGCAAATTAGGTCAACGAAACTAGGTCTTTTAATTTACAAGTCTTTGTTGGTTCAGATTGGAAAAACGACTTGCAGAGCACCTGTACCACTCCTTCATCTGATTATTCTCCATCAGTACCATCCACTCCACCCTCTACTTAGAATCCTTGCCTCACGTTTTCCATTTGCTCCCAAAACCCTAATTTTTGTGCAACATTGCTTAAGTCTTCCTTGAACAAATCCCACCATCCTTGCCACTCCTCAGCTCCATCCTCCAAGTCTTGAACTCCCCTACACCCCTATTTCACCTCCATACTCATTCCTCCACCTTTTTCCCTCCATCCATGCTCCAAAATTCCATTTCTAAACATCCTGTAGAAAAATTACAGAACATCCTGTAGAAATCCCAGAACATCCTGTAGAACCCCTGCAGACTTCCTGTAGAAGCTCACGAATGAGGTTTCTTGATAGACAAAATCTGTGAAACTCTCTGGAAGGGTGATAGGGACCCCTTAGGCCCTTTCTGAACCTTCCCGACCTCCTCCAAGCATTTCCTCTCGCCAATCCACCTCTGCACAGTAAAAAATAGTTAAAAGCACATGCATGATAATTCTAACAACTTATTCAAAAATACAAAAAGATGTTTTCTTCAGATAGAGGTAGTCTAGACACATGTATTTTACCTTCATAGAATTAATGGCATCTCTTTCAGTAGTTTGCATGCTCTCCTTTGCGTTGGTAGGACTAGCTGGTAGAATTAGGGTTTGCTAGGGTTTGCGTTTCTTTTTGGCTTTTAGTTTCTTTCCGTAAGTAGATTAGCTTCCTTTGAGTTAGCTTTCATCCATCAATTAGAAAGCTTCTTCTAAGAGCTCATAGAAGTAGGATTAAGCCCCTAGCGGACTTGTGCCAGCTGACCAAGTGACAGCTGCGGCAAGAGCTAGTACTTGTGCATACAACACCATCGCTTCCAAGTTTGTTACGAACTACCGGGTTGATAAAATTAAATAAGGGAGTTCCAGGAGTTGTAGAATTATTGCTGCAATACTGGAGCCCACCATCAGGTTAGGACAGTAATTCTGGGTAGAGGCGGTGGAGACAACATGTTACCTGGTCAATAGATCACCTTCATTAGCGTTGGAGGATAAGACTCCACAAGAGGTATGGAATGGTAAGAAACCCTATCTTTCACATCTAAGGGTATTTGGATGTGATGCATATGTACATGTTCCAAAGGAGAAACGAACCAAGTTGGATAGTAAATCTAAAAAGTGTATCTTTATTGGGTATAAGGATGGTTTTAAGGGTTATAAGCTTTGGAACCCAATAACAAGGAAGGTTGTGTACAGCCAAGATGTGGTGTTCAGAGAGGTGAAATATTTTATTAAACACGAAGTCCAACCAAAGGAACCTGAGAAGATAGAGTTTGAGCTAAAGGGGGAAGAATCAGACTCTACAGCAGAGGAGGAATCAGAAGATGAAGAGCCACAAACTCCAGGTGTGAGAAGATTAGTTCAAGAAAGAAGGAAGCCAGAAAGGTATAGTCCATCTACCTTCTATTCAAATTTTTCTTTATCTGTTACTGATGATAATCCCAGAAATATGAAGGAAGAAGTATATTCAGAGGATGGAAAACTCTGGAAAGAGGTCATGGTTGATGAAATGGCATCTTTGCACAAAAATAACGCTTGGGATCTGGTGGAGTTGCCAACTGGTAGGAAACCCATTGGCAGCAAATGGGTGTTCAAGAAGAAGACAAATGCAAAAGGAAAGGTGGAGAAATACAAAGCTCAGTTGGTAGAAAAAGGTTATTCCCAGGTGCGGCGAATTGATTTTGGTGATATTTTTTCTCCTGTTCCTAAGGTAGTTTCTATTAGATTAATTTTATTTGTTCCTGCCGCTTTTGATTTTGAGGTAGAATAGATGGATGTGAAGACATCATTTCTTCAAGGAGATCTAGAAGAGGAGATCTACATGAAGCAACCTGAAGGCTTTGCGGTGAAGGGTAAGAAAGAACTAGTATGCAAGTTAAAAAAGTCTTTGTATGGGTTAAAAAAGTCACCAATGATGTGGTATCAAAATTTTCATACATTTATACGAGGACTTGGCTTCACTAGAAGCAAACCAGATCCCTGTGTTTATTTTAAATTAATTGGTGACCATGTTATTTATTTGGTCTTGTATGTGGATGATATGTTGCTGGTTGGAAATGAAAAAGAAATTATCAAGGATTTGAAGACCCAATTGTCCTCCAAATTCGACATGAAAGATATTGGTGTTGCAAACTATATTTTGGACATGGAAATTAAAAGAGATTGGGCGAAAAGGAAGCTCAAGTTAAACCAGAGGAAGTATGTCGAGACAATATTGTAGAGATTTAATATGCAGGATAGTAAACCAGTGAAGGTTCCTATTCCTGTAGGTGTAAAGCTATTTGCTGAACAGTGTCCCAAGACATAAGAAGAGGAAGAGGACCTGTCTCATGTTCCATATGCAAGTGCAGTCAGTAGCCTGATGTATGCAATGGTCTGGACTAGACCAGGCATTGCACATGTAGTGGGAGTATTGAGCAGGTTTATGTCAAAACTAGGAAATGAGCATTGGACAGCCGTGAAGCAAGTTTTCAGGTATTTGTGTGGCACTAGTGATTATGGTTTGTGCTACCAAGGAAGACCAGGATTGGACAGAGTGTTGGATATTCATGGCTTTGTTGATGCAAACTAAGCTGGAGATCTAGATCAGAGAAGATCTACAAGTGGGTATGTGTTTAACCTATTTGAAGGTGCAGTAAGTTGGATGAGTAAGAAACAATCTGTAGTGGCACTAGCAACTATAGAGGTAGAATACATGGCAGCCACTCATGTAAGCAAGGAAGCATTTTGGTTGTAGAGATTGTGTTCGAGTATGGGGTTAGTACAGGGAGCTATAACGATATACTGTGATAACCAAAGTGCAATTTTCTTGGCAAAGAACCCTACATATCATTCAAAGACAAAGCACATTGATGTTCAGTATCACTTTGTGAGGGATATGATAGAAGACAAAAAGGTGTTGCTGGTAAAGGTGGACACTTTGAAGACTACTGCAGATGCATTGACAAAATTTTGAGCTATGAGAAGTTCTCTTGGTGTAGAGAAACAATGGGCGTTGCAAGGCTTGACTAAGCTCTCTTGTGGTCCCCTGTGGAAAGAAAACAACAAGTGGGAGAATGTTGGGTTTTGTTATATTCTTTCCACGACTAGCCCACGTAGTTAACCTGGGGGTTAGAGGGGGGGTGAAGCCCCCCTTCGTTGCATCGATTGCATAGCTAGGGGATCACAGGGGGTTTAAGGGGTGCAAGTAACCCCACTATATGGGGTTCGGGGCAGTGCCCCGGAAAATTTTGGTTTTGGAACCTGTGTTAGGTTGGGCAGACCCACCTATGGTTTTGTGCATGATTTTCACACATGTTCTTAGACGTGATGGTTTTCGGTCCATGGTATTGGACGCGATGGTTTTCAGTCCATGGTATTGGATGCTTCGGCATGTATAAATATGTATTATAACATTGAAAGGAACATAATGAAAAATCAAGCAAGTAGTCCCAGTTTTGGGATCCAGGGGAAAATCTCTATGTATATGTGTTTTATGTGTTATGCTCTCGCATTGTTTATTTTCTGTGTTTTAGAATTCATATGCAGGTAATTTCTGTACAGGGTTAAAATCTACACACCTCTGGATTACAACATAGTCGATGACATGAAGAAAAATTAAGAAAACATCAGTTTGTTCAAGCTAGCTAAAGTCCATAGTCAGTGAGATATCGTGTTGTGCGCATTGGGACAAACAACAACAGACAGCGAGGCCTCCACCAGCAAGGGAGCAAGCACACCTCCTGGATCACTATCCACTATGCTCAATACACTCTGGATGGAAGTAGTAAACTTAGGTTTCCCCCCATTCCTACTTTCATTCGATGTTTCCAAATACAATGTCCACAACTGCTTGGTTGATTCTAGTGTGGCAACCAATGTCATGCCGCTCTCCATTGCTAAGAAGATCAATGCACGATGGAGTGAAACATCTTCCATAATCATCCAACTCGATAGAACATCAGTACCAACCATTGGTGAACTATGAGAAATGATCATCCAACTATCCCATGATAGTCGAGTCCACCAATGTATCAACATAGTTTTTGTGGACATATCGGAAGCATATGGTCTGCTACTCAGCAGAGACTGGTCCAACAACCTAGATGTATATTTTGCTATAGACTGGTCTCACATGTGGCTTCCATACAAGGGCAGATGCAACCAAATCCAGGTGTTATCCGAGAGGTATATGAAACACAATGTCACTCCCCTTAACAGTGAGAACAAACCATTGTCTTTCGCAAAACTTATGTTTGGCAACTACCTCCTGGAAAAGACATTGGAGTGTCATGTTGCACAGCCAACCCCAACCTCATCAGACAAGCAATTGGGACTCCTTCCTCGCCCAACCGATGATAATGAAACTTGTACATTTTGTTTTTTTTTTATAGTAGCAATAGTAGCAACAACGGTAGTAGCAGCAGTACTAGCACACCAAACGATCCATGTATAGACAAGTTATGGGCCATGAGTCCTGACAAATTTGGAACACATGATGGCTCAAGGACTGAGTGTATTTCAGTCATCCAAAATAATGAACCATGTGTGATTTCAAGTTTTTTGAAGTCCGAAGTCACAAACTATGATGCTGAAGCACTCATGCTGAACACATGAAGGACCAACACCATGAACAAATAAAGCAACCTGGGAACCAACCATGATCCGAAGATGGCCAATCTCGGTGCAAGTTACACACCACAGCATCAACCAATTGTTGACCACTTGATCGAATAGTATCGATATGGGACTGCACGAGTAGATGATGACCTAAATAGCCATTGCACACGAGCAATCCAACATGATATTCCATGTAAAGGAGGAGACAAGCCAAAGCAACAAAGAATAGGTAACACATACATGTTGTTTTCCCGCTTTTTGCCAAAAAGACTGACTAACATTTTAAGTGTTTGGATTACTTGTAAAGTTTGTCATAATACTTGGTTTTCCAATTTAAATCCTGCACGTAAGAAGCCTGGAAGATCCAATTATGCATTGACTTTAGAAACTTGAACCCTTCCCGAAGTAAAAACAACTACCCTATGCCATCATCCGAGCCCATGTTGCACACAGTGCCTAAAACAGTGGTTTTGTCTTCACTTGAAGGTCTTCTGGAATGCCACCAGGTTCCAGTAGCAGAGCCCAGTGGACTGGCATTGGTCCATGAGAAACATGGCTCACACATGTATCATTTTCAATCACTGGATGGGATGATTAATAATATTCCTTTCAATGACCAAGCCCTCATACACTAGTTTCAGTAGGCCGGGCCACGCCTGTGCCATGTACGTAGTCTGCTTGTTGTTCATTTTTTCATTTGGTTTGTTTTGCTTATGATCTTTGCTTTCGCTTTGTTTGATTATGATATCTATTTTTTTTCACGTTCATTTTGTTTGTTTGATATATTACTATTTTTGTTTCCAGAAATAAGTGATGCCAACTACTACGTTCTAGCTTTTGAATAGAGTATGTGGCTGAAATAAGAAGAGACTTGTGACACTGCAACACTTGGCCCATCTTGTGTCCATTTTCTCTGTGCTTGGTTAAAACCTTCAGCCAATGAAGTCCTAACGGAAAATACGAACCGTCTGTAAGGGAAGCTTTGGTCCAACCATGAACTTGTGTCCACACTGGTAAGCCCCAGTCCTGTAATCAGCTTTCTGCTCTGTGTGTTTAAGCTAAATCAACTAGTAGTAATGGAGAAGGGGAAAAATATAAATGAGAAAAACTATGTCAGAGGTCTTATATGCTTCCCTAAAGGAACACCCTCTTCTTCTCTCAATAAGTTGGGATCCATCTTCTGCCCCAAAAATAAATAACTGCCTATGCACAGTTCTTTTAAAAAATACAAAGGCAAAAGAAGATAATGGCTTCCCGCGTAGAGAGGTGAAGCATGCAACTCCACCAGGGTATTGACTAGGTTCATTGGTAGTGGAGAAATGTGTGTGTTCCTATGTGACTCCGCTGGGGTACTGTCCAAGCCTACTGGCAGCAGAGAAACACCAGAGATGAAAACTTATACTCTGAAAATCTTCAACTCGTGAACTAAACTACCCTTCCCGGGTTCGAAACACTGAGATCTAAGTTGAAATTTTGATTGTGTTTGATTGAGTTGGCAAAAGGTGAACCATGTATGTCCATGGGGTAAGTGGGGAAACTGAAGTAACCTACACAATGATTCAATACTCCCCAAAATATCAAGGCCATGTGCTAGAAATCAACCAAAACAGAGAAGCTAGAGTTCTACCAGTGTGTCACCAAGTGTTGTAACAGCTACAACCACCCTCCAAAATTTTGGCCTGCACCATTTTCGGAGCTTCCCCTGAAGAGTTTCACTTGATGATTGCCCACACTCGGGTTCACTCCGTGACCTCGTGTAAGCCTTTACATTCGGCTTTCTTGTTCATTACATCCAAGTATCTGCATGATGATGTCCAAGTCATGCTTGCTATCGTGTTCTGGTTATGGTCAAAGTATTTGCTTTGTATATGTCTATTGTGTTTGTCATGAAAGTAGCCGTTGCACTCACACACGAAGTCACGTTCACTGTCGTGCAAGCATCGTCTCGATCATGAACAATCAATCATGAGTGTCGCACTTGTCACTTGCACCGTTGATCAATCATGTTGAACATGCGTATTTGGATGGTTTGGTCGTTTCATCGTCAAGTCATGTGAGTGTGTGTTCGTATGATCACCTATGCATCTTTCGATTGTTCAGACACTTAGTCATTTTTTCTAACATTTTGACAACCAAACTCCTCACCTACAGCCCGACCATCACCCTACTTTCGACTCGATCAAATGTCAACTAGAACAACACAGAAGCACCAAGCTAGTCCTTTCAAGTTGCGCTGCCCACAAGCAACTCAATCAACTCTCATGCTGGCCACCCAGACAGTCGGACCCAATAGTCACCCCAGGACTGACTCCCCTCAAAATTTTCACAGAGGCCATTGACCTCACCCATTCAACTGACTGAGGAAATTGTGCATACAGGCTGGATAGACACCAAGTGCCCATCCCTGTCTCCTTCAGAAAATTGCGCAATTTTCCCAGTTAGTCATCCGGACAGTCGACCGACTGTTCATCTCAGAAATTGCGCAGTGCTCATGAGCATGCCTTCTGCTACCCATTAGTCAGCTCAACTTAGAAATTGTGTAGAGATGATTAGCAGGCTCACCTCCTAGCCTCAGTGTATTTTTCCCTGCCAGCAGCTCCCAACAATAGACTGCGTGTTCCCTCCAGGAATGCGCTGTTTTTGCTGCTAGTGACAGAGTAGCCAACTGCCTGTGACTGAGCAGCCAACTACCAGTTCCCTCTGGGAATTATGTAGTTTTGGTTGCCAGTGACCCCAACAGCCAACTGGAAGTTCCCTCTGGGAATTGCACAATTGTAGATGCTAGTGACCGAGTAGCCAAATGGCAGTTATGGCTACTAGTCTCCCAGGTAGTTCCGCAACAAACCTATGCAATCCTTGCCTGCTGACCCTTCATGCAGCCCGACCCTTTCCTCTAGAAAATTGTGCAAATCTAGTTGTCCAGCCCATGCTAACTATTCATTCTAGAAAATGCGCAGAGCATGCCTACCTTTCCCTCTTGCAACCCAGACTATCCCTCCCAAAATTTGCACAATTTTGCCTCCCAGCCGAGCTAGACCTTACTGACAATCACTGTCGACTGAGATTGTTTGTCTCCATCTCTTGTTACTCTTGCGCAGTTTTCATCAGCAGTTTCTTGTAGCCATGATTCTGCATCACAACCCTGCTACCTCTCTCGATCACCCACATTCGAATGAGCATGTGTCATGGTAGACTAAGAGGTTTTGGATTTGATGTCGTCTCATCATGAGTGGCTGCAGATACAAGTACACCAACAAACATGTCAAAGTGATGAATAGGATGAACGAAGGGAGCACATGCAGATGGACAGGCTCACCAATGGATGAATGAACGAAGCATGCAAAGCGGACGAATGCGACAAACATGCACAAGCCTTCCAACTTGAAAGCAAGGAAAAACATGCTAAACTCATCAAGTGAACCAAGGACCATTGAAGACTCTGCACACTTCGCCATGCAGAGGTGAAGCTATGATACACCATGAAGACATCCATCACTCAGCAACACTGTAGCTCGACACACACTCCAGCAACAACGCTAATGTACCAGCATCATCATGTCAAGTCATGTCGATTCAAGTCATGAGTCATGTTGCCCACATATCCACTATGGGCTTGTTGTGAATCAATGTGATGTAACATGGAAGTCCAAGAGACACACTTGTTGAACATAGAGTCAAGTAAGTCGAAAAGTCATGGAAGTCAAACGGTCGTGAGGGTAGTCGAATAGCCACAAGGGTCAGTTTCACCCTTGGCTATAAATACCCCTGTCATTTGTACATGAAAGGAATTTTCACGTCAGCTCCTCCCAGATAGCCAAGAGAGTATGTAATCTTTTCTTTGAGGAGTAAGTAGTGGCTCCAACGCCCGGCTGATGGGGTTAGTGATGTATGGTGTAACGATGTGTCTTGGAACTTTTTCTTAACTCAGAAGTCTGTCAACAGGTCAACACATTTTCACACATTTATTGTATTTGTTGTAAGATTGATCTTTAACACTTGTAATGCATGTTTCTTTAACCTGCATTCTACATCTGAACTGATTCATTTGTGGTAATGCATAATCTCTTAATGGAAATGTGTTGTATATGTTGCTAATGTTGTCTCATATGTGTCGACTGCTCTAATGGACATCAGACAGACATTTCACACGAACCTTGCTGTAACAACCGTTGCATTCGTTCGAGCCGATCCGTGATGTTGTATGTGTTATCTTACCTTGTATGTTGTGAATGTCACATCCGAGTGGACTACTCCACTGGAAACTGGGTATGTCCTTTGTGTTGTGTGTTCCTAGTAGAGTTGGGACTGATCCCTTTCAACCTGGAACTCACTTTCACCTTCTTCCTCTCATAGTGAAAGAACCATTGGTAGAAGTACACTTACACTCACCAGGCATGCGAACCTCACTTCTTGAAGATAAAGCGAACCACTCTCTTGTGCTAACAAGCAAGAGTTGAGGCAAATCCTTAAGATAATGGCAAACGGGCCATCATACCAAATGGGACTCCCACACCAAACTGTGTGAGGTCTAGTTGGGACTTCATACTAGGGTTGAGCATCGTCAACATTTTCCAAACACAAGCGCAAGAAACAAAAGCAAAGAATAGAGGCCAAACACAATTCAATGGGACATACACACCATCAATTGCTTGTTGAAATACTTTGAAACTTAGAATATGAATATTCCAATCAAAACAAATTTCCCAAGGATATATAGAGTCCTTACTTGGAAAACATGAATATCAACTTGGTCGTATTCTAATGAATGCTACAAAATCCAATCTAAAGTTTAGCCATCATCCCACCTTTTCAGCGAGTATCATATAGCTAAGTCCATGAGATAAGAACAAGGTTAATGTTCACATGTATATGGGATGATAATGTGTCATTGCATATCCTTACCCACAAATGGAAATTGAAGTATTGGATGATATAAAATGTGGATATTAATGGAGACACGATGTGGCATAAAAATTCATACCTTGATAATTTAGGGGATAATACAATACAATTTCATCATTTTTTTTCTAGTTCCTCTAAGTTAAATGATATGAATTATTAGTCCATGATTTCACTTCTAAGATGAGAATTCATAAACCTTTATAATTTGAAACTTCATTGTGGTTGATTCCTTTTTTATTTGAGTGTTAACCTTTATGAGCTTGTTGTCTAATAGAGATGATTCCCTGTCATTACTTTGATAATCACACTTTAATATCCTATAATTATCAGATATTTGACTTTGGATTCTTTGTTAAGGAGAAGTTCTTGAACACGTTAGTCTTTAACTTGATTGTTTGTGGCTTGTCTTGGACCTTAAGGATAGGTTATTTTAATCTTTCCTTTCATATTTCCATATTAAAAATGGATTTCCATGTTTCTTCTTTGGGAAGTTCTTTGATCCTCAAATAGAACTCCCTCTATGATATTGGGCTGATTTTAACAATAATACCTTCTATAAAATGGTCACATGAAGGGAAAATTTTGTTATTATAACACTGTATTTTTTATTAAGAGGAGAAATGGAGCATGTGAATTCGCAATCCTTGGAGAAATTATTGCAACATAACACTAGCATCCTTGAGATTGTTGAAATGGAATTTTGAGACCTCATTTTAAATTTCTTCTTGGAGCTAAAATTGATCTTGAATTAAGAACCACCTCAATGTATGATCAAGTACCCATCAATTGAATGAGCTGGTTTGAATGATATGGGCCCCAATTTACTAAGAAGCTTTCAAAAGTGAATGACCCATTGAATGGACCATAGAATTAGCCAAAATCAAGTTAAAACAAGGAATTTGGTAATATTTAAGGATTAAGGGCACAATTGTGTGCATTTTAAATATAGAAGCACATAATAATTCAAAATTTCAAATTTCAATTTGACATTTATTGTTTTCATATAGTTGACCTTTCCCCTAATATTTTTGGTTCATAAACTATTTTTGGAAGTGATTTGTGATGTCCTTAGTAAAATTAGTTATATGCCACAAACATATGAAATTTTTTGTGATAAAAAATATCGATTTATGTGTGAATTTAGGAAATCATCATATAGATGAAATACATCTCGTGTTTTTGTAAAAGTCATATAAAGAGAGATGAAATGAGGACATATCTCGCTAGGGAGAAAGGAGACCACCTAAAAAAAATTGAAAGGTGATGATATATCAAATATCTTAAAATTAGGTGAATATACCCACAACTAAATGAGGGTGAGCACTTTTCCAACCAACAATAGGTTTAGATGCACCTACTATTTCTACATCTAGCTAGTCCCTAACTAGATTAGGGTACCACAAAATGAAAATTTGGCAGATAACTGTCAACGAATTGGGGAAATTACTTTACAATGGAAAAAATCACAAGGAAGCTCCTAAGCTAGTTTGCAAGGCCCCACGACATTGGAACCCATCCTACTAGCCCAATGCAACACAAGAGTGGACCTATTCACTAATACTCAATCCCTTTATCTTCCCAGTCCTTCTAGTGCCCCATACATGCTCACCAAGACCCTAAATCACAACCAAGATTTCAAGTGACCCTGGAAGCTTCTCAAACAAGTTAGGGTCTTATTTCAAAGATATTTTTGGGCATATTTCTGTCAGAACAATGCCCAATTACATTCTTCTTTTCTTATCTCTCTTCTACAAATGAAATCTACTCACATTCGCTAACATGTGTTCTATAACACTCCATCCCTCCATCTGCAAGGGAAAATTTTACCCTAAAATCTCATACAATGCATTTATTTATTATTCAACCCGCTACTCAACCTCTACCCCCTTAGAGAATGTGCTCCCCCCTTAAAAACACGATTTTCTTCTTCTACAATCTAAAACTTGGGTCATCCATGAATTCCTACATGGGAATTCAACCCATGATTTCATTTATGGTTGAAAAAGACTTCTCAATCAACAAACTACTCCATTAATCGAAAGAAGAAGATGTCTTTACCACCCATAATCTGGAAAATTGTGCTAATGAGAAGAGGAAAATGTTTTTTAGGAATTCAAAATTAAAAACATATACCATAATCCCATGAGGCATAGAGAAAACAATGATAGGGTGTTTTGTTAAGGAACTCCATGGTGTAAACGCCACCAGTTTGAAATTCCATGGGAAATAATCCAGCCATGTTAAGGGTTGGTGTGGCCTAGGCTAGGTGTGATCCATGAGTGATTTTGACAGCTTAAATTCCCATTGGTTTCTAATGATCAAGCCACATGTTAGTAGTCAGTCATCTCGGAACTCATATAAACTAGCCAAAAAAAACATATACCTTAAAAAATGGGATTTGATAAGGTTGGCTTAGAGATCTTCACAAGAAAAAATCCCAAACCCCATCACCATTCTTCATTCATGGTATCGTGGCCTTTGTAGGCTGCCTGTGCCTCAATTAGTTGTTGTCAATTTGCATTCATTAATTAAACTAGATATATTTACATATAAATTTGACTTCTTCAATTCAACTTGTGGTAGTCATAATAACATGTACATTTCAATATGGACATCATTAACATGACTAATTACATCCTGAATAGGGGATCAAAATGGGGTGTGACATTCCCCTCCCTTTTAAAGGAACACCATCCTCAATGTTCACACCACTCATGATGTCTGCTTATTGCCACATCACCATCTAGGTCCTTTTATTCACCGTAGCAGTACTCAATGCCTTTTCATATCAACAAAGCCATTCTCTTTCATCTCAACAATGTCTTCCACATTTTCCTTGTTACTCTTTCATTTGATTCCCTATACTTTATGCATTGTAGTATAATCCTACATTAGTCATTAATAAAAATGCATATTATATCTATTTTACACAACAATTATCTTATGCATAAGAGTGTTTAGCTCCATAATGTCAACATGTATTTCAATATTTTTGTGCAATTTATGTAATTTAATACAATACTCATCTATATGGTTGTTTTTCTTCCCAAGGATTCCATAGCCAACAATTGAACTCATGGATTTCTCATACACTCCCAATACACTAATGATCTCAATGAACATGCAACATGAATATTTCGTAATAGATTCATTCAAATTTCCTCTTCCTTGCAGTCACTCACCCTCCAAGGTCAAACATGCCCTTATCTACTAAACAGTCCCTTGTGCAATCCATCTTGCAAAGGGTTTCTTGCATAGGAAGGTCAAAGTGATTTATGGAGTTTTACAACCAAGGCATCCCTCTAGCTTGTTCCAACATAACACAACAAATCCATGTAACAAATTTGATGGTGATATAGGAATATCTTAGGATTCTTGTGTCACTCTAATGGCTTTGTTCCTAGGATTTTCATTGCAAAAATCATCATTTATCCTCCCTAGATAAATATTTTCTCTCATCTATATCACATACATATAATTTTCATGAGATATCACCATAATAATGATCAATTAGAAATCTTTTTCTAAAACCTATTTTATATAGGAATAAGATTTCATAAGCACAAGATCTTTCCTGTGATGTTTGGCTCTTGTATGTGGTAGTACCTAGCCTTCATTGTGGACGTACTCATCTCTGTATCCAAGACCATTCCACCTAAATTATGAACTTTCAGTCAACCAGAAAATTTTGAGTATTCATGCATAATCCTTTTGTTATAGCATTTACAATAGCCCATGAAATGATCTAAGAATTATTAATAATTTTTTAGCTACACATCACAAAAAGTGAAAGGAAACTATCATTGCATATATATATATATATATATATATATATATATATATATATATATATATATATATATATATATACACACACACACACACACACACACACACACACACACCATTATAGGTATCTCAAAATGCAATTCAAACATTATTCGGCTAATGAGAAGTCCCATCACTAATGATGACATAATCAATCACTTTTACTAGTTACATGTTTTGTCAATTCTAATTTATCTTCTGGGATGAGGGATTCACACTATTTTTTATAACTTCTTAAAGTTTTGAAATTCTTTCCTTTGATTGCAGTCAATCAAGCAAATGCTTGATGTAGGAAAGTATGCACTCACTTAGTGCATCAAGCATATGTATCATCATAACTTACAATATGAGTAAATCATGAATGCATCATAAGAACTCTAGCAATCTATTCATACTTTCTAGATTCCTACCTTTGTCATACCCCATTAGGTATTAATGGTCAACATACATTCATGCATTACGAGAATGCTTTCAACAATCGTTTTCATACCATTCTCACATTTATTACTATTATATTTATTTCTGATCAACATTTATTACTATTATATTTATTTCTAATCAACATAGGAAACAAACATCCATTTATGCATGCCTCACCAATGCACTCAACAAGTCACAATGAAACTTCTTGTACTAGGGCTTAATAATCTCTGAATCAATTCTCATTGCCGCATGCACATCATGCATCTATTACTAGTGTCATCTTACACTTGACTTAGTACAACTAGCATCATGTTTTCACACTTGATGTTTTACCCATTTATACATTTTTCGAAAGGCATTCAACATAACCCTCACATTTTCATACACTATCCATTTCATGAGTGCATTATTCATTAATTTAGTTGTTAAACAATGTAAACTTTGAAACAAGAATTGTAAACTCAG
Source organism: Pinus tabuliformis (assembly GCA_031772625.1). Taxonomy (NCBI): domain Eukaryota; kingdom Viridiplantae; phylum Streptophyta; class Pinopsida; order Pinales; family Pinaceae; genus Pinus; species Pinus tabuliformis. Next base: position 643,389,907 of record CM062805.1, read on the forward strand.
AATGGGAACTCTAGCAAAAGAAAACCCAAAAAAACATGAAAAGTGTAAATGCTAGAATAACACTTTTTTTTTCTAGGGTAAATTTTCAACATTTTGAAATAATGGCGTAAAAGTTTTTATCATGACTCTCAAAAACATTAAAATTTCAAAAGAATAATAACAACATAAAATTAAAAATAAAAACAAAAATTAAAATAATGAAAAAAAATAAAAATAAATAAAATTTAACAAAACATAACAAAACATAAATAAAAATATATATTAAAAACAAAACTTAAAATTAAAATAAAAAACAAAAAAAATCAAATATATAAAAAAGACAAAAAATCAAACATAAAAAATAAAATAAATAAATAAATAAAAATAAATTCAATCATAGAAAAAAATAATAATAACCTAGATAAGAATTAAAAAACTAAAAAGAATTAAATAATCATAAAGAAATAAATAATAAGAAAAACATATTTTAAAAAAATTGTAAAAAAAAAAAAAAATTATCTCATAAACCATAAAAAAAAATGGAAAAAAAACTATAAAATTATGTAAGAAAAAATAGAAAAACTTAATACCCCTTAGAATTATTGGTCCTAAACATTATTATAAACTAATTATTAATTACTTTCTCAACCTATGATTAATTATATATATAGGCATGTATATATATATATAATAATTATTAAATAATTTAAATAAGTAAATAAATTATCCTTTTAATTCTAACCATTAACTCTAACTTTCACCTTAATAACCGAATATTTTAACTTTAATCATAGAATATATATATTTATATATTTAACCTTAAAATTATTTTACTAACTTCCATAAAATAAACTAACCATTAAATTATTATTAAATAAAAAACTAGTCATCTTATTATTTTAATCAAAATATATATATATGTAGAATACCAATAATAATTATTTTATAAATTGAATAAAATAAATAAATAAATATATTATCAAACCAACCATTTAATAATCCTATATATATATATATATATATATATATATTAATTTAAATAAATAAACAGATTCCCTTTTTATAACCATCCTTTTTACCGAATTCAACTGATTTCCTTAAAAATAGTAAATAAGAATTTGATCTGATCCTAAGGTCAAAATTAGCCGTTAATTTAGCCGTTGGAGTCTCTGCTCAAACTATTTATCATGCTAAGCTGGATCTGTTGCTTCAACTTGTCCTGACGATGAACCACACTAGTTGGTTCGAAACGCGTCGACAAATGATATTCCATGTGATTTTCGCCGAAGAATCTTTCTTAACTTAAAAAAGAATTAACAAAAAACTAAAAAAAATAAAATAAACTAGATTGAAAGAAAAATAGAAAATTAACAAAAATTAAAAATTAAAAGTCTACTAAAATTAAGATTAAAAACATAAAAAAAAATAAAAATAAAAAATAAAACCTAAAAAGACAAAAATACACAAATTAAAAAAAACACCCAAAAAAACAATTAAAATTTAAAAAAATCTATATATTTTCAAATTTAAATAAATAAATAAATATATATATATATATATATATATATATATATATATATATATATATATATATATATATATATATATATATGTATATGATGATGATGATGATGATGGTTAACGTCTGCTGAGACCAAACAATGGTCTTTCGGACCTAAAGAAACAAATCATTTATTTTGATTTAAGATTTTATTCCTACGCTCAAAAAGCTTGGAGAGAAGCCTCCCGAGCTCACTATAATGTTGACATTGTAAAAGGCTAGGAAGGTCAGTATTGTAACAAAGATTGTGAAACTGAGATCTAATGTGGTTGTACACGGAGCACTCTAAGAGGAAGTGGTTTTCATCCTCGATGTTCCTATTCTCACATATATGGCAGATCCTTTCCATCCATGGCGTTTTAGGAACTGCCCAACGACCTGTTTCACTATGGAGGTCATGGGAATTCGTTCTAATCATTGCTATATTAATTTTCTTCTTTGAGCTAGTTAAAATAGAGAGATACTTTTGATCTTCTAGGGTGGGGTTGATGACCTTCTTATAATAACATAATTTTCTTTTAGCCGCTAAATCTTTCTCACACCACTTTTTTTCTTTGAACTTAGAAGTAACAATATCTTTAATGTTATTTATGTTTTGCAATGCATCATTTTCATTGATCTCCCAATAGTTTAACCAGGCCCTTGTGTCTTTATCCCACCCTCAATCGAGCCTTAGGTGGTTTTGGCTAGAATTTAAAGCTAGCTTAGGAGTCGATGATCATCTATGTTATTGAGTTTGTGCTTGTACAACAAAAACCTAAGCATAGCTAAGCTCTTAATAGGGGAAAGACCTACTTCTATAAGGAGAATAGGATAGGGTGTATTACTTTTAATTTTCAGGTTATAAGTTATAAAACACTTCTGGATTTGCTCAATCTTTCTCCATGATTCTCTGGAGATGCTGCAACCCCAAACCTCACAGCCATATAAGATAACAGGAGTGACTAAAGTTTCAAAGAGGAACTTCTTTTTATCCCACATTACGAGGTTTGCTATTTTACAATTATTTTCAAGACCAAAATAAGCTTTCCACCCCCCATTAATCATTTTCTCAATGCTATGGTTCCAGTTGAGCTTGTGATGAATATCAATTCTTAAGTACTTGTAAGAATACACTTCCTCCAAGTTATAATGTAAGTGTCCTTCTTGGATTTGATAATCATAACTTTTGTTTTGTCAGTGTTAACAATCATACCCATGGTAGAGAAGAAATCCTTAAGAAGCCTGAGTTGCTTATCAAGATCAGATGGGCACCTTGCCAAAAGAACAATATTGTCAGCATAAAGAAGAAGGATGACGACTATCCCAGCTAAGATCGTGCCATCACATCCTGCTTCCTCTAAATAGCCTTCAAGCTTATCGATGTAAATGCCAAATAGGGTAGGGGAGAGGGGGCAACCTTGTTTAACTCCAATGTTACACTTAATATCTTTCGACCACCCCTCATTGCTCTTTAGCTTGGCAATTACATTCTCGTATAACCTTATAGCAGCAACTCTCAACTCGAGAGGAACCTTTAGCTCTTCTAATCTATTCCAAAGGTTGTATCTAGGAACTGTATCGAAAGCCTTTCTAAAGTCCACAAAGCAGCAAAATAAATTGGATTTATCATTACGACATTCCTCCGCAATGATCCTAAGCGTAACAAGGTGGTCTGTTGTTGAGTGATGCCTTTTGAAACCTGCTTGGCCTTTAGCCCGCTTAGCTTCACTTTCAAGCCATATTGTTAACTTCTTTTCCAAAATACTACCATATAACTTGGCTAAGAGAGGGTTGATCATAATTGTTCGATAATTAGAGGGATTCTTTGTATCCCCACTTTTAAAAATAGGGATAATGATGCTCTCAGTCCAAGGTTTAGGGAACCCTTGCTTGACTGCTTGATTGAAAATCTTGTGGATGTGGGGGATGAGGATAGGACCTCCAATTTTTAAGATTTCCGCTTGGTAATCTTCAATGTCCTTAGCTTTCCCATTAGCGAGGCGATTAACCCCAAACTTGATGTCTTCTAAAGAGAAAACTTCTTTCGTTGTGAGAAGGGTTTCTAAATTATCCATGACATTTGGAGATTCATAAAGATTTTTAAGATAGGAATTCCAATCGTGAAGAGAAATTTTATTATTATCCTTAGTCTTCCTAGTCAGAATCTGCCTCCAAAATTTCTTAGGAGCTACCTTAGAGAGGTGTAAGAGATTCTCCTGTCTTTGACAAATGTACTGCCTCTTTTTCCTTTTAGTTAGGGCTTTGTATATTTTTATCTTGTCCATTTTAAGAGATTCATCAACAGCTTCCTTAATTTCTCTCCTCGCACTTTTACAATCTTTGTCATACCATGGATTGGTTTTGCTATTTCTTTTATTATTTGAAACTTCAATTGAGAACTTGTTAATAGAATATGAGAGGGTTGTAGTAAAATTATGATAGAGGTATTCTATGTTGTCTATACTAGATAAAGGAAGCAAATTAGTTTTTAATTCATTTAGAAAGAGATCATTTTTATTTCTATCAAATATTAAGTTCTTTTGGCTGTAAGTATTATTTTCTATGGGAACTCTATGCATGACAAAATTGAGAGTTATAAGTAAAGGCATATGATCAGAGTTAGGTTCGTGGTCGTTTAAGATGTCAAAATTTATTATTTCGTTCTATAATGGGAGATCGAAAATAACATAGTCTACCACGCTGCTACCAAGTCCATGGATGCAGGTCATCTTGCTGGAATTTGGCCACTTCTTTAGACCGTTGCAAATTATGAGATCCTGAGCACTACAGAGCTTGACTAGCTCCGACCCAAAAAAAATTTCCCCGAGGTCTTCAGAGCTCCTTTTTTACCTGCTACCCAGAGTAGGGTCTTCGTCTAACCAAAGAGGATTAGGGTTGGAATGATTGCTTAGAATAATAGCTTGGTTGTTTGAAGTTCGAGCATTAAAGCACCTATTAAAAGGATATTACCATCATTCCTTAGCCTAGAAATATCATTCTCTAAACCATTGTAAGGGTTAGTTTTATCTAGATTCTTCTTCTTATAGAAGTTAGAATTGATGGGGGGAAAATAACATATTGCTATATAGGACTTTTTGTTATTAATGTCTTTGATCTCTATCCAACTATATTGGTTGTGAGGGTCATTTTTATAAATCCTAACATGGGGGGAGATGTTCTTCTTAATGTAACAAGCTATTCCCCCAATGACTCTACGAGAGGATCGCTTGTTCCAGGTAGACCATAGTGTAAAGCCATCTATGTTAGGGACCTTAGATTCTTCGTGCTCCCAAGTTTCAACAAGCAAAATAATATCAACATCATTTGAAATCCAACTTAGCTTGGGGCCTTTGTTCCATGGGAAGCCCCGACAATTCCAAGAAAGGATTCGGAGCATGTTTAATTGCTATTGATTACTATATTTTTGGTTTCTATCTCGAATAAAGGCTTTTCTATTTCTGATTATTGTCCATTTTCCTTCCTTTCTAGCTTCTTTTACCTTTTGAACCTCCTTTCTTAATTCTGCTTGATCTTCTGGAATGAGATATTCATTTATGAATATTCCCGTTCCTTTTAGACTTGAGGTTTTACTAAGTATGTTGTGCTTATGATCAGTGGAGCTCACCTTTATGCGGATTAGTCTTCCTTTATTCTCGGTTGATTTCCCCAACCTTGTTTCTTCTGTGAGACACACTATTTCAATTTGTAATCTATTGTGTAGTTCTGTCTGTGCTAAGGCTAAAGTATCCTCATCTACTTCCTCTTTTAAACCGAAGATTATAAGGTTTAAGGCCCTTTTGCTACGTTCGTGGTCTAATTCTATTAATTTTTTCATTTCATCTTTAATTGGTTTGATATCTAACTTATCTACCACATTATTTAGGGTGAGGCGGCTATTAACTTTTTCTTCTAGTTCTTTAATCATGTCTTTCATTTTAAAACTCTATAAAGTATCAACATATTCTTGCTGGGATGGTTGGTTAGTATCTTGGTTTTGTTTTTCTATAACCTGCAGTCTAGTCTCCATTGCCTCCATTTTATTCTCCAGTAGTTCTATTTTATTTTCTATTTGTTTTTGGATCGTGTCTTCAAAAGATGCAAATTTATTTTCCAGCATGGCTTCTAACTCTTTTTGTAGCATGGCTTCTCTTTCTTCTCTACGTTTCTCTAAAGACTCCATATACTCATAAAGGCCTTGTAGAGTAACTCTGCTAGGTATTCCCTTGGTAATCTTTGGTAACTATGGCGAAATATTCATACTTGAAATTATATGAGCAAATATGTATTAGAAAAAGAAAAAGATAAGGAATGTGTGCACCTGATATCAGCAAACCTAACTGCAGATCGCCCGTGCCCACCACAGCCCGCAGACCGAAGAATATATATAATACGTTTTTAATTCTTTCACTGAGCCTTAGAACTCTTTCACTGAAGAATATATAAAGTACGTATTTAACTCTTTCACTGAGCCTCAGAACTCTTTCACCGAAGTATATATAGACTACGTGTTTAACTTTTTCACCGAGCCTCAGAACTCTTTCACCGAAGAATATATAGAGTAAGAATATATTCCAAGAATATATAGAGTATGTTTTTAACTCTTTCACCGAGCCTCAAAACACTTTCACCGAAGAATATATAGAGTATGTTTTTAACTCTTTCACCGAGCCTCACAACTCTTTCACCGAAGAATATATGCGAAGAATATATAAAGTATGTGTTTGTTATATATATATATATATATATATATATATATATATATAACAAAATATATTTTTGATATATATATATATATATATATTTAAAAAATTTAAAATTTGAAAATAGAAAATCTATTTTTGAATTTTTTTTTTGAAATATATATATATATATATATATATATATATATATATATATATATATATATATATATATAATTGCGACACCTATGGGGGCGCGACCCTGGGAAGCGGAGCTGTATGCCTCCAGCCGCCCGGCAGCAGGCAGGGTAATTTTTTTTTGTTTTTTTTTAATAAAAAATAAATATTCTTTTTAAATATTTTAAATGTTTTTTTAATCAAAATATATAGTTTTATAAAATTATAATTGTTATTTTTTTTTTGAATATATATATATATATATATTGGTTAATTTTTTTTATTTTTATTTTTTAATCTAGTGTGTTTTTAAATTCTAATTTTTTTTTTAGATTTTTATTAATGCTTTCTTTAATTTTTTTATTTTTACTTACTTAATTTTATAGTTTATTTTTTTCCAATTTTTTATGGTTTAGAAGATAAATTGTTTTTTTTTTTTTTTAAACATTTTTTTATGTTTTTTTGTCTCTATATATATATATATATATATATGAGATATATATATATATATATATATATATATATATATATATATATATATATATATATATATATGTATATAGATATATACATGAGAGACTATATATATATATATATATATATATATAGTCTCTCATGTATATATCTATATACATACATATATATATATATATATATATATATATATATATATATATATATTTGTTTTTTAAGTAATCAACATTTAAAAAAAGAAAAATAAGACACCTAGAAAATTTGTTAAGTAATCATGATTTCAAAAAAAAATTAGACATAAAAAATTTTAAAGTGTTAAAAAATGTAACATTTAAAAAAAAATATCCACACTTAATACATTAAAAAATTAAAGTGTCAATGTCTCTGTTTCGGCGTCGCGCTCTATTTACCCTGCCGTTTCCGTTCGCACACCCGTCACTTTCAGTTATAGACCTCTGGCTAGAATATGGGGGACAATATGGAGGTTGAAGCGGTGGATTATACCGAGGAGCCTTTCCCGGATCGCGTTATTTTTGGGGACCCTAGCTTCTCCTGCACTCTGCCGCTTGACTCCGCTATTTCGCTGTCTATCCCGGAACTGCCTTTGTCCTCGCCTGTCGTCTCCTTTCCTTGGCATTGCTCGACTCCCCCCCCTCCGGATCACATTCTGTGGATTCTCCGGGCTTTGAAGTCCCTCCTTTGTCACTGGGCACCCTCCACATCTTATCCTCGCACACACCCCCCTCGCCCTCTTTTGACCCTCATTCATCTTTCTTCACTGTTCCCTCTATTGACATACCGGTTACCGCAGCAGCCCATCAACCCCCCTGCTCGGGAGCTCAACCATCTGTCTATTTTAAGACCCCTGCAGTTAAGGTTAGACCGGCAAAGAAAATCCCTCCGGAAGGCGTCCCAAACCCTTTGGTGGACCACCCATCGGCTCCTCGCACCAGCAAAAGGAAGACTAAGTGCATCAAGGCGACCTCAAAGGATATCACCATCAGATTTGGCGAGACCTCGGCTATTGGTGAATTTGCTATCATGGCATGCACGGTGCTGGTTGGACATGTATGTGGTTTGGCGTATTCAGCCAACAGGCTGTCTCAGTGGGTTAAGGAGATTTGGGGAGGGTTACTGAAGGAACTATTAGAGGTTCATGTTTTGCCCAGGGGTTGGTTCTCCCTGCCTTTTGCAAAGGAAAACTACACGGATTTGGTACTGGCCAGGTACTGACACATTGAGATGGCCCTGGTCCTTCTCAAATGGTGGAGCCCTTTATTCGACCCTGAACATGAACAAATTGGGGCAGGTCCGCTTGTCAGGGCTTCCACTACAGTTTTGGAGTGAGGAGGTTTTTATCAAGATTGGCAATTCTCTGGGCACATACTTAGATCATGACCGTACCTTTGTGGAGTCCAAAACAGAACCCTCGCACGCATTTTGGTCCACTTGGATACCCATGAGGGCTTGGAGGAAAAGATTACTCTACAATGGGGGAAGTACATCAGAGTCCAGATCTTGGATTACGAAGGGGTGCCATTTCGCTGCAGACGATGTCACAAGGTAGGACATCTCTTCAAAGAATGCCCTCTCAATCGGAGAATAGAGGACTCACCTAAAATCACGCCTGCACCTTCCAGGGTAAATTCTCCAGTCGGTTCGCGCCCCTCACCCTCGGGTCTAGCACTAGATTTTATCTCTCCAATCTCAAAGACAGTGGACAGAGGAACCAGATAGTCTTTGCCACCAATGACCAGGGCCCACTTTTCCGCGGAAGCCTCAATTGCTACAGGTACCTCTCTAAACCCTCCTCTCTCATCATATGATTTTACCTCTTATATGGCAGCCACACCGATTCAGACTTCAATGGCTAAATGTATCATGTCTATTCCTCCGCTCATTGTCACTACCGCCCCCTCATTGTCTGCTCCTTCCACATCCACTGCATCACCGTCATCCTCAGGGTTGTCACCCCCTCACCAATATTTCCTTTGCTCCAGGACCCACTCCAACGAACTCCCGGTCCGTCAGACTGGTCTAGGTCTTTTGATGCCTGGCGCCATCCCTCTATCATCTAGGGGTAGGAAGTCAGATCTCTCCAAGGCAATCAGGAGGGTTGGGGTGGAGGTCACTTCTGCTCACCAATCTACTATTGATGGGGTCCTTAGAGCAGGACATACCCCGCGTAGTGTCCCTCCATGAAGTGCTTGTCTTTTAATTGCAGGGGTTTGGCTAGTGCCTCTAAGAAACTAGCCTTGGGGAGACTCATCGAGATCGAACCAATTGACATTATTTTACTTCAAGAAACTCTAGGTATGGCTGATCATATCTCCCATACTCTTCAATCTATGATCCCGAGATGGACATTTATTTCCCTAGATGCTGCTAGGAGGTCTCGGGGTTTGGCTATAGGATACAACCCTCGAACAATTCGGGTTGATGCATCTTGGGGGGGATTGGGATACCTGGGACTGGATATTTTCTCTGCTGATCTTGGTATGATTCTCAGGATTGTGAATGTGTATGGACCCTGTCATCAAAGGGAACAATTTTGGCAGCGTCTACTAAACCTCTCCCTTCTGGACTCTGAACATACTATTATCGGAGGGGATCTAAATTTTTCTCTGGGGTTCAGAGAATCATGGGGGTCTGCGGCTCAAATTGATGCTATCACTGACCATATGATTAATCTGCTGGAACAGACCGATTTTATAGATGTCCCCATGCAAAAACCACTACCCACCTGGAGGAACAGAAGGGTGGGTGATGCAGCACTGGCTCATAGACTTGACAGATTCTTAATGAAAGGACCTCTCTTACAGCAGCTGCATCACTACAAACAATGGGTGGGTACGGGGGGTGTATCGGACCACTCACCCATTTATCTGGAAATCCAGGGGCCTTTCAAAAAGCCGAAAGCCCCATTCAAATTCAACCATGTCTAGCTGAGTGACCCTACTTACATCAAGATGGTTTCCGACTTCTGGAATGCAAACCCTATTAACCGAGCAGAGTCCTACGCAAAAGGGTTTTGCAACAATCTCTATGAGACTAAACACCTCTCTATTAAATGGGCCAGGGAGAAACATTCACGGGAAATCTCACAGCTCACTAATATTGAAGCTGAGTTGAGCACTTTACTTGATTATCGTAGCTTGGGATTCATTTCTGCAGAGGAAAAGATCCGATTGATTGAGCTTGAAAATCAAAAGGCCAACATCCTAAAGGAGCGCGAGGAATCCCAGACGCTGAGGAGTAGAGCTATATGGTTAAAGGTCGGGGATGATAATACGAGGTTCTTTCAAAACTATGCCAAGGGACGAAAGGTATCTAACACCATATGGAATCTTCCTATGCCTGAGGGAGGCTATGTCGATACCTTCAATAAGCTGGCCCACCTTGGTACTTCACATTTCAGGAACCTTTACAAATGTCCCCGTAAAGCAAATCTACCTGATATTATAAATGTGGCGGGACACTTTCCAAGGTTTGTCAATGAGGATGAAGCAAAAGAACTCTTCGCACCTGTCAACTTCGGTGAACTTGAAGGCACGTTAAAATGGTTCAAAAAAGATAAGAACCCAGGCCCGGATGGATGGACCATTGAATTCTACCTGGCATTTTATGAGCTGCTGGGGCAGGACCTATTGAAAGTAGTGGAGGAGAGCAGAATTTCGGGTTCCCTATACCATGCCATCAACTCGACCTTCATCGCCCTCATACCAAAGTTCGATGCCCCATCCTCTTTTGATGATTATAGACCTATTTCCTTATGTAACTGTCTATATAAGATTATTTCTAAGATAATCAAAAATCGACTCAGGCCGATCCTCTCGAGACATATTTCTCCTCAACAATTCGCCTTCCTCGAATCCTGGCAGATCCACGAAGCCATTGGTTCGGCATAGGAAGCCATCCACTCCATCTGGACCAAGCATCTAAAAAGCATCATTTTCAAGATTGACTTATCCAAAGCTTTTGACCGGGTCAGCTAGCTTTATATTAAGATGTTTGTTATTCATTTGGGCTTCCCTCACAATTACATCACTTGGATCATGACCTACATCACCACACCCTCCTTCAGTGTCCTCATCAATGGCTCGGCCTCACACTTCTTTCACGCTGAAAGGGGGCTAAGGCAGGGCTGCCCTTTATCGCCACTTCTATTTCTTATTGTCATGGAGGGTCTAAGTCGTTTGATTGGATCTGCCAAAAGGTATGGAGATATCTGTGGACTCAAGATCACAGAGGACTGTTTCCTCACACATCTCCTATTTGTGGATGATGTGCTTATTTTGCTTGATGGCAGCATTCAGGATTCCAGATCTTTTTCCAAGATTCTCCTCCTCTTCTCATCCGCTACTGGAATGCTTGCCAACCAATCCAAATCCACCATAACCTTTACTCATACCTCTGTTCATGAATCCCAATTTTCACACCAGGTCTTTCCCTACAGTATCCACCCCTTGGATAGAGGTCTCAAATATCTGGTTCATTGGCTTAAACCTACTTGCCACAGAATTGTAGATTGGGTCTAGCTGGTTACAAAACTGGAGAAGAAACTATCCATCTGGAGTCATAGATATTTATCCAGGGTGGGCAGATTGGTGCTTATCAAATCGGTCCTGGAAGCTACTCCGGTTTACTGGATGGCACTTGCATGGATTCCCAGGAATATTCTATCTCGATTGAAACAATTATGTAACAGATACCTCTGGAACGGGAATCAGGATAAAATATTATTTGCATGGATCAGTTGGCAAAAAATTGCATTGCCAAAGAAATGGGGAGGTTGGGGACTGAAAGATCTCCCCCTTTTCTCCCAAGCCTTAGCTGCCAAAATGGGTTGGACATTGTTGACAGGTCAGAATCTATGGACTCACATCTCATACCATAAATATATCTGGCCACAAAACTTGCTGGACTGGGCTCGTCTTCCCACATGGCCGTCGATGGGCAGTTCATCTGTATGGAAGGCATTGCTCCACTCCCTCCCCCATATAAGAGACAATCTGGCGTGGCGAATTAATGATGGCTCCCTGGGCAGGATCGGACTGGATCAGTGGATTGGCTGTGGAGGAAGACACATACTATCCAGAGACCTCATCGCATACCTACATGCACATGAGATCAAGGTTTTTTTTGCACATTGCAGACCAACAAAATTCGAATATATTTTCTCAAGCGTGGAAATCGGCACAACATATCGACCTTCCTCTCCGATGGCACCAGGAATGGAATGATTATGTCCAAGCACTACTGGAATCCCACATCAGGATAAAAGAGGGGCCTGATGAATTAGTTTGGAGTCTAGCAGACAATGGTATTTATTCCCCAAAGTCAGGTTATAGCTCATTGATACATCACAAAAAACCAGAACAGACTTTGAACTGGTGGAGTCACATTTGGAAGCTTACTGCACCCCCGCGCACTAGACTTTTCTTCTGGTGCATTCTTAAAGACATAGTGCCCACGGGGGAGCATCTTACTCACAAAGCTATTTTTGGACCAACCTGGTGCATACTGTGTAAACGCGAATCGGAATCCACGGAACATATCTTCTTACTCTGCACGGCTACACAAGCTCTCTGGCGGAACATATCCTCATCTATCGGTTTCACGGGGTTATGGTCTGGTAATGATCTTAACAGCGCATGGGAGGATTGGTCTGGAAGACACAAGGGAACAAAACTCCAATGCATTCCCTTGATTGTCAGTTGGTCTGTCTGGCAGGCACGCAACTAATACATATTTGATAACAAATCTGTGTGCTGGCCACACATTGAGGCTAGAATTATCTCTGCATATCATGAATTGCCGGATCCTATTCCTCCTAGAGAGTGCCGCACTCACCCACCTCCCAGCATTGACAAAGCTACCCCCTGGGCCTTCTTTGATGGGGTTGCAAATCAACAGCGCTGTGGAGGTGGCTTCATTCTTTTCATAAATGAAAATCATTTTACAAAGTAAAGATGGGATTAGGAGCTGGCACCAACAATTATGCAGAACTCATTACCCTCCATCACCTATTGCATTTCTCCTTGGGACATTAGTGCTACAATTTAAATTTATTTTGGGACTCAAAGATTATTGTTAACTGGTTCAATAACATATCTGATTTCCACATACACACACTCAACATTACATTAAACGAAGTGAATATATTCAAGGCGGAATTTAACAATATCTCTTGTAATCACATTTACAGGGAGCATAACAGCAACGCTGACCAACTGTCCAAGGAGGACGTGTCATTACCCAGAGGAGAATGGGTGATACAAGAGCAGAGGGGGGCTGATGAATTTTGTTATTTTCATCGGCCGTATATAGATCAGCATTATTAGGGGGACCCTAGTCCCTGATCTACATATGTTTTTGTAAAGAACTATAAAAACTCAAAATTTTGAAACTTTTTTGATATTATACATATAATATATCATATTGGAAGGGGTCCTGCGAGGCCTATGTACAGGCGTAAACAGATATATAACAATATATAAACAACTGTTTTGTTTATTAGGCAGATCATCCTGTGCGGTGTATCTAAACAGCTCAGAGTCTCTCATGATAGACTCAGATTACAACATATGCAAAAGCATTTACAATATGTAATTTTCTCCATAACAAATGAAAATTACAGATTTTTCCAGTGAAAAAAAAAAAAAAAAAATTAAAGTGTCAAAAATAAGCCCTCTAAAGAAAAAAGTTGATGCTGCATCAACACGTTTCAAAATCAGCATGAAAATCACTAACATTTAAAAACAAATATTTATATATGATACATAAGAAAATTTAAAGTGTCAAAAATATGTTCAAAAATAAATGTATTATACATGAACACTCAAAATCAGTTGAATTTTTTGCTACCTCAACGAAACGGATAATCGTATCAGTTCTCGCTTCAAAGTTTACATTGTTGTTGTCCCTCATGACAGCTCAATGCATGCACATGTCTTACTAGAATTTCACTAAATCCTTTCACATTGACAATTTTCTTCCTTAATTATGGATTGTCCAAGTATCAATATCCATCATACATTCAACTATAAATATATCATTATAAATATAATTTGTCCTTGAAGGGATTATTAGACAATTCCTTTAGATTCCTATTGTTGGGCATGTCTAATTTCATGACCACATAGTTATAATCATGAATATGATAGGACATAACGGATTGATATTTTCCAAGCATTCACATCCTCTTGTTCCTATCCTTTGTATAAGGTTGTCAACTAAATATAATCATAACAAAATTTCACCTTTTTCTAATCACAGTGAAAATCACAATTATGAGCTATCAAGTTAATTACAATACAAGTGCTACAATACTTTCATAGTGAATGATCATTATCAAATATTACTTTAAAAAATTTACATATTTTTTGAGTCATTATTTCCTCTTTACCAACATTTTCATGCTTAAATTATTTACGAAATGCAACTTTGTCCATCCATAGAAAAAGATATAAAACAATATCACACAATTCCACAGCGCTCTGAACTTCCTCACTAATTCCTTTACACAATAGAAATGAGACTCAGTTAAAATAATATGAATTTGGAAATCCATGCACCATCTACCTTTTGTATTAACACCATTAACTAAAAGTTTGCAGAGTGGGAGAGCTAATGTTAATCATCTACAAGACCACCTATTCTGGCAAGTCAATTCATATCTTCAAGTGCAGGTGCATGCTCAACCAAACCTCACCAACATAGCTCACTATGTGGTCAAGGGCTGAGAGCCTCTGGAGGATATCATCCATATCTTCATGCAAGGATTTAAGCTCTTTCTTGTGTTGAAGATAATGGAGAATATCCTAGAATAGGTAGAGTTGGTTCACATAGCCTCAGGATAGGAATTAGTTTCTATTTCTTAGGATGTTGTTCTAACTTCCCTAAAACCATGTATTCTATTTAATGTGTAATGTTGATGAGAAATGTAGAGCGTTCTGCAGAGCCAGACTCTCCGGGTTCAGACCCTCTTTCATAGAGCTGACTAGTGGGTTTTATTTTCTAATACAAACATTGCCATTTTTATCATGGTATCAAAGCGTCAGGGTTGAGGAACTTGTATGCTGGCTGGTGGGTGGTTCTTTGAACCGAAATCATCACATGTTTTGAGTGGATAGCTGTGACGATAGCACTATTACACTTCTCAAAATTTTTATTTTTCGATCGTCGCAGTTTTTTAGTGTACCGCTGCAACGGTCTCAGAAAATTGATAAATATTTGTGACAGTCCCAGCTATTGGGCGTATATCTGTGACAATCATGTAAATCAAAGAAACTCCATGAGGGAGCCAAGAACAAGGTTGTAGCTATCAGTGAAGCTGACTGGGGAAGCCAAGAACAAGGCTGTAGCCGTCAAAGAAGTTGAGTGGGGAAGCCAAGAACAAGGCTGTAGCTGACAACAGGAGGTTGTCTGGAGGCTAAGAAGAAAGCCATGGTGATTTGCACGTCTTGCGAGATCAAACAACAGTGATCTATCTCTATCACAAATCTGGGGTAAATTTAACATCTTTTACCTATCGAATTTATTTCTTTCTAAATCACCACGATGAATAACAACATATTTGAAGCATGCATGAACGAGCATAACAAGCTCGATGGTTCCAATTATGAAAATTAGAAGTTTAAGATGCATACTCTGCTAGAAGTGCAGAGTGCTTGGACGATTATGAATGGGGATGAGCCGAAGCCCGCGGCTAGATCAGCATCAATCGCAGATTGGGAGAAACAAGAAAGTAGAGTAAGGACAATGTTAAAGATGTCAGTGAAAGACTGCATTATACTGCACATCAGAGAAGGTAAGTCAGCTAATGAAATCTGGGGAATTTTGAAGGAATTGTACGAGATCAGAAATTCAAATCGTATTCTGTTCCTCAAGAGTAAGATTCTGTCCATGAAGATGGAGGAGAAAGAAACAATTTCTTCATTCGTAGTAAGGATCAAAGATCTGAAAAATCAAATTATCAGATATTGGTCATACAATGGATGATACAGATCTTCTGACCATTACAATGAATGGTGTCACTGATGATTATCAGATGTTCGTCACTGGGATTAATGCCAGAGAAAAGATCCCGCATTTTGAATAGCTTACAGGTATATTGATGCAGGAAGAAGAGAGGAGATCAACTTTGAAGCCCCAAAGTGCCGATCTTGCATTGATGGCGAGGAAAAAATTTCACAAAGGGAAAGGAGGTCCACAACAGCAAAACAGAGCAAGTTCACATAAATGGCCAACCCTGACCCAAGGTATGCATCTGAATAAAAACTTCTCCGAAACTAAATTTTTTTATTGCGGAAAATTGGATCATATTACCAGGGAATGTAGGAAAAAGAAGTATCATGAAGAACAACAGAAGCCAAAGAGACATGCATGTCATCTCGCGAATGGTGATCAGGTACATAATTTGAGGTTTTTCATGGAAAATCATGATGAAAATGTTGATGCAGACATCTAGTATGTAGATTCAGGAGAGTCAACACACATGACAGGGAACAAGCACTGGCTGGAGGATTTAAAAGAGATCAATGAAGGCGCACAGATTTACCTAGGTGATGACATAAGTCATCAAATCAAAGGATGTGGGAAAGTTTCTGTTATTCTACCTCATGGTAATATCAAACAAATTTATAATGTAATGTATGTGTCTGGCATAACTAAGAGCTTGATTTCTATATCAATGATTACAGATCAAGATTTGAAAGTTGAATTTTTAAAATCTAACTGCTACATTAAAGATCTGCTAGATAGAATGAAGATAATTGCTACAGGGATCCGAACAGGAGGACTGTACAAGTTGGATATGAGACCTGCACTGGTTCGAGCATTGACAGCAGCGAGCCTGACTACAGAAGAGCTTTGGCATCAAATATTCGGCCACATCAATTATAATGATTTGCTGCTACTACAAAGGAAAGAAATGGTAAGAGATCTTCCTATGCTAAAGCAAGTACATAATGATTGTGGTGCCTGTACTTTAGGAAAAACTCATAGAGAAGAATTCCCTGTTAGAGTAGAAAAGAAACAAAGGGATATACTGGAGTTAGTGCACACAGACCTTTGTGGTACCATGCAGACAAAATCATTAGGAGGTGTAGTGTATTTCCTATTGTTTATTAATGACTGTACAAAGTTTTCTTGGGTGTATTTCTTAAGTAAGAAGAGTCATACATTCGAATACTCTAAGCAATTTAAAAATATGATTGAAAGATAAATAGAGAAACAAATAAAAATTATCCACTATGATCAAGGGGGAGAATACATGAAAGATTAACTCATCAGATATTGTGAAGATCATGGAATTTTGTAGCAGTTTACAGTACCCCATACTCCACAGCAAAATGGAGTGATAGAAAGAAATAACATAATGCTGGTGGAATGTAATAGAAGTATGCTAAAAGGTAAGAATCTTTCAAATGGTTTTTGGGTTGAAGCAGTGAATACTGCGGTTTATTTGAAAAATAGGAGTCCTACAAGAAGTCTTGAGTTTAAAACTCCTTTTGAAGCTTTATATGGATATAAACCTGCAGTAAAACACTTAAGAATATTTGGATGTAAAGCATTTGCCCACATACCAAAGGAAGATAGAAAGAAATTAGACTCAAAAGCCATCATATGCACTTTTATAGGGTATTGTTCGTCACATAAAGCATATAGGTTATTTAATCCCTCTACTTACAATATCTTTGTTAGTAGAGATGTTAAATTCCATGAGCAGGGTAATGAAGAAACTGATGAGCACTATGACGGATGGGACATTCCGTACTTTGAGGAAGAAGAAGAAGAGAACAATCAAGGTCAACAGCAAACAAAGGCAGAGGATGAACAACAACAACAACAACAACAGCAGCAACAGTAACAATAGCAGCAACAACAACAACAACAGTAACAACAACAACAACAACAACAACAACAACAGCAACAGGAAGAAACAAGGTTTGAAACCACCACCCCACCACTTAGGAGATCAGGTAGGAAAGCTCAAATGCCTGCAAGATATAGGGAAAATGCTTTTATAACTAGTATGATGAATGTGGTTAAACCGTCTATTTATAATGAAGAAAATGGAAATAATGAATGGAAAATAGCCATGGAACACGAATATGATTCAATAATCAAAAACAACACTTCGGAATTGGTAGAACTCCCTAGAGGAAAACAGGTCATAGGTTGCAAATGGTTATATAAACCGAAAATTAATGCAGATGGAACTATAGAAAAATTGAAAGCTAGGTTGGTTGTAAAGGGGTACACACAAAAAGAAGGGATAGATTATGAAGAAACCTTTGCCCCTGTAGCTAAATTGAATACTATCAAAATGTTAATTGCTTTAGCTACCAAGAAACATTGGATGATGCACCAACTAGATGTAGAGTCTGCATTTCTAAATGGAGAACTGAAAGAAGAGGTTTATTTAGAGCAACTGGAAGGGTTTGTCTAGAAGGGAAAAGAACATTTAGTCTGTAGGTTGAAAAAAGCACTCTACGGACTAAAACAAGCTCCTAGGTCGTGGTATGAGAAAATTGATTCATTTTTTCTACAAGCTGGCTATAATAGAAGTAAGAATGACCCTAATCTTTACACCATGAAAAATGAACAAGGGTGCGTAGTGCTGATTTCATTATATGTAGATGATTTGATAATTACAGGTGATGCTATATATCTAATTGATGAAATCAAGCAGCAGATGTCACAGATGTTTGAGATGAAGCATCTCGGTGAACTCAGATATTGTTTAGGTCTCGAGATTTGGAGAGATTCAGGTCAAACATTTCTGTCTCAAGCAAAGTATGTCAAAGGCATGTTAGAAAAGTTTAGAATGGATCAGTGTAAGTCTGCACCGGTACCATTGCAGTAGAATACCAAATTGCAGTGTGAGGATGGCTCAAAAGCGGCGGATGCAACACTTTACAGACAACTAGTTGGGAGTCTAATCTACCTAACCACCACTATACCTGATTTGGCTTATGCAGTCAGCGTGTTAAGCAAATTCATGTATAATCCACTTGAAAGCCATTGGAATGCAGCAAAGAATGTTTTGAGGTATCTACAAGGTACTGTAGATTATGGAATTATTTACACTGACTCTTCTGATGTTATATTGGTAGGATTTGCAGATTCAGATTAGGCAGGAAATGTAGATGATCATAGATCTATAACAGGTTATGCATTTAGTCTTGAATCTGGGGTGATCACTTGGAGTAGCAAGAAGCAGAACACACTCTCCTTGTCCTTAGCAGAAGTAGAGTATCAAGCCATGTGTGCAGCAACATGCGAGGCGGTTTGGTTGCAGATACTTTTCCAGGATGTTGGGGAAGAACAGACAGTCGCAACAACACTCAAATGCGACAATCAAAGTTCAATCAATTCGGCCAACAATTCGGTGTTTCACAAAAACACGAAACATATTGATACTCAATTTCATTGTAAGGGAAAAAGTGCAATCTAAATAAATCCATCTGGAATATTGTAACACATGTGATAATGTTGCGGACATTTTCACTAAACCCCTTGGAAAAGTAAAATTTCAAATATTTAGGGAGATGTTAGGCATATATGTGAACCTATTCTCCATTAAGGGGGAGTGTTGAAGATAATGGAGAATATCTTAGAATAGGTAGAGTTGGTTCACGTAGCCTCAGGATAGGAATTAGTTTCTATTTATTAGGATGTTATTCTAACTTCCCTAAAACCATGTGTTCTATTTAATGTGTAACGTTGATGAACAATGTAGAGCGTTTTGTAGAGCCAGACTCTCCTGGTTTAGACTCTCTTTCATAGAGTTGACCAGTGGGTTTTATTTTTTAATACAAACGTTGCCATTTTTATCACTATTCTAGCATGTCAATTCATATCTTCAAGTGAAGGTGCATGCTCAACCAAACCTCACCAACGTAGCTCGTTATGTGGTCAAGGGCCGAGAACCTATGGAGGATATCATCCATATATTCATGCAAGGATTTAAGCTCTTCCTTGTGTTGATGTAGTGAATTACATGTAGGATGCAATTCTGTATAATCCATTTATTTTGAGAGCTATGTCCCAACTAGAAAACCAACCTGAGAAAGTACGACTAGCCATAAGGAGAAGCCCCCTTTTGCCAGATCTTCCTTCGCATTTACTCTACCATTGGATTCACTATTATATAACTCCCTTATCTAAACAAAAGCATCAAAACTCCATAGATTTATCCCATAACTATAACGTGTTATGAGACCGTAGTGTTTATTTCCAAGGGCGGTGATCATAGTCACCATGATGAGCTAGAGTGAGGGCCTATGGAATGGGCCACATTTCCTAGGGTGGTGATGATAGACAACATGATGACACTTACCACTAATGACACATTTCCAAGGGTGTTGATGATAGACAACATGATGACACTTACCACTAACCACACACTTCACGAAGCCATCACCAATTGAGCTGCCCATATGATGACACTTAGCACTAACCACACACTTCAGAAAGCAATCACCAATTGAGCTGCCCATATGATGACACTTACCACTAACCACACATTCACAATGTGATCACCAAATGAGCTACCCACATGACACTTACCACTAACCACACACTTCACAAAGCCATCACCAATTGAGCTGCCCCTTAAAGCTTTTATTTATTGATTTTAATTGTATATATTTACTAATTTTAGATGACACTTACCACTAACCACATGATGACGCTTAGTACTAACCACACACTTCACAAAGCCATCACCAATTGAACTAGAGGTGTTTATTTACTAATTTTAATTATTTATATATATATATATATATATATATATATATATATAGATTTTAGATGACACTTACACTAACCACACACTTGAGAAAATGATCACCAATTGAACTGCCTACATCATGATACCACTAACCACACACTTCACAATACAATCACTAATTAAACTACTCACATAATAAAACTTACCACTATCTATACACTTCACAAAACCATCCCCACTTGAGCTACCCTTTTAACACTTTTATTTACTGATTTTACTAGTATATATTTGCTGATTTAATTGTGTATATTTAAAATCTGAGGTTGGCTCTTCAGTCTCTCTCACCGGACTTGGAATGCGAGGAGGCAGCATTTAGTAACGATATGGACAAATATAAAATGATAGCAGATGGTGAGGATTAGCAGTCAGGGCATTGGGTATTACAATGGCAGAGGACGGCAGTAGTGCTGATTGCAGAATGGATGTAAGGCTTCTTATAAACAAGAAAAATCGACGGGTCCTCTATGCAGAAGCAGGAAAGGACTTTGTGGATCTCCTCTTCGGCTTTCTTTTGCTACCTGTCGGTGGCATTATCAGACTTCTGCGACAACACGGCACGACGTCATCCAAGTCAGTGGCAAGCATCAGTAACGTGTACAACAGCGTAGACAAGCTGAATGCCACCTATATGACTACCGATAAAACCCTTCTGCTTAAACCCCATGAATCCTTCATCTCTTACAATGAATCCTTCATCTCTGACAATGGCCTGCCACGGATCGAAGATGCCACTTCTCCCATCTACTATGCATGCTGCAACGCTGATAGCGATTATGAGGAGCAGCATCAACTTAGCACTCGACCTGGGCAGATATGTGTCTGTGGCGAAGAAATAGCTAATGAATTGCAGTTTCTTCATCATCCCTCTCGCCCCTCTTCTTCTGCGAATCGCGATCAAATGATTCCAGGGTACGTGAAAGAGACTGTTACATTTATAATTACAGACGATTTGAATATCCTTCCAATTTCCACCATTACCAGCATTACTCTCTTGAATCAATTGCAAGTGAAAGACCTGAGCGAAATGGAGGAAATGACGGTAACGGTTGGTCCTGATAAGGTAAGTAATTGTGTTTTTTCTTCCGAAATTAGTATATCGGTAATTTTAGTGCCAACATTTCAAACCAGCAAGTGTATTTATAGAATTTATTTAAGACTTAGTCTACTGAGACCATAGATTTGTTGGGATAGTAGATTTCTGGTCAGAATCGGGTATCAACTGTTATTCGCTATATTCAAACTTAACGCTATATTCAAATAGTTTGAGACACAATCATTTTTCTTTCAAAAGATTTTTTACCTTGGTAAAAAAAAATTCAAAAAACCAAAATGCTGAGTGTTTGAATTTTATTTTTATAGTGTTTGAATCTTTTTTATGTGTATTTATAAAATTTATTTAAGATTTAGTCTACTGAGACCATGACACCCAAAATCTTGGAGCTTTTGAATCTTTATTTTATGGTGGAAATGGATTCAACACCATCAAGAACACTAGGTATCCAAATTCCTGAAATTTGACAGCTGTAACCCAGAATCTCTTTTTTTTTTATGGTGGAAATAGATGCAGCACCATCAAAAACCCTGGGGCAACCAAAATACTGAAGTGTTTGAATCTTTATTTTATAGTGGAAATGAATTCAACACCATCAAAAACCACGGGGCACCCAAAATCGGAAGTTTGACAGCTATAACATAAAATTTCAAAAATTTCTGCTAGATTTTGTCACAATCTTGCTGGAATTTCCATTATTTTCCAGACTAATTTATACCTTCTTTAAACTATACTTTTATTTACTATGACACATTACTATTTTATTTTATTTATTTTGATTGAAAAAATAAATTAACAAATACAAATATTGTTGTCATCTTCCACATGTCTTGACAATGGATAATGGCTCTGAAACTTCAACCACAATACTCACATTTGTAGATATTCCTTCCCCACAAATCACTCCAACCACACTCTTCCACACAAATCACTGCAACCACAGAAACTTGAAAACTGAAACCAACTGCACCACCATTATTTTGCAGGTTTTGGAGTTGCTGTGGGCATCTATGGCTTCAACGACAGCTTTGAATGATGTTTTCTCTCCGTCATCCTCAACTGCTTCCGCTTCCAAAGAGGTGGGTTTCTATGTAAGTTAGGGTTTGATTCAGTAAATGTTATTCTGAAACTCTATGTTCCATGGCTTTCAATGTAGGCAGTATTTTAAGAGGATATGTACTTCTGGCAGGAAAAAGGAGGGCAAGAAGGGCCAAGTGGATTGACAGAAAGCATGGAATAGATGTCAATATTTTTCATGACAGATTCGCTCTATAAAATGCATATAGCAAGCCAACATCAACTTGTCTTTTATATAGCAATTGATTTTACCAATTATGGTTGCACCCCTGCACAACCTATATTGTGGTGTGGTATCTGATTAACACTGTAAACTGATCAATTTGGTTTTGGAATCCAAGTTATTTGGACTTGTGCGAAAATGTTTTAAATAATGTAGAAGAGAAAGTGTGGACAGTAGCACTCTGTGGCATATCTATTTCATATTTGGTAATGAGGCTCATTTTCATCCTTTATCTGATTCCCTCCATCATGGTACTACTACCCTAAGAAATATTCAGATCATTTTAAACTTATGCCATAACATTGCATATTTAATTAAAAGAAATTAGTAAAATACATAAAATGAAGTGTCAGGCTTCCTGTTTGCAACTGCTCATATATTTGATTAAATAAAATAAAATACATAGAAAAATATAAAATATCTGTAGTGTTAAACACCAAAGGTACCGGCAGTTCCCAGAGTCCAGAGCATTGAGAGTGTCTCTGATTTCTCTATTCCTATCGGTATCTTCGTACCAGCTATAGATATGAGTAACGCTCTCCTGGAGTGACAATTTCTTTTTCTGGATCTTTGAAGTAACAGATTCTCTTTGTTTTCAAGTATGTTAAAGGACCTTAGTTGGTAGTTCCATTTTGAATGGTTATCCATTTTATAGTGATTATGGAGGAATATTTTGCATGAACCTTTCATCATTTAAAACATTAAAATAAATACAAAGTGGTTGAAGTAGGAAAAATGAATTATTGATCATTCAAAGTTAGCTGGTTGAGGTTACTTGACATGAGGTTAAAAACATATAAATGTTCAAACTTTGTCAAGAGATGATTCAAACCGTGAATGGTATGTTCTAGTTTCTTTATTAATGTTATGGTTTAAATGAGATAGGTTTGTAATAATTTGAAGTTTTTGGAATAAAATTTGATAGGGTTTATATAAAATGTTTGTCACGATATTTTGATGGATTGGAGTGATTTTGGTATAAAATTATTTAATTATATATTAAATGTGTTTATTAACCATTTTAATTAAAGATAAAAATATCTTTAGAGTTAGAAAAGTTACTGTAAAATTATTATAAAATTTTATAATAAATTATATATATATATATATATATATATATATAAATAAATAAATAAAGGATCTTGTCCAGACTAGAGATGACATTTTGGAGATTCTATTATAAGATGGGCATGGGAAAAAATCAAGTAAATGAAGGGTTATTCTATATTAAATTTAATTTTTTTGGGAAATTTATTATTATGGATGTGGAAAGCTGGGATGATATCTTAGGGGAAGTTATTCTAGGATGAATATGAGAACAAAATAAAATAAGTGCAATGGTTACTTCATATTAAAGGTGACATGCAATTTTTTTAAAGAAGTTTATTATTATGGAAGTGGAAAATTTGGATATTATTGATAATATGAATACTAAAAAGATTAATATATTGTTAAATAATTCAAACATAATTGTTGTTATAGGAGTGTTTATTTTGGAATAGGGTTTTCATAATTTAATTTAATTAATAATAATTATTAGTTAGATGGTAAGAAATATTCTAACATATTTTCATTTAGTTTGATATTTATTTATTTTTCTTTTCTTTCCCCTGAAGTAACATTTATTTGATAATTTAAATAATTACAACCTCCATTACTAAGTTGTCTTTAGTGAAATTTTTTTGAAGTTTTTTCGATGGGTTTTTCTGGTCAAATTTCTTTAAAATCCTGCAGCAATTTATTGAAATCACAATCTTGATGGGTAAGTCTCACAATCAAGATGTCCTAGAAATTTTTTAGTGTGCAAAAAATAGCACTAAAAACAACTCCCTTAAATATTGTTTCCATTTCCTAGGACTTTGATCCGCTCAATCTTACACAGTTTCCATGCCAATTCCCCCAACTCACCGTTGTTGTGGCCTCTTATCGATCAAATCAGTTATCGAAACGTGTTTTCTTTGCTCTGCAGGAAGCCCTCCCTGCTTGTATTCGATGCATTCCAGCTTTCCGTTTTCTGGGAGGCGAGGCAGTGCTGAGGAACGAATTGTGCATTTCTTCCACCGTCAAATGCAATATTTTCTCCTGTACGGGACTATAAAAAGGAAACGTTAGGGTTTCAAAGCTATCAGAACAAGTAGGTAGTAATGCTGGTAGCTTGCAGTAAGAATTGGCACCTAAAAAAACCATGTTTGACTTTGCACCAATGGTGCTATCAGCATCAAAGAATACATGTCCATATGAAATCGAGCATAATTCATTTTTCTTACCAACACAGCTCGCATTTGTTTGCTGAAAGGACAACCTGTTATTTCATTTGTTGCAAAGAACTTAGCATAAGTGATTAAAAGCATCAGCTCTAACGCATGACAGAGTGTCTAGCTGCTTGTACCACTAGGCATAAAATTTGGGCAAGATTATATATGATCTAGCTTACAAAGGTTTAATATGATTATAGCTTTTTTTCAGAACTGTTAACTTTATTCCACTCTTGTTTTTACAATGAATATTGGCAGCAATCCTAAGAATCAGTGCACCAAACTCATCAAGAACTTTAAGTTGGCTGGATTGTCAACATATACCAGAAAAACAATATTACAAATTGCAATCCATGGATGATGATACACTTTTGAAAATATTGACATTTACGGTTTGGGGCAAGCAAGTACATCCGTGCTGCAATTCTCCCAGGTAGGTATTTCATCAGACCAGTTACCCTGTTTTTGAAATTAGACATAAATTTTATCCTTGATGACATTCACAATATATAGGTGTAAACTACAACATTTTTACTATTGCATGAGCAAATTTTTTCAAAGGCTATTTATGACAAGAAAAGAAATGAATAATCTACCAAGTTAAGTACATTTTTCAAATGAGAGAGTGGGGCACATACGGTAACATTTTTCTGAATCGCTGCTATCATTTCCTCAAGGTCATTATCATAATAATATTTCATGGTTGTCTCAATGATCAGACTATCCCATACTTGTTGACAATCATAGAAGCACAAGATCAACTAAATCAATATGTAACTCAAGAGGTCAATTACATTTTGAAGATGAACACATTTTGCCATCGGTTGCCTTAATTATCCTGACATCATAAATAGTTGACCATTAAAGGAAAATATTCTTTGACACAATGTTCAAGAAACACATTTTGCTCTTATTATATTTTCCAATCACTGGAAGTGTTATTTGAGCATGACACTGATATTGTTTTAAACTATTCTGCGAATAGGCCAACTCAGCAGTCCCAACCATAAGTTTCCTGCTACTTGTATTTAAATGTTCAGACTCAGTAATGTTATTAGCAAAGGAAACCATTTTTTTAAGATACGTCAGAGGCTGAATTTTTTAGCTAGCAAGAGAATTTTACCTGATGGGAAAAAATAAGCAAAAATCAACATAACCTGCCTGTTATAAAGTAGATCTTGTCACACATGTAACCTGCAATACAAACCTATTCATTGTGGGTAATAGTAAAACAATAAATTTGAAGGAAAACATAGTAGAATCTAAAACAAAATGTAGGGAAATGCCAACAATTAGAAATCTGAGGAACAATATAAATATACTGCTTAGTTTACTGTAACCACATCGCAATTTTTTTAGGATGAAACCTAATGGAGGCGAGGTAGAGAAAAAGGGAACATTGAATATGCAACCTAATGGATATGCACGAGACTGGGGTCCCTTAATGAACATCTAAGTTCTCTTTCTCCTTGTGCATCTCAAGGCTTTAGGGCTTTTGTAGAGTTGTATGCGACAGTGTTGTGATTCCTATGCGGCAAAACATAAGACTTTAGAAGTTGGAAATGGGAATACATACAGAATACAAAATTCCAACTAGATCTGCATATATGTTCCACTGACTTTGACTGCAAACTATTATGATAAAGTGTTCAAGGGAAACAGATTACACATTTGCAAGGAGATCATAACCCTATAAAAACATGAGTAGGGAGTTGACGAGCAATAAAATGAACTTGTCCTTAAAGAATGACGACTCCTGTTTAGGCTATCTCTGTGGATTTTGGGAAGAGGAAAGTGGCCGAAGAAGCTACATGCTATGAGCTTTTACATCTCCTGAAATTCAATGATGAGATTCAATGATTCCATCAAACACCCGCTCATTCTCCCACCATTATTCTTGCCGTCTTTTTTTTAACTATATTTGTTCGATATTGGCTCACTATTGAGAATACAGCTACTAATTGAGGGGTTTTTGTATTTCACTATATTAGAAATCATTTTAGGTTAACTATTTAGAGTAAGTTATTAAATTATGACAGTATTCATGAGTATTAGTCTTAATATTATGATTTTGAATAGTCTATATAGTACTCATTGCATCAAATAACACTAGCAGAGTTGAAGTGGAATTGATACTAGTAAACTAAATTACATAGTATCAATCATCACCTTGAGACTTGCACTTGATATTCTGGATTTTCAGGTGTTGATTATAGTATGTAAGACCCTTGTTGGTATCATTTTACTCTTTGTCCCTGGGCTTTCTTTCAAGCTCAGGCTCACTCTGGGTTGGGAGACTTGAATTCGCTGGGGCATACTCTGGTAGAATGTTGTTTAGTTTTTTTGTGTGCTCAGTCTTACTTCAACTTCTCCTTTGTTTGTGTGCTCTTCTTGAGTATGTTATGGATCATCAAGAAGTAATGCAAGTTCTTCAGGTGCATGAGCATTAATCAAGGATAACAGGGATGCCCTTGGCACAATTACAGTGAAAATTCAGAATCATGATCACCAAATCACTTCACATAATGAATCTATTATGGGGATCCTATCCTATTTGAATCAGAAGGTTGCACAGTTGGAAGCTGAAAATGACTTTCTAAGAAACACTTAGCAAATTCAGAATGCAATTTCAAGTGCTTCTAACCACATGAATTCATACTCAAAATAACATGGTTTGATCAAGGAAGAATACACTATTCACCGACTCTTTAAAGCCATGGAAATAGGAGATTTGGAACCAGCACACTGTGCACATGGAATGAAAGGTAGCAGATGTAACATCTTTTAGCATTTTTATGTATTTCAAAGTTTTATTGATATTAGGAAGTTTTTATAAAATATTGGAAATATTTTTCTAGGCGTCTTTTGAAAAATGGGATTTTTGGACCAGCACTATGTTGGAAATAATAATCCCAACCACCGCTGACAAACACCATGCTTGCTCAGTCAGTCAACCACTCCACGGTTGCGATTTTGTTTGCAGGCAGAAAGACAAAAGTCAGAACAGAAGTTCAGAACGGACCATTTTGCAACACAACAGAGGAGTTAAGGCATTTAATGAAGTTTATTAATTAGATATGAGAAAACATTCATTCCGCGACTCTTGTCCACACTCCACAACATCATTTACTATGTAAAATTGCCTATGTTGTGTATTAAATATTTTCTCTGTCATGTAATTAAAGTCAAATTTGTAATAAATATGGATGAAAATGTCATTTGTAATGTTGGGCATGTTGGGAAACTCAGGGAGTGAGAGCCTGTGAGGTAGTGAGAAGAAAACCGTGGCCTGTGAGGTAGTGAGAAGAAAACCGTGGAGGAAATTTTGGTATTTTCTCTGTCATGTAATTAAAGTCAAATTTGTATGTTGCGATAAATATAATTAAAGTCATTTGGTGGGGGCATGAAAACCAGTTTTATGTAGTTTTACAGAAGTTTACTCCGCAACCCAGTAGTGCCTAAATTGCATTAAGTTTGTTGTGTTTTTCACTTGAGCTACAACCTCCATTTATCACACGAATGTAAATACTTTATGTTTTGACATATAATATAAAGTGTGATCAGTTGACCTTCCACAACTGAAGTTGACCTTGCTTACATTTCGAGAACCCATTTCTGAGCTCCTTTGCCCTCGTAAAATTTTTCTGCCCTCGTAAAATTTTTCTAACATGGTATGAGAGCGGGTTAAACAGTGTAAAAACAAGTATTTTTACTAATAGTGAAAATCGTTTTGGGGGCAGATTGTTTTTGAGCGTATTTACCAAAAGGTAGAAAGTTTTTTTTTTCTCACTCAAAAATGGCAACATCAAGAACAAGCTTGACTAATCCTTAGATACCTCAATTTAATGGTAAAAATTATGATTATTGGGCTATTACAATGAAGGCCGTGTTTTCTTCTCAAGACATTTGGGATTTGGTGGAGAATGGTTTTCAAGAACCAGCGGATGCAGCAACATACAATGTTTTGTCTCAAACAGAAAGGGATTTGTTAAGGGACAACAGGAAAAATGATTGAAAAGCCCTGTTCTATATTTTTCAATCAGTTCATGAAAGTATTTTCCCAAGGGTTGCAGCAGCAACGAAGTCCAAGCAAGCATGGGACACCCTCCAGACAACCTACCAAGGCATGGCAAAAGTCAAGACAACAAAGATGCAAACGCTGAGGAGAGATTTTGAAACACTTTGTATGAAAGAGTCTGATAATATAGACTCGTTATTTACACATGTAAGTGGGTTGGTTACTCAAATCATGTCTCATGGTTAGACAATTAGGAAAGAAAAATAGTTGAGAAAGTTTTGAGAAGTTTGCCAACAAGGTTTGAGGCCATTGTTGTGGCCATAGAAGAGACAAAGGATCTCTCACAGTTCTCAGTGGATGAGCTTAATGCATCTTTGATTTCTCATGAACATAGACTGAATAGAGAAGCAGGCTCCTCATTGGAGCATGCCTTCAAGACACAAGCATCATTTGGTCAAGGTAGAGGCAGAGCAAGATCATATGCTAGAGGAAGAGGAAGAAGCCCACACAGAGGTGGAAGAAGTAGCCCTTCAAGCTCAAGTGGAAGGGGCAACAATCAAAATCCAAGTCAAGGCCCAAGCCAAAATCAAGCACAAGGTCAGAAGTATGATAAATCTCAAGTTCAAGGTCATTACTGTAAGAAGTATGGTCATTATGCAAATGAATGTAGAAAGAAACAATATGACATTAGTAACAAACCAAGTGTAAATTTCACAAAAGAAAATCAGAACCATGATAGCATGTTTTTAGCTTGTAACGCAACACAAGAAAAACAAAGTGATATATGGTATTTAGATTCAGGGTGTAGCAATCACATGTCAGGGAACATAGAAATGTTTTCCAATCTAGATGAAAGTGTGAAATCTGAAGTGACACTAGGGACTGATAGCAAAGTCTCTGACATTGAAAAGGAAGAGTTAATATCCTAACAGAGAAGGGGGATAAGAAGTACATCTCAGATGTTTACTTTGTCCCCGGTCTGAAGCATAACCTCATAAGCATTGGACAACTCATGCAAAAGGGCTACAATGTCTTTTTTCAAAAATGATGAGTACACAATTTTGGATAGGCCTCCAAGCAGACAGCTGATTGCAAAGGTTCAGATGACAAACAATAGAATGTTTCCCCTAAAGATAAGATCAGATTTGAAAGAAGGTGCACAAGCACAACTATCAATGAAACCGCAAGAGGATGGAAGACAAGAGACTGCTGTTGCACAAGTGAACTATCAAGCAGAGGTCAAAGATGAAAACTGGTTATAGCATTTGAGATTTGGACATCTCAACTTTGGAGGTTTGAATTTGTTGCATAGGAAAGGCATCGTGAAGGGTTTGCCACTCATAGAAAAACCAGATAGCCTATGTGAAGTATGTATCTTGGGAAGGCAACATAGAGAGACATTTCGAGCAGAAAAGTTAGTAAGGGCAAGGGCACCTTTGGAGATTGTCCACTCATATTTATGTGGACCAATGCAGACATCATCAATTGGTGGCAGCTACTATGTATTGACCTTCATAGATGACTACACAAGGAAGACATGGGTCTATCTCCTAAAACAGAAAAGTGAAGTGTTTGAGTGCTTTCACCAATAGAAGGCTCTTGTTGAGAAGCAAAGTGGATACTACATCAAAGTCCTCAGAACTGATAGAAATGGCGAATACATCTCAAATGACTTCCTTCGATTTTGTAGGGAACATGGAATTCACAAGAAATTTACAACAAGATATACACCTCAGAAAATGGTGTGGCAGAAAGGAAGAATATGAACATTATGGAAATGGCAAGGAGTATGTTGAAGGTAAAGCATTTGCCAAATGATTATTGGGCTGAAGCTGTCGCTTCTGCAACATATATCATGAATAGATTTCCAACCAAAAGCATTCAAAACATAGTTCCTGAAGAGGCATGGAGTGGAAGAAAGCATAGTGTCTCTCACATGAGAGTCTTTGGTTGTGTGGCATATGCCCATGTCCCGGATGAGTTGAGGAAGAAGTTTGACAGCAAGGGGGAGAAATGTATATTTGTTGGATACAGTGATGAATCTAAGGCATACAAGCTCTACAATCCATCAACCAAGAAGGTCATAATCAGTAGAGATGTGCAGTTCATAGAAGAGGAAGCATGGGATGGAAGTTTAGAGAAGACAGTCAATGTCAAAGCATGCATACCACATGAGGACAAAGAGGAATTGACAACAACAAGTAATTCCTCAACAGTGACTCCCTCTACTCTTATTCAAGCGCAACAAAGCAGGAAGCAAGGAACACCATCAACAAATATTAGGACAGCATCACACAGTCAAGCAAGTGCTTCTCCAAGCACGCCGCAAAGCGCAACACCAAGTGACATATCAAGCCCATCTTCAGCAAGCACAAGAAGACCAAAATTCAGAAATTTAAATGGAATTTATGAGAAAGATGAAGTTGATAACAACGTTGGTCTGAATTCCTTATTTTCTCTGTTTTGTCATGTAGATGACCCAATTCACTTTGAAGATGCATTCAAAGATGAAAAATGGGTTGCAGAAATGGAGGAAGAAATGGAAGCAATAGAAAGGAATGACACATGGGAGTTAGTGAACCTTCCGCAAAGAAAACAAGTCATTGGAGTGAAGTGGGTCTATAAGACCAAGATCAATGTCGACGGTAAGATTAAGAGGCACAAAGCAAAGCTAGTTGTCAAAGGATACAAGCAGCAACATGGAAGAGATTATGAGGAGATGTTCGCACTAGTAGCGAGGATGGAGACGGTGCGTACAGTTGTGGCGATTGCCACGCAACATAAATGGAAAGTGTATCAAATCGACGTAAAGTTGGCGTTCTTGAATGGAGTGTTGAGAGAGGAAGTGTATGATGTGCAACCATTTGGTTATGAGGTAGAAGGCCAAGAAGACAAAGTGTATCGGTTGAGGAAAGATCTTTATGGGTTTAGGCAAGCACCGCGTGCATGGTACAATAGGATAGATGCGTACTTATTGGACAATGGTTTCAACAAATGTGACAGTGAGCATACTCTCTACATCAAATAGAATGATGGTAAGATTCTCATTGTTGTCTTATATGTAGATGATTTAATTCTTACGGGCAGTGATAATTTCCTCATCGCTGATTTCAAACAAGTCATGAAGAATAAATTTGAAATGACTGACTTGGGGTTGTTAAGATATTTTTTGGGCATAGAAGTGAAGCAAACAGAAAATGGCATTTTTATTTCTCAAGAAAAGTATGTAGCAGACATTTTGGAGAGGTTTAAAATGCAGAACAGTAAGCCTGCACCAACTCCAACTGTCATGGGGTTGAAGTTGAGCAAAGAAGATTGTAGCAGCAATGTCAATCCGACATTATACAAAAGCATGATAGGCAGCTTGATGTATTTGACCGCCACTAGGCCAGATATAATGTATGCAGTGAGTTTGGTGTCGAGGTTCATGGAGACACCCAAGGAGACACATTGGCAAGCAGTGAAAAGGATTCTAAGGTATGTCAATGGGACAAAGAAGTATGGCATTTTGTACACCGCAACAGATGATTTTAGGCTGGTTGGTTACACTGACAATGATTGGGCAGGAAGTGTCGATGACAGAAAGAGCACGTCAGGATATGTTTTTCATTTGGGTTCCGGAGCTGTTTCATGGGCCTCCAAGAAGCAGCCAATAATTTCATTGTCAACAACAGAAGTTGAATATGTCGCCGCAACAACAGCAACATGTCAGGCAGTTTGGATGAGAAGGATGTTGAGGGATCTTTGCCGCAACCAAGAGGGAGCGACAACTATTTTCTGCGACAACACATCAGCAATTGCATTATCAAAGAATTCTGTTTTTCACAAGAGGACCAAGCATATTAATGATAAATATCATTTTATTAGAGAATTGATTAACAATGATGAAATTGTGTTGCAGCACTGCACGTCACAGGAACAATTCGCTGATATTTTCACAAAGCCATTGGCACGTGAAAGTTTTGTTTATCTCAGAGATTCTTTTGGAATTGTCAATGGCGACAGTTGTTATTAAGGGGGAATGTTGGAAATAATAATCCCAACCACCGCCTTATCACACTCACAAACACCATGCTTGCTCATTCAACCACTGCACGGTTGCGATTTTGTTTGCAGGTAGACGGACAGAAATCAGAACTGAAGTTCAAAGCGGACCATTCCGCAACACAATGGAGGAGTTAAGGCATTTAATGAAGTTTATTAATTAGATATGGGCAAACATTCATTCCGCGACTGTTGCCCACACTTCACAACATCATTGAGTATGTAAAATCGTCCATGTTGGGTATTAAATATTTTATCTGTCATGTAATTAATGTCAAACTTGTATGTTGCCATAAATATGGATGAAAATGTCATTTGTAATGTTGGCCATGTTGGGCAAGTTAGGGAACGAGAGTCTCTGACGTAGTGAGGAGAAAATCGTGGAGGAAATTTTGGTGGGGACCTGAAAACTAGTTTTACGAAGTTTTACAGAAGTTTACTCCGCAACCCAGTAGTGGGTAAATCACATAAGTTTGTGGGTAAATCACATAAGTTTGTTGTGTTTTTCACTTGGAGCTGCAGCGTCCATTTATCAACATTTATCACTCAAATGTAATTTCTTTATGTTTTGACATATAATATAAAGTGCGGTCGGTTGTGTTATGGTTTTAATTTTACACAAGTAAATTTCCACAACCTCTTTTATTTTACTCTCTTTTGCCTAAGTTTTAATTAAGTCTCTGTGTGATTTATGTTTTGACATATAATATAAAGTGTGGTCAGTTGTGTTATGGTTTTAATTTTACACAAGTAAATTTCCACAACCTCTTT
Organism: Pinus tabuliformis; assembly: GCA_031772625.1. Classification (NCBI taxonomy): domain Eukaryota; kingdom Viridiplantae; phylum Streptophyta; class Pinopsida; order Pinales; family Pinaceae; genus Pinus; species Pinus tabuliformis. The sequence goes on from CM062805.1 coordinate 643,423,999, forward strand.
TATTTTACTCTGTTTTGCGTGAGTTTTAATTAAGTCCATGTGTGGTTGCGATATCCTCGCCACAACCTAAGATAAGATTTACCTTTCCGTAACTGATATTAACCTGGCTTAATTTGCCACAACCAATTTCTGAGCTCCTTTAAAAAAATTTCTAACACAATATGATGTTGTCTATTTGAAACTCTCCAGAACAATGTATTTATGCTATTTAGCTCTGCTACGGAATCTTTTTTAATTAGCATAAAAAGTTTCTCCCTTTCGATCTCGATGAAAAATAAACCAAAAACAAAACGTAATTGCCTGAGTGAAAACAAACATGGTTTGCAAGGAAATGTAAGAATTCATTATTTTTATAAACGTAAATGTAAGAATTAGTAGATGCTGTTTATAGATTATTAAGGAACAATGGTTTTTGTGGGAACCTGTTATTAGTTCAATGATTGAGCCTATTTATATGAGAAGAATGATTCCAAATATGTAAGTGGACAATGAATTCCTCTACTAATTCAGTACTATGATGAATTTTATTATTAATTTTCCACAACTGAAGTTGACTTTGCTTATTTTGCCCCAACTAATTTCTGAGCTCCTTTGCCCTTGTAAAATTTTTCTAACACAGTATGATATTGTCTATTTGAAACTGTCAAAAACAATGTACTTATGCTATTTAGCTCTGCTATAGAATCTTTTTTAATTAACATAAAAAGTGATGAAAAATAAACCAAAAACAAAACGTAATTGTCTGAGTGAAAACAAACATGGTTTGCAAGGAAATGTAAAAATCCATTATTTTTATGAACGTAAATGTAAGAATTAGTAGACGGGGTTTATAGATTATTAAGGAACAATGGTTTCTGTGGAGAACCTGTTATTAGTTCAATGATTGAGCCTATTTATATAAGAAGAATGATTCCAAATACGTAAGTGGACAATGAATTCCTCTACTAATTTAGTAGTACAATGAATTCCACTACTAACCAAACCATTAATTCCTCTACACTAGAATGCACTTATTCTTGGACAAGAAATTTAGTTTCACCTTTACTGTATCAATCTCTTTCGTAATTTATTTGGTTAAGAAGACTCTGTATTTAGAATTAGAAGGGTAGGAATATGGAAGTTATTCATCAGTGATGCTTCAGGAAAGGTTGATGAGCAACTAGAAAAAAGTCGAAGCATGGGGAAGAAAGTACGCAGAGAGTGGAAAGTTAAAGCAATATAATGGCACTCGGCAATGGCAAGGTGTTGAAATTTGCGTGGTACATGATGCATAAATGCCAAGTAAAAAGTATATCTTGTTTATTGCAAGCACCATCTATGTGTATGTTTTTGGAAAGGATATATCACCACGGAATATTAATTGGCAAACTATTTTTTTGGAAATCAATAGCTTTTGTGTATTTTATAGAGTTTAGATCTATTCTTTTGATATGGGAACTTCTCTTCAAAATGGATCTATATTGGTTTTATATATGGATATAGCATGTGTAATTTCTCTTTTTTAAAACTGTATTTTTGAATGCATAAATGGACACAATGCCTTGAAATTTTACTTGGACACTTGGATTGTGTAAAGTACATGACATAAATTTACAATTTGGACAAATTTTTGCTAGACAAAATTTAAATTTAAATTTAAAACTGAAATTAATGGCTCTGAATTATTTTAAAATTTTTAAAAGGGGATAGCTGAAATTCTAAAACAAACCCCCTTTTTTATGTTGATTGCAGAATACCCTGGAATGTGAAGGCCACTCAAGTGAAAGATGTTCTTTATTTAATCCCATTATCAACACACACTAACTTTAGTAATTTCCTCTTTGCAATTACTTTTTTTGTGCCTCAGTACCCACCACGACATATGGTAATGTTTCACCTCATTACCCTACATGTTATAGCTTGGATATAAATATGTATATAAGATTTTGGCATAGTGGTATGATTGGAAAAAATGATTTAGCCATGAATAGTGGTTTGAGCAACATTTGTGAGACAGGCATGACACAAGAGTGACACTGTTGCAGGCCTAAACACATTTCCTCCCCTCCATCCTCCACCCTTTAGGTTGTTATCTTTCTTTTGCTGCAACATTTTTGTAGTAACATCATAGGCATGTTCCTTCAGTGTATCTTTGCAACTTTAGGGGAAATTGCTAGTTTTAGTAGTATTCAGAAATCAAAAGTTGAGATTTATCTCTAAAGTAGTTATGCCCTTTTATTTCCCTTTTAATTAAATTGATTAACCAAAAAATATATGTTATATGAATAAGTGTCATATGAAATTAGTTATAATATTTTGGGCATGTGGTATTGATAAGCGATGGTATTGTAACAAAGTCCATTTACAAATTAAGAAATTGAATGGGGAAGTTGGGTGAAACTCCATACTTAAGAATCTTGTTAATGTTTTTTTTTAAATGTATATATGTTTAATTTATTTATTTATTCTTTTTATAATTGATAATAATAATAATAATAATAATAAAAATAAAAATAATAATAATAATTTGAAATAAAGTCCCTCGATTGGGGTGACAAACATCGAGGCATTGGAGGTCAAGGAGGGTACCTACCACCTCGCTACCTCCTAGTGCATTTAAGAGGGAGAGCAGCGGGATGGCATGGCCAACCCTTCCCATGAACTACACGTGCGAATTTATTATATATACACCGTGTTGTTGATCTTTCACAGTTATTCTGGCTTATTAAGAGAATAGTCACTGCTTGGATTTTATGCAGTGCCATACCTCCTCACATGCCACTAGTGGGATTATTCCCTTGCCAATCTAAAGGTGTCGAGCCTGCACTCAGTGAAATGCTTGTAAGGCTTTTGCAGGACTTTTCGCCTTTCTCTAAAATTTAACTGCATGTTCCTAGGGAAGTAGGGGTAGTGTACTAGGACTACATGCTTGCCGTAACAATTTCGGTAGTTTGTAGTTGCAGAGGCTTGTTTGAGGTTTTAGATTGTGGTCTAGAGTCTAAATTTATATATCCAGAAGATTCAGTGTACACAATTCAATAAAATTGGATAACTCAGGAGGAGAAGGACGACCATAATGTATCCCTACATGGAATATCGTATTTCTCATATGCTTTGGCATCTTGGGTCAACATTCTATAGAAATTGGCTTTCTTATTAAACCTTGTTATCTATTTTCTCCTCTTTATTTATGTGTAGTTCTTTTCTAGTGCTTTAATTCCCCTGGAGTTTCTTGCATCCCATGCCTTGGGATCTTCTAGTGTGTGTGATCGAACTTCCTAGTGGATGTCTTCTAGGCCTATGGTGCTTTGGCCTTGATCAATGGTTTGGCTTAATGTTTGTCCCATTTTTCTTTTCCTTTTCTCCTATGTGAACTTGGTGGGTACCCTTAACCTTGTCCAACACTATCTCTCTTGGTTTATAATGCCTAGGCAATGCATGCACGACCACAAGGGTGGAGGTGGCAAGGGAAAGGATGGTAGGGGTCTGCAAGGTTGGCCAGATGCCCAAGCCCAAGCCTAGGTAATCACTGCAATCTTCCACTTTGTAACTCCTCTATACATTTAAGGTGAAATTCGCCTACTTGAAACCTAGATGACAAATGACCACCAGAGTTACTCTAATTATGAGATTTTAGAAGAGGTGTACAACTAAGTTCTTGATCCTGGTCATAATAGGGGAAGATGGAATCAATACTTGAATTCCATCACCCTACATTGGCAGATGAAAACTCTTTTGGAATGTTTCCTGAAAGAGAAGCATGTAGATCATAATGACATCATCTCCTCCCCAAACAAATTTAAAGGGGTGCAATGATATCAATGTACATGCTTGGATAACTTGGATGCTCATTTGGCTCATGTGGAATGCCATCTTCAATGCGAGCAGAAGCCCTTTGCTCTAATCGCTAGTACCAATGCACAAGATCGTGTTCCCATGACCTCTTTTAATTCCTGACTTTATGTTATATATTTATGTAGTTATCTTATTTTGTTATGTAGTTCAACATCAATCAATTTTTGTTGTTCTCAAAACCGTAGGTGTTATCTTGATGTACTTGTTTTTGGATTACCGGTCAATACATTTGGTTGTATTGTGGCAGACTGAGACTAATAATATATTAGACCATCGTGATGAAAATAATGTAATATGGTTTTTGAGGAAGAACTGCACTTGCCTTAAAAAAATTTGAAATAAATTTATAATTTAGTTAACTTTTATGATTTTTTTAAAATTTAGCAACATGACATGTATCATGAAGTGTTCTAATGCTTATCATGGACTGATTGCCAACCATTTAATTTATATGGTTTTTCTATTTATTAAATGGATCATAGGGATTTAACCTCCATGGAATATTCTAGAATATTCATAGTTGTAGTCACATATCAAAGGTTGAGATTTATCTAAAAAGTAGTTATGCCCTTTCTACCCTTTTAATTAAATTAATTAATTAAGAAAGTGTCATATGAACATGTGTCAAATCCACATGAGTTACGGTTTTTTAAGCATGTAATATTAGTAAGCCATTGTATTGGACCATGGTATTCTAACAAAGTTTATTTATAGGTTAAGGATCTCCATGGTATTCTAACAAAGTTGCAAGCTTTCAAGGATTTTCTACATGGTATTAGAGTAGCAAACAAGATAGAGACCAAGTTCCTTGATCAAATTCAAAGTGTTTTCAAGAGAAGATCAAGTGGTGCAGTAATTCTACAGGTGCAGTAATCATGTCAGTCTATGGTTTGAGAACAGAGCATGCCCTAGAACAGACTTTGATTTTTTGTGCATGTAAGGGTAGGATGGAGGTTGTGTTAGATGATAATGGAGTTTTGGAATACATAAAGACTGATGTTGCTTATAAACCTCCTACATCAAATGCACAATAGCTGACTCAGTGGAGGAAGGACACTGCCAAAGCTAGGAGGATGATCCTAGAAGGAGTTAGAGACCATATTGTTCCAAATTTGCATGGGAAGGAGACTACATTCCAAATGTGGAAGGCCCTTACTAATCTTTTCAAAAGCAGTGGTGATGCCAGAAAACTTTCTTTGAAGAGAAAATTGAGGAACATTCGAATATGTAAGGATGAGCCCATTGTTACATATATATAGAGGTTAGCTCAAGTGAGGGATGAACTTGGAGGTGTTGGAGAGACAGTTCCATCATCATAGCTTGTGAGCCTTGCTCATCTTGAGTTTCACAAATCTTGGCATAGTTTCCATGATGTTGTGAATGGCAAAAATAAGCTCCCTGATTGCGAGAGATTGTTATCAGATCTTGTGCAGGAAGAGATAAGGAGGGACACAAGGGATGGAGTCTCAGATAGGACAAAAGATGAGGAGAACTTTACTTTAGCTGGAAAGGGAAGAAATCCAAGGGTGAGAAAACCTAAGGAAAAACTGAGTCTAGTCAAAATGGAGGAAAGGAAAAAAGGGATATTAGTAAGATCAAGTGTTTTCACTGTCATGAGTTTGGCCATTATGCTACAAAATTTCCAAACAAGAAATCAAACAAGCATGCTGCAATAATAGCAGGAGGAGAAACACTCTCTTCTTAGTTCGAATTGGATTTCTCCTTAATAGCTTGCATGGAAAGTTCAGTACGAGGTAATGTGTGGTACATTGACTCAGGGGCTTCATTTCACATGACAAGGAACAAAGATATCTTCAACATTTTGGAAGAGAAATACATGAAATTCCATATCAAGCTTGGAGATGATGGAAAATACTTGACCAAAGGATTTGGTACAATTAGCTTTAATAGGGAGTTTGGTTCCCTTCTCAACCTCAAGAATGTGATGTTTGTCCCATGATTGAAGAAAAACCTTGTCTCAGCAGCAGTCCTTGAAGACAAATGGTATGATGTATTATTCAACAAAGGGAAGGCCTACCTCAAGCATTCTGCTTCAAGATAGGTCAAGCATATTGGTGTCAGGATCAAGACCCTCTACAAATTTGAGGTTGTTACATGTGTAGCAAGGCATAGAGTTCTCATAGTAGAGATGTGATAGATGAGCAAGATCAGGATAGGGGTCTCAAGATGGAGGCTCTACTAGTATCTTAGTTTTAGTCTAAGCTAGTACGCAGTTGGGCTAACCAATAGGATAATGATGAAGAGCATATCCTAGGGCGAGTGGAAGAAACAACTCAGTTAGAGACTCCCAGTATAGGGAGAGTTCCAGCCAAGTGGGGGTAGAGGGTTTGGTTAAGGGAGATCATAAGAGAATTGAGTCCCCCAACTCCTTAGGTTTTAAGCATCTCTCTCTTGAGGGGAAGATAACGGAAAAAACTTCACATCCTATCTTTCAAAGGTGCACTACATACCCCTTTTGAAATAAAGATTCCATAATCATGGGCCTCTGTGTGTGTGTATATAAATTTCATTAATTCTTATAAGAAAAATTCTCTAATTTAGAGGTTCGACATGTTTTATTCCAAAATATAAAACTCTCAATAAGTAGATTGACCTTAATTGGATTATAGTTTTTGTCAAGTTATTTGTATAATATTTATCCAAATGATGAGTCATCTTTTGCAGGTTAGAAATTTAAAGTAGGAAAAGAAAAATAAAACACCAAACAAACTATTCTAGCTTCTTTTATCCCCAAGTAATAAGTTAAGCCAAACTAATTAATATTTGAAAGAGAAAAGGTGGATTAAACCTTAGCAAGCTCTTTGCAAGATTGAAATCTCTCCAATCATAAAAGTCAAGGAAGTGGAGAAGGAATTAAGTGGATTTTGTTTTTCTCAATGGTCTTTCACATGAGACAACAAGTCAAACAATTTACTATTTCCTACAAAATAATAATGTTCCTAATAATTAGCTCAAAGACAAATGAAAAGTCATTAATAAATTTAACTTGTTATTTCAGAGGAAATAAAGAGATATTTGTATTCACTAACTAGGAAAACCATTTAAACATAAAGGGGAAATCACCTTGAGGATTTTTAAAAATGGGTTCCCTTTTTTCCTCTTTAGGGGTTCTTGGCTACTCAAATAGAACTCTCTCTTGTCTTGGAGTGATTTTAGCATCATTCTCCCTTATAAAGTATCATATGACGGTAAAATGTTGGCATTATAACACTATAGTTTCTTATTAATAGAAGGATTGGAGCAAGTGGTATTCACAATCCTTAGAGAAAATAGGAAAACATTATAATATGCAAATCAATAAAAGAAACTTATAATGGTGCTCATTCGCAAGAAGACCATTGCAAGTTGACATAAATCATAAAACACTAAAATGTGAAAACACTCAAGATTCAAAACCCTAACCATAGGAGATAAGTGACAAAAGGAATGTGAGCCTCGAGGAGCCTAGTTGTTATATCAACTTCCCAAGAATGCAAACTTTGCATATAAGATATATTTAGGGCACTTATTGGAGCATTATAAAGCTTATTCCATGTTATATGTTTTTGGAATCCCTATCGATTAGAGATTTTAGGTCCATGTTAACTACTAAAAATGCATGGGGAATATTCAAAAAATGTGTTACAAGTTCAGGACCTATAAAACTATAGTAGAACTACAAATATGTAGAACCATTTTAAGTTAGTGGAAGAAGTGGGAGGCCAATACTATCCACTTGGATAAGTCCTCCCCACTTATATAGAAATTTTCCCCGTTGCATCAAGTTCCTATACCAAATGGGTAAAATTATACTAAATATAACTTTTGGTGAGGTAATTCACACATTGAAAGAATTGTTATGCTTTGAAAACATACTATAGTTGTATATTAAACTCAATAGATTGGAGTTTCCACATTCCACATTTTTGGCATTTTCAAATTCCACAGAACCAGGGTTTTCAAATTACACAATACTAAGGTTTTCAAATTTCATAATGATTTTTCCACCTTTGTGCAAAATTCTCACACTTATTTAACTTTTATCCCCGAAACTAGCCCCATGCAAGTCTAAATTCAAAATTGAAACTACAAAAAATGTTTATTGAAAGTCATATATACATACAACGTTTTTCTCTTATTTCTTTAGTATCTCTTTTATCTCTTTTGGAATCATTCAATGAATGTTAAAATCCAAATAAAGAACAAATACCATTTTTTAGAAGCCAAGTTAACAAGAGAGCCTTGAAGAGAAATGATGCATCTTGGTTTTTACACCCCCATAAAAAATTAACAATATGTCCTTAAATGGCTCTTGGAAGTGAGTTTCAACTCACCATAAAATTAAAAATGAGACTCCGATGGGAAAAATATCGATTTTGTTGGACTCTTAACACCATTTTACAGCTTGGGATACCCCATTCCTAGGACTTTATAGGACAAAAATTGATTTATTTGAGGATCTTCAGAGCCAATGTTTTGTTTAGTAAAGATCGATGCAAATTTTTCCCAAGGGGTTAGATTTTCAAAATGCTCACTTGAGAAATTGTGGATAGTGTGTTCACATGGGCCTTGAAAAAAAAATGTTGGAACTTAAGAAACGTGTTCCTATTGCTAGGTTTGTTTTTTTATACCCGTAGACAAAATTTACAATATGTCCATAAATGGCTATTGGACAAGAGCCATAAAATTCAAGCTAGGATTCATATGGGAAAGTGAGAGATTTTGTTAGATTCTTTGCACTAGGTTATAACTAGGGACACCCTCCTTAAATATTAATGCAAATTTTGCACAAAAGGGTTGGATTTTTCAAAACTCTTGCTAAAGTGATCATGGGAAGTTTACTTGCATGGAATTTACCAAACACAAATTTTGGAACTTACAAAACTCATTTTTGTTGTTGGTTTTTGATTCTATAACGCCATACAAAATTCACAGTTTGTCCCTAAATGGACTTTGGAAGTGAGTTGCAACTATCCATAAAATTTAAACTGAGACACAGATGGGAAAACCATCATTTCTATTGGACTCTTGGCATTGAATTATAGCTAGGGACACAACCCCCCCCAAAGGATTACTTAGGTCAAAAATCGATTTATTTGAGGATATTTAGAGCTAGGGTTTCATTTAGTAAGGATCAATTAAAAATGTGCACAAGGGGTCGGATATTGAAAAATGATCACTCAAGCAATTATGGGTAGTTTGCTCACATGAATGTTTTTTGAACATAAAGGATGGAGCTTACAAAACTCATTTTTACTACTCAATTTGGTCTTTAAACCCCCAGGAAAAAAATCAGAATATGTCCCTAAATGGCTCCTGGAAGTGAGTTGCAACTCACCACAAGATTCAAACCATGAATTGAATGGGATAACCATTGGTTTTGTTGGATTTTTGGCATTAAGTTGTAGCTAGGGATATCTCCTCCTAGGATTTCATAGGTCACAAATTGATTTATTTGAGGATCTTCAAAGCTAGAGTTTTTTCCTATAAAGATTAATGCAAAACTTTCATGAGGGGTTTGATTTTGCAAAACACTTTCTTGAGTGATATTGAGTAGTGTGCTCACATGGGCCTTTTCCAAACAAAATTTCCAAATCTTACATAGCTCATTTTTTCATCTTGGTTTGGTTTTTATACACATGGACAAAATTCACAATATGTCCCTAAATAGCTCTAGCAAACAAGATGCAACTAGCCATAAAATATGAACTAGGACTCGAAATAAGAAAACTATTGATTCTATTGGACTCTGACACTAGGTTACAACTAAGGGAACCCCTTCACTAAGGATTCCATAAGCAAGAAAAATATTTATTGAGGATGTTCGAAGCTCCATTTTGTTCAGTAAAAGCTAATGCAAATTTTAGAAAATGGAGTGGATTTTGCAAAGCACTTGCTCAGGCTATAGTGAGTAGTGTTCTTACATTGGCCTTTGCCAAACAGAATTTCCAAAGAGCACGTAGCTCATTTACGCTATTCGATTTGGTTTTTATACCCATGAACAAAATTCATAATATTTCCTTGAATGGCTCGATGAAGTGAGATGTAACTTGATGGGGATATATTTTATTTATGAGCCTATTACTTGTCTTCGTAAACATACTGTGAAATACCAAACTTGATAAAAAGTATTGAAAGGACTATGAACATAAACAAATAACTGCAAAAGATAATAAAAATACAACGATATTGATATTGTAGTTCACCCAATGTGGGCTACGTCTCTGAGTCTGCTTCTAATTGAGTGGCCTCTTCAATTATGATGCAAAAATTACAAATTTACATCAAAGTCCGCAATCTCGAAAGCTATCTCTCTATTATGCAACTATTCAATAGCCTCTAAGAACCCAAAAAAACACTCTCCCCTTTCTCTAATCTCTAAAAAGGCACAAAATGAGTGTATTTACCACATTCATAGTCATATACTTGCTAATATATACAAAGGGTTTGGCCTTTCTATCACACAGAAAAGTTTTGGTGCATTTCCAAGAGCTCTAATTATAAATAATTGTAAATCCACAACCATGTGGTCAAGCCCATGAAGTTTTTGGTTTGGATCAACTATATATATCAACATAACAAAGCAAAATAATGTTGTGGCCCATACAAATCAAGGCACACTAACATATTGATTATGTGGTTCTAACTTCATGGGGGAACAAGTCTCACGGTCATGACTATAGACCTACCTCTTTTCAATCCATAAATAATTATAGACATTAAAAAGAATATTTGTAAGTTATTTTTCAATCACCTTGGCATGGCTCATTGGTGGGGCCTATGTATATGATCACATGGGTCGCGAGGTCAAGCCCCATTGGCTCCATTGTTCATACTTTGAAACTTTAAATAGTTTATTTGTTATGTGATCATAAGAAAATATTGTTGGCCTCTTAAATAACTTGTACATCTAGAACTTGGAGGTTACAATTTCAATTCACCAGCCCACCATTTTGTCTACAAGCCTTCGAACCTAGGCTCGGTCTTCTAGAGATATCCATGTGGAAACCTCTAAAACACCCACCTTTCCACCATGCCATATCAATTCTAACAGGATGCCACATCATCTATTGCCCAGATGCCACATCATTTTCTAACTAGATGCCTCATCATCTTCCCTTGCCATGTGTCAGTTTCCAGTCTCACCACATGTCCCTTCTCTACCACATGTCATGTGTATGACCTGCCATGTCACATGTATGAAATGCCACATACACCTGTATGGATTGCCACACTATATGTAGGGTCCGACCACATTTTCTTCATATGGCATGCCACATGTGTATCACCTTTGTCCTTCCTTTTTGAATGTTTTTGCAAAAGTTCAGAATGAATTAACTTTCTCATATGAAGTCAATTTGAACCTGTTCAAGTTAAGTTGGAAATATCTCGTCTAGCTAATCATCATGGCGACCTTTTCATCTTGATTTGGGACTAATAAATTTTGAGGCATCTTGGATCCTCTCATATCAATCCTCCCCAGAGGAATCTTTTGGACCACCAAAAGTTGAAATATTTTAGCAAATAGGTGACAATATTTCTCCCTCACTTTCCCTATCTCAATCCATCATGATTTTCTTGGATGGATTCCCTCAAGGCCCACCCAAATATACTCCACATTTTCTCATCGTAAAGTCCTCATCTTCTTGTTAGAAAATTATATATTAAGGAGCAATGGAGCACATAAAATATTGCAGAAATATAAACACAGAAAACACACAAAACAAGAGAGACACAGATATGCGTGGTTCACCCAGTTTGGGCTACATCCACCCCGAACAGCCAGTCCTTCCTTTCTATTATCCAGCAAAATGAAGAGACACAACCTACAGCAAATCCGCTGTAATATCCTCTGTTTTCTCTCACAGTCTCACCTCTCTGTTTCTCGCTCACATAATACACATCTATCACACAGCCTCAAGTACAATACCCTCATACAAAGAGAGGGGTTTCCTTCTAGGGAAAAAAACCCTAAACTAAACATAAGTTCTACCGTCAGATCATCCGCCTAATGAACGGCCTAGATTGACTAGAAATTACTATACTTTTACAAGGAAATTTTACAGCTGTTTTTAGCTTTTGGGGCGCTGCCCCCGAAACCCCCCACCAGGGGGGGCTCCCAAAGGTCGCAGCCGCCCCCCCCTGGACCCCCGCTGTAGCGAATATTTTATGGGCGGCAAACTGGGGTCCTATGTGGCGATACCTTTGAATATAGAAGATAATCAAGCTCCACACCCAACAATCTCCCACTTGGAGACTGATTGTAGCAACTCCACCGCTACTCCATTTGCTGGACAATGACTCCTCTTTGGACCTGGTTGTTTCTCATCTTCATCGTCATCCTTGAAGACCAATTGAAACTGAGCATATTCTCAGTTTCTCCCTGGTTACAAATTTTGTTAGCATATCTGCAGGATTCTGGCTAGTGTGTATCTTTTCCAGCTTCAACTCTCCATCTTCCAACACTGATCGTATGAAATGGTACTTGAGCTGTATGTGTTTAGTCCTGGAATGAAATGCTGAGTTCTTTGCAAGATGAATGGCACTTTGACTATCATTGTATAACGTGCCCATATCCTGCTCCTTACCCAATTCACCCATAAACCTTTGTAACCAAATCATTTCTTTACTAGCCTCTGTAGCAGCAACATACTCTGCTTCTGTTGTTGAAAGTGCAACAACACTTTGGAGTTTTGAAACCCAACTAACAGCTGTTCCTCCAACAGTAAATACATATCCTGTAGTGCTCCTCTTGTTATCTCTATCACCTGCCATATCTGCATCAACATATCCTTGTAAGGAGATGTTTGAACCACCAAAGCATAATGCTTGATTTGTGGTACCTTTCAAATATCTGAGAATCCATTTCACTGCCATCCAATGTTCCTTTCCTGGATTGTTCATGTACCTGCTTACAACTCCCACTGCATGTGCAATATCAGGCCTTGTGCAAACCATTGCATACATTAAGCTTCCAACTGCTGATGCATATGGAACTTTAGACATATAATCCATGTCTTCTTGGGTCTTTGGGAACATTCCCTTGCTAAGTTTGAAATGGCTAGCAAAAGGTGTACTAACTGGTCTTGCATTGTGCATGTTAAATCTTTTCAACACCTTTTGTATGTACTCATTCTGAGACAGTGTTAATTTATGATTTTTCCTGTCTCTAGTTATTCTCATACCAAGGATTTGTTTTGCAGCTCCCAAATCCTTCATTGCAAATGAATTTGCCAATTTTCTTTTGAGCACATTTATTTCCTGCATGTTAGATCCTGCAACAAGCATGTCATCTACATACAATAACAATATAATATAGCTGCCATCATTTTGCTTTTCCAAATAAACACAATGATCAGAGTGACATCTAGTATAACCTTGTTCATACATAAACTTGTCAAATTTTAGATACCACTGCCTTGGAGCCTGTTTTAAGCCATACAAGCTCTTCTTCAACCTGCACACTAGTTTCTCCTTCCCTTTCACCTCATATCCTTGTGGCTGCTGAATATATATCTCTTCCTCCAAATCCCCATGGAGAAAGGCTGTATTTACATCTAACTGCTCAAGATGCAAATCTTCAGCTGCTACAAGACTTAAAATAGTTCTGATTGAAGTCATTTTAACAACAGGAGAAAATATTTCATCAAAATCAATACCTTTCTTCTGTGCAAACCCCTTCACCACAAGTCTAGCTTTATATCTATGTTTTCCTCCATCTTCTTCCTTCAGCCTGTAAACCCATTTATTCTTCAATGTAGTTTTTCCTACAGGCAACCTCACTAAATCCCAAGTCTGGTTATGCATTAAGGAGTCCATCTCTTCTTCCATGGCTACCTCCCACTTCTTCCTGCTTTCAACCTGCATTGCTTCTTCATAACATTCGGGTTCACCGGAATCAGTCAACAATAAATAATATAATGAAGGAGAGTATCTTTCAGGGGGTCTACTTATCCTGGTAGATCTTCTAACACCACTTTCAGGTGTTTGGGGTGCTTGTTGTTGTTGTGGTGGTTGCTGTTGTTGTGGTTGTTGATTATTATTATTTTCAGGCACCTTTCCTTTTTCAGTGATTTCATCAAGAACTGCGTATTCCTTGTTTTCCTTTTCCTGTTTCTTTTCCTGCAACTGATTCTTATACAAGACCTTTTCATTGAATATTACATCTCTGCTCCTAATGATTTTGTGATTTTCGTAATCATATAAGCGATAACCAAAATCATTAACACCATATCCAATAAAGGTACATTTCTTTGACTTTGCCTCAAGCTTTGTTCTATTTTCTTTATCAATGTGGACAAAGGCCTCACAACCAAAAGGCTTTAAAATAGAGTAGTTTACCTTTTTACCTGTCCATGCTTCGTCTGGAACACCACCATCCAAGGAACTTGAAGGCCCTCTATTTATTAGATAAACAGTAGTATCTACATCATCTGCCCAAAACTGTAAAGGCAATTCTGCGTGCAATCTCATGCACCTTGCACGCTCCATGATTGTTTTGTTCATCCTTTCTGACACACCATTTTCTTGTGGTGTTCTTGGAACTGTCTTCTCTCTGCGAATTCCATGCTCTGAACAGTACCTATCAAACTCTTTGCTGCAATATTCACCTCCATTGTCTGATCTAAGACACTTCAATTTCTTTCTTGTCTCAATCTCAACCAAAGCTTTCCATTTCTTGAAAGTATCAAATACATCAGATTTATTCTAATACATTAAATCGAAGTTTTTCTAGTTGCATCATCAATAAAAGTAACATAATAACGAGAGCCACCGAGAGATGATACCTGAGCAGGTCCCCATACATCTGTATGCACAAGCTCTAATTTTTCATTCTTCTTTTCTTTCCCAACTCTGAGAAATCTGATTCTCTTCTGTTTTCCATAAATGCAATTCTCACAGAAGTCCAAATCAACATTCTTCAAACCCAGCAACAGATTCCTTGAGTGAAGAATCTTCATCGCCTTTTCACTCATGTGTCCGAGCCTATGATGCCATAATGCTGCATCTGCTCCTTTGGAAGTTAAATCATTAACATAGTTAGAAATACCATTACATAAATACAATGTACCAACCTTTTCACCTTTTTCTATTACCAGGACTCCTTTGGTGACCTTCCAAGCTTTATCTGTGAAAGTTGTCACACAACCTTCACCGCCTAACTGCCCTGTTGAAATCAGATTTTTCTTTAGATCTGGAACGTGCCTTACCTCCTTTAATAGCCATTGGTTTCCATTCTGCTGTTTTACAAGAACCTTACCCATTCCAATGATTTTACAGGGTTTATCATCACCCAGACGAACTTGTCCAAAATCTCCTTGAACATAGTCATGAAAGTATTTCTTATCAGGTGTGGCATGGAATGAAGCCCCTGAATCTACCACCCAGGAATCAGTAATATTTTCGAAAGAAAGAATCAAAGCATCTTGTAACACCTCACCTATCACATTTGCTTCATGATTTTTTTCTTGCTGTGCATGTCCTTCTTTTCCCTTCCGAGATCTACAGTCTTTCTTTAGGTGTCCTTTCTTTCCACATTTCCAGCACACTATCCCCGATCTGGACTTGGATCTGCCTTTCCTTGATTTACTGCGATATCCTGAGCTCTTTCCTCGTTCCATTTTTCTTCCTCTGGACTCTGCACTCAAAGAATTTCCCGATGTCTCACCGGAGCTTTTTTGTCGCATTTCCTCGCTTGTTTGAGGCCGAGGGTTTTTCATATATTTTCGACAACGTCTGCATCAAACCCTCTGTCGTGGTTTCCTTCGAAATGTTGAAGGCGACTGACGCAGCAAGGCACAACCGTATTGTTCCGAGTGCCTTTCTATCGAGAAGGTTCCATTGTTCATCTTTCATACCTGTCGGCATCTTTGTTTTTCCGCCCAATGGTAGGTATAGATCTTTCTGATACAGATAATCTTCCATCTGCATCTTCCACAGCGAGAAGTTTTGGTCGTTAAATTTCTCGACCCTAAACTTACCATCTTCCGCCATTGCTCCCACTCGAACCAGGAACCCTTCTTTCCTGCGAGTTTATCAGCCAAATAGACCTTCGGCTCTGATACCAGTTGTTAGAAAATTATATATTACGGAGCAATGGAACACATAAAATATTGCAGAAATATAAACACAGAAAATGCACAAAACAAGAGAGACATAGATATACGTGGTTCACCCAGTTTGGGCTACGTCCACCCTGAACAGCCAGTCCTTCCTTTCTATTATCCAGCAAAATGAAGAGACACAACCTACAACAAATCCGCTGTAATATCCTCTGTTTTCTCTCACAGTCTCACCTCTCTGTTTCTCGCTCATAGAATACACATCTATCACACAGCCTCAAATACAATACCCTCATACAAAGAGAGGGGTTGCCTTCTAGGGAAAAAAACCCTAAACTAAACATAAGTTCTACCGTCAGATCATCCGCCTAATGAACGGCCCAGACCCCCCTGCAGCGAATATTTTACGGGCGGTGTTTCCGCCCCCATTTCGAACTAGGGTCCTATGTGGTGATACCTTTGAATATAGAAGATAATCAGGCTCCACACCCAACACTTCTTGTCCAGAATGACATCGTATAACTTGTTTAGATACTCAGGAGAAAAATCATCGATGGAGGAAACATGAATACTCACATCCTAATATATGATGATTGGAGGCTTATAAAGTTTCATGTTATCCACATTTACAACTAAGCACATATCCATGTAAAGTGATAGATCTAAATGAAAATCATACCAATATTCTCCAAAATAGTAATTTTTCCATATCGAATTGGATTGAGCTTTCTACCTTCCCTTTTTAACCTATTGTTACACTAAAATTTGTCACCATGACTATTTGCAGTCAGTATGGCTCCATCAATTGTCATACTATCCTCCTTGGCAAGTCTTATACCTCTGCTCCTCATGTCAAACTCCAAGAAAGAGAGAAAGTCCTTAAAAATCAATATAACTCTGGTTACGCAGTTTCTCTTACCCTTACCTGCCTGTACGCACTTCAAGTTCATAATACCTGCGTATTTGTACGCTCTGTCTGTAAAGGGGTGGGTGCGTACTCCTGTAAAGGTCAAAAGGCACAAGTTTTACTTCAAAAAAGTTACTTGTGGTCGAATCTAGAGCATTCTAGAAGATGGTTTGACGTGGATTGAGCGCCTCCAGATGGTTCATGCATCCCAAAGAAAGAGGAACTTATCCCATCAAGAGGGGAGCTATCCCATTGAAAGAGGGGCTTATCCCATTGATGGTGGACCTGATTAACTTCCTCCAAAGCACTATAAATACAGGCATTGGGCCAGAGGGAGGGGAGGTTGAAAGCTGAACATTCCTAAGGGTAGATGCTGCTGAAATTAGGACTCCCTTTTAGAGCTTGAGAGGAGAGATTCTAATCCTTTCTTAGCTTCATTTGGAAGTGGGTGAGCTGATCAAAGTAAAGGAGAACTCTTGCTGGACCCTGGGAGGGACCTGCACAACACCAAGGCACTAGTTGTAATGGTTTCTTTTGTTTCCAATTAATACAATTAAGCTCATTTTTCTCAACAAGTTGTTATATATAATTTGTTTCATATACTCGGTCTTTATGATGAATATGTTTTATTATATGAGTTATTCAGGTGCTATGTAATCATTTGCTTGTTAGTGAATCAAGCTTCAAGGAGAAGGAGGAGCTCATCTGGATCGAAGAGGCTTGGCTGCTACAAACAGCGTTGGACTAAAGGTATGCTTTAAACACCTGGTTGCTTTTATTTTAAATGCATATTTAGGGAAAGATAGTGCTTGATTGTCTTGTTTGTCACTAGAAAGCCTTAGCTTCTAGGGAGGTCGGTTTTGTCCGCAAAATTGACTCTTTCCGCATGACAAAATGGCGAATCCGCTGGGGAATCCATGGATTTGATTGATTTCTCTTTTGATTGATACTTTGATTTGAGAAAAGTTGTTTTCTTTCTGGTTTTTGACTGATTGATTGTGAATTTGGGTGGAATAGATTAGGGTTGAGTTAATTTTTATTTTTCTTGATTTTGAGAGCAGTACGAACCCTCTGCGTTAAGCACAGTCCGTACCTGTACGCACTTCTGCTTTGTACAGAGAGCGTGGCCGCACCTGTGCAAACAGGCTGCCTGCGTACCCTGTCAAAAGTCTAGAAAATTTTCATTTTTTCCTTTTTCCCTATTAGATTTTGTTTGTAGTTTATTTTTTGTTGCCCAGATCCACTGGTTACCTGTCAAAAGTTTTCATCTAAGCTTGTTTCATTAGCATCAAGGGTTTTAGTGAAGTTCATAGAAGTTCTAGCCCTAGGTTTGATTTTTGTATTGGTCTTGTAGTGACTTTGGCTTTAGAAGTTGTAAAAACCTTGGATATCCCTGGTCTTTTCAGTCTTCTTAGGAGTCGGACCTTTCGTAAAATCCACCTTTGTGAGAAACCTACCTTTGTGTTGTCTCTTTGTGGAATTTCGAGAAGGCTTGTTGATTAAGCTGTGAATTTCATTCTTAAGAAAAAGAACAAAAGATTTTTATTTTTGTTTTTGACTGGTTTATGATTCTGCATGAATTAGTCCTTGGTTGAATTGTAACCGAGTAAAACATCCTGGAATTATATTTTGTAGGCTTTTACCTCAATAGATTTGCTTTTAGGTAAATTTCTCTTAGAGTTGCTTTTAGGTAAATTTCTCTTAGATTTTCATAGGTCTTAAGATTGATTTTTGTTAAGTAGTTTTACATGCTTTGTTAAAATAGGAAAAATACAAAATCTCTTTTGAGGAAAGTTTGTTTTAGTAGCATTGGAAGTCTTTGAAAAGAGAAAAGAAGTTTTCGTGAAATAATTAGTGGTCATGTGTTGTGTGCTTTGGAAAAGATAAAGAGATTATTTCTTTGATTTTCATTGCCAAGAAAGTTGTCTTTATAAATTTTGCATTCTCCAACTCTCTTAGCTAGGGAATTCATTGAAAAGGAAAGATAGTTTAAATCATCCTAGGTGCATCTTTTTAGTGGATTTGAGTCGAGTCTACACACCATCAGTTTCATCTCCGCTACCTTTTGTCCTAAAGAAAAGCCATAAAAATTAACGCTTAAAGTAAAATTAACTTAGTAACTTTTTATTTACTAGGGCTCTGATACACCAACATAGATCAGGCTAGTGTCTTGGAGTAGGAGAGTAATTAACTCTCCAAGACAGCAAAACCAAACAAGTAGCTCATCTTGTGGTAGGATAAATCCAACTGTTACATTTATGCTCTGGGAAAGCTCCTCTTAAAGGAGAAGCACGAGATTGTGTCCGAACCAGTGAGGGGATCAATCTTCCTTCATTGGGAACGATGCCAGATATGCACGTACTACAAACGGTAAACCTCGGATTAACCATTGTCGAGGAGCCTGGGGTCACTTGTCGGTAAACCTTGGATTATTGTCAAGGAGTCGGCAAGGGGATTGAGCTTGTTACTCTGCCCTTGCGTGCTATCGGATCGTAGATTGTTCCCCTAGGTATATTTGTTGTTGTTGGTGACCTTAGTGACTATTATCTTTAGGGTTCTACCCAAGGTGACGGTGGAGGGAAGATCCCACTGTACCTGGAGCAGACGTCGGCTAGACTCACTTGGATTTTCTGGGGGGTTCACTTCACTCGAGACGGTTAAAGTGGAGGAACTTGTGCCAGTCTATTCATTAAGCAGGTTGCCGGGGTAACTGTTCCACCCGCCACTTCCGTACTGAATTCTGCGATGTTGGATTTCATCACCAACTAGTGTTTTCGGTCCGGAAGGTTACTGTTTGTGTGTGGTTTTACGCCCTAGATTCTTTAGGCGTGTGATTCGAATTTGTTTGGCTCTTTAGAGACTTTAGGCAGTTTGATTTGAGATTTTACTTTGTTTGCGTGTGCAGTAGTTAAAAGTTTTAACTGTGGCTGAATTACCGAGACAGTCCCGTAGACTTCGGGGCCAGTCTCCTGAGGTTGTAACCGTGGCCGATTTGTTGAGGAAGTCTCGTAGACTTCGGGGCCAACCTCCTGAAGATGTCCTGGGTCATTACGAAGGTTTGAAAGTCCTCGTAACTCCTAGTGGTAGTAAAGTAGGTTCACCTGAAGAAGGAGAGTCTTCGTTGGTAGTTCATCTTGATTTCCAAACTCTAGAAATAGGTTATAATCCTGAAGCTATTTCAGTTTCTGAACTTGCTGGTAGCTTTTCATCTACTAGTGATATAGGCGAAGAACCTGAGATATCTGCACCTGTTACTCCAACATCGGGGTTAGTCTCTCCAACTTCTAGTGCTCCTGATTCACCTAGGGTAGAAAGAGTCATCACCGAAAATCTTCCTTCTGGTTTGATAGCTATTGAAGAACTTGCTCCAGAAGAAGAAATAGGCGTCCCTATCCCTGAAAATCAACCTACTATTGATCTAAGGGAGCGTGAATCCATTTTTTACAGTCCACCTAGAAGTACTACTTGGTATCTTTCTTTAACTAATTATTTGGGCAACTCAGGGTTAAGTTTTTCACCACCTCGTGCTCCTTATCCACCTAGAGGTCTTTATACTCCCGTAAATATGTCAGGTCAGTCGTCCATGTTTACGCAATCGCCTGAATCTTTTTTGTACGGCGGTCCTTCTGTTCCCTCTGGGTATCAGTCACTTTCTGGTACTTTTGTGGGAGCATCTCCTCAACCCATTGAACATGGGTTATTAACTGGAAGCAATGGTAATAAACCGTTGAGCGTAGGAGACATTTTCATGATGTCAGGTTCTGTTCCCAATTCTAAACCTCAAGGTGGCCAGTTACCGCCTGGGGGACAGCCTCAATTAATGCTTGGGGGGCAACCTCAAGGTACACAAATTGTGTCTGGGGGGTAACCTCAAGGACAGTATGTACCCATGGTACAATACATTCCTCAAGGTCAATCCCAGACTCAATATGTACCCCAAGGTCAACCTCAGTATCAATTTATACCTCAAGGTCAACCCCAGTATCAGTACCTACCTCAAGGGTATCTAGCCCAAGGTCAGTACTCGAGTCAAGGTTTCCAGCCACCCCAAGGTCAATCTTATGTTCAAGGTACGGGAAATGTACCTTTCAATTATCAATCCTACCCTCAATCCGGTTATGGATATCAATATCCTCAACCTATTATGGGTCAGTACCCCGGAATGAACATAGTGTGGGATCCATCGCAAGTTCAACAGGTGTTGTAGCCCAATGTACAGTTGTCATCTCAAACTGGACAACCCTTAGTTTCTGGTTCACCCCAGCAACCAGTCCAGTCTAATATTCAAACTTCTGTACCTTCGGTAGTTTCTCAGTCTCGGCCTATTGCACCTAGTACTCCATCTCAAATGACTGTTGCAACTACCGCAACATCTGTTCAATCTACCCCACCTACTTCTGGAGTATCGACAGCTCCGGTTTCTACTGTCTCTGTATCTACTCCTCAGACATCTTTACCATCGTCTGGATCCACGATTCAAACTACGGTTCAGATCCTTGTAGGACAACCTGGTTTAAGTACGGTTGTCACAAGTCAACCACAATTCACTTATCAACCGTACCAGGGACAGTACCAATTCGGTCTTGCTGTCCAACAGCTAGTTTACCAGTATCAACCGTATCCTGGGTACACTTATCAACAACCACAACAACCCTAGTATGGTCCGGTTAATCCTGGTTTTCCAGGAGGATACAATATCCCGCACGCAACTCCCATTCCTAGTTATCCTGGATATCCTCCTCCTGGGATTGGTCTCGTGACCCAGAGTTTTAGGGATCCTAATCGGCAGTTACCGTTTATCGCAACTTTGGATTTACCAGACTTGTCGCGCCTAATGAACGATCCAATTAATTATCTTCCGTTTTAGCCACCAATGCCAAATAAGTTGCCCAGTGACATTCCCAAGTTCGAAGGTAAGTCTAGAGAGGACCCGTCGAATCATGTGATGACTTACCACCTCTGGTGTGCCTCTAATTCCATCTCGGATGATTCGATCCGCTTACGTCTTTTCCAGCGTACTCTCATTGGTCTTGCGGCCAAGTGGTACATTGAGTTACCATAGGCCTCTTTTTATAATTTTAGCCAGTTAGCTACCTCGTTTTTAATTCATTTTCAGTTGCCGGTCAGATATGATAATGGCACGGAGTTACTAACTTCATTAAAACAATCGACGTCCACTTATATTTCTGATCATATTCATGAATGGAGACGTCGAAGGCGGTTAGTGAAAGTTTTTATCCCGGACCAGATCTTAGCTGAATGGTTTGTTAAATCATTGTTACCGAAGATTACTGAAGACGTAGCTAAGGCCGGAGTAGTTACTGAGGAGCAAGTGATTGCTCAAGCGTAGTACCTTGACTTAGTTTATACTCAGTCAGGTACGTTACACAAAAAGATCCCAGATCTTCCTAAGTCAAATCAAATCGTTGCCGCTCCTTCGGGGTCTCATGCTGCTGATGGCATGATTGGTACGGTGAACACTAAAAGTAAGAAGAAATCCTCAAAGAATTCTTCTCCTATTATAACCTTGCCTGACTCCCCGACAGGAGATTCTTCTGCTGAGATTTCTGCCGATATTGACACTGTAGAGTCATCTACGGCTAAATCAAAATCCGGTGGAAAGAAGAAAGGGAAGAAGAAGAATAAAGCAGACAAAACTCCAAAGGAGAAAACTGGAAAGTCGGAAACCAATGACAAAAAGCGCAAGCCTCGTTATCCATGTCTTATTTGTGAAGAAGAACATTTTACAAGAGACTGCCCTCATCGAGCAGAGGTTGCGAAGATCGTCAAAGGTTCCCAAACTCCTGCTGTTTTGAAATATCCATTCCCAAAGCAGGATAGTAAGATGATAGGTTCTTCCTCGAGTGCCAGTGAAGAACCCATATTGATGATGTCTCATGTAAGGATTGCGTCTCGATCGCAAGATTATGGTAGTAAAAGTCTTGTTGATGGCAAAGAAGCATAATCTTCTCATTCTAATCCATCAACCTCATCTCCCGGCTCCGATCCGCTACAGATCGAGAAGCCTAATCCAGACTTAGTAATCAAACCGCCCGCCAAGGGTGTACTTCGAAAGTCTGCTTTCAATCCACATGCGAGAGCGGCCCAGAATTACAACATTGTTGAGGACTTAGCTGTTTCACCCTCAGCAATGTTGGCTTTGGAAGTGCTGCAATCATGCCCAGCACAACGCAAATTACTCTTGTCGGCTATAGGAGTTGTTGATGTTCAGGACCCGAACCTAATAATCTTTGATCTAGAAAATAGTACACCGTGTTTGCCACATCAAATGGCTTTCCAGATCCCAGTGATAGTAAAAAACAGGCCTATTCATCGGACTGTAATTGATGAGGGAGCTTCCACGTGTATTATGTCGATACAGTGTTGGAGATCGCTCGGTTCTCCTTCACTAAATCAATCCCCGACAATTCTTAAGGCCTTTGATGGCCGTGGGTTTCATCCTTTTGGCATTCTGCAGGATTTGCCTATAGGGGTTGAAGGAAAAACCGTTAGTCTAGATGTGGAGGTGGTTGATGCCCCTCTAGACTACAACCTTCTCTTGGGTCGAAGTTGGTCTTACGCTATGACAGCGGTCGTTTCATCGGTCTTTCGAGTAATAAAGTTTCCACATAATGGCAAGATCATGACAATAGACCAGCTGGCTTACTTTTCATCCGACCCAGCCTCTTCAGAAAGTATTCAGCATGTCGGTAAAACGACTATCCCTTATAAGGATGTTGGAGTAGGATTAGTTAAAGATGTCGGTTTACTGGGAACTTTTACTTTTCCTCCTATCAACGCATTGTCTTCATTTGCATCTATTCATATGATTACATCAAACACCATTGTTTATGATGATCCTTGGATCGTTCCTTCTGAATCTGAGATAGACTCATTTGGTGATGCTATGCCTTTGAGTCCATATGAAATTGCCTATGAAGCCGTGCAGTCTTTTACCGACCCGCGTTCAACCAAAATCGACCAAATGAATGTGGTCCGTGAGGAATCACTTTTCACATCAACCTTGGAGTTAATAGCGTTTCCCGAAGTTGTTTCATCTGACGAGAAACTTCGTAAAGTCCTGTGTGTAGACGATTTACCATGGGAAGATCTTCGTTTTCACCTGAGGATGATCGTTTTGAAAATGATTTCTCATCAATCTTTACAGCTGAATATGTTAAAGAAGCTCAGAATCCAATGAAACATCCTGATTCAGAGCTGAATTTGGGAAACATCTCTCAAACTATTCCCGTTGACATTTCAGTCAAGCCTGGAATTGTTGAGCACATTCATATAGTTGCTTCGTGTACAGATGACGAAATTCAGACATACAAGGCCCTTTTTCAAGAATTCCACGACGTGTTTGCCTGGTCCTATGAGGAAATGCCAGGAATTGATCCCGCGATTGTTGTCCATGAGATCAAGACTTACCCGGATGCTAAACCCATCCGGAAACGTTTGCGTCAGATTCACCCATGAAAAGTGGTTGCAATTAAAGCAGAAGTTGAGAAATTGTTGAAAGCAGGGTTCATTTATCCGATCCCGTTAACGGATTGGGTATCGAATATTGTTCCGGTTAACAAAAAACAGGGAACAATAAGGATATGCATCGATTATAGGGACATAAATCGAGCTTGTCCAAAGGACAACTACCCAACACCCTATATCGATCAAATAATTGATGATTGTGTCGGCAGTGAAATATTTTCCTTTATGGACGGTTTTTCCGGTTACAATCAAATCAATATTCTACCTACCGATCAACCAAAAACGGCCTTCATTTGTCCATGGGGGACATTTGCTTATTGCAAATTACCTTTTGGGCTCAAGAATGCCGGAGCAACTTTTCAAAGGGCGATGTCTTATGCGTTTCATGACATCAAACACATTGAGCAACCGTATCTCGATGATTTGCCCGCTCATTCATTGCATCGAGCTGACCACCTTGTCCATTTACGAGCAATCTTTATGAGGTGTCGACATTATCGAATTCAGTTGAACCCACACAAATGTGTCTTCTGTATCGAAGTGGGACGATTGCTAGGATTTGTAGTTTCGAAAGCCGGCATTCGCATCGATCCCTCGAAGGTAGAAGCTATCATCAAATTGCCTCCTCCTTCGAGTCT
The DNA here is from genome assembly GCA_031772625.1 of Pinus tabuliformis. Lineage (NCBI taxonomy): Eukaryota > Viridiplantae > Streptophyta > Pinopsida > Pinales > Pinaceae > Pinus > Pinus tabuliformis. The sequence continues at coordinate 643,448,928 of CM062805.1, forward strand.
TCGCCAACTCCAAAGTTTGCAGGGGAAAGCAAACTTTTTACGACGATTCATTCCCAACTACGCCAAGGTTACAAAGGGTTTTACCCGGTTGTTGAAACAAAACGCTCAATTCTCTTGGGATGAGATAGCTCAGAAATATTTTGATGCATTCAAGCACGCGTTGACCCATGCACCGTTGCTGCATCCTCCCAACTACAACCAAGATTACTTTTTGTATCTCGTTGCCGCCCATTCCACCATTGGAATGGTCTTAGTTCAGGAAGATGAATTCGGAACGGAACATGTGATATATTACCTTAGTCAGACGTTAAACCCAACTGAGCTAAAATATTCACATGTGGAGAAATTGGCATTGGCAGTCGTTCAAGTTGTCCAACGTTTTCGTCACTACATTTTACTCCGTAAAACTACAGTCATTTCGGATTGCAACCATATGATCTACACTTTGACTAAACAATTGCTAGGGGGCAAGTACTCTAAATGGATTGTTATCCTGCAAGAGTTCGACTTGGAGTTTGAGAAATCTAAGTCTAAGAAATCTTTAGTTTTTGCAGAGTTAATGTGTGACTTCCCGCGTGCTGACACGGAAACTGTGGCAGAAGAGCCCATTGCAGACGAATCTTTGTTTCTCATCAGTACTTTAGATCCTTGGTATGGGGATATCATCATCTATCTCCAGATCCAATCCTTTCGGCCCAAAGTTTCAAAGTCGGAACGTCGGAAAATTCGATTCCAGTCCCAACAGTACAAAATTATTGGAGATACTCTTTATCGCCATGGGGCAGACTTGGTTTTTCGACGTTGCTTAACTCATGAGGAAGCTGAAAGGGTTTTAAATGACTGTCACTCTGGAGCATGTGGCGGTCATATGTCTGGGTATGCCAGAGCCCAAAAGATATTGCGTGCTGGCTACTTCTGACCGTCCTTGTTTAAAGATTGTATTACTGCGGTCCGAAAATGCCACAACTGTCAAGTGTTTGATCGAAAGATGCACACTCCACCTACTCCTCTCCACCCTATAATTGCCGTTGGTCCTTTTGCCAAATGGGGTATCGATTTTATTACATGTAACCCTCACTCGGCCGGGGGGCATGCGTATATCATCCTTGCGGTAGATTATTTTACTAAGTGGGCCGAGGCGATGCCTACATTCGAGGCAGATGGCAAGACAGCTGCAATTTTTGTGTTCAATCACATAATTGCTAGGTTTGGTGTCCCACAAGCGATAATCACTGACCATGGGCGCCATTTTCGAAACGTTATGATGACAGAACTTACAGGCCAGCTTGGTTTGCGTCACGATAGCTCAACTCCTTATTATCCACAAGTGAATGGTCTGGTTGAGTCCATCAACAAAGTTTTAGTTATCATGATCCGACGAATCATTGGTATTCATCGGTCGAATTGGCACAACATGTTATTTTCAGCGCTTTGGGCGTACCGAACCTCAGTGAAAACATCAACAGGGTTCACTCCTTTCCAACTAGTTTATGGTTTGGAAGCTGTGTTACCCATTGAATGCGAAATCCCGTCACTGCAAATGGCCATCGAGTTACTTCCAGCTACTTCCGAAGAGGAAAAGCGTTTATTATACTTAGCTCAATTATATGAGACTCGACGTGATGCCGCATTGGCGATCGAGACTCATGCAAAACGTATGAAAGCTTAGTATGATCGAAATGTGACCCCTCGAAATTTTTCGGAAGGAGACCTAGTGTTATTATATGATCAAGCTAATGATAAATTAGGTGCTGGAAAATTCGTTCCTATGTGGCATGGGCCCTATATTGTCAAGCGAAAGCTAGAAAAAGGGGCCTATGAGCTGGTAGACTTTGACGGGGACTCTTTGGGTAAACCCAGAAATGGACTTTACCTAAAGAGGTATTATGCTTAAATGATGGGTATGGAGATTTTTAATTAGTTTAGTTTTTCTTTCTAGCTGATGTGTTTGTTAGTTTAGACAGTGTGCTTAGCTTAGAGAGTGTGTTTTTCGTCGTTATCCTGGCTTATCTTGGTTTTACTCTTGATATTGCAGATGTCGATGCCTCTCCAAACATACATTGGATTTGCTGATGGTGCTTGTCGTAGTACACGGAATATCTCTTCCGTAGCTTGGGTTATCTATTCGCCCTTTGACGAGTTAGTTTCTATGCATGGGGTGAGCCTCGGTCAAACAACAAACAACATTGCCGAATACAGTGCAGTGATTGAGTTATTGTCTGAATCTATTTCATTTGGGATTCGGAGTTTGATAGTGAGGTTAGATTCTGAACTCGTTGTATTACAGCTTAATAGAATGTATGCCGTTAGAAATCCAGTGTTATTAAGGTTATTTTTGAGAGTGCATCTCTTGGAACGTGAATTTGATTACATTGAATATCAGCATATTCCAAGGTCTTTAAATTCATTAGCAGATGCAATTGCTTCTCGAATGTTAAATAGACATTTACAATAATCATACATGTAAATTTAAAAACATTTCATCACACATGATTTACAAGATAAGCCGGTAATAATGATATATATAGATAGGAGTGTGTCAAAAAATACATCGTCTTCGATCATAGGTTGAAAAACACCTTATGATCGGCAAAAATGATAAGTACAAAAAACCAAAATGTCGCATGTGTCTACAAAACGACCATCCAATCACTGGTGATGATCTCTATATGACACCACTGCACGGGCCACCCTACACAAGAACCTCCTAAAAGGTCCTGGGACCCCGACTACATAGCGCTGAAGCCTGATAGGAATATCGTCTATAGTAGTCTCTGGTATATCTGCTGTAAGACGCTCTAGGTCATGTTCCAACTCAGCTAAAGTCTCTGTGGCCTCGTCCTGTGGGGCCGGTGCTGCTGCAACTGGTAGTCTCCTCTCAAAAGGCCGGAGATTGGCTGGACGACGTGGGCCTACATCTGCATTTTGAAAATTAATACTATCAGTTTTGAGATGATATAAAAACAAACAAAAAAATAGATAGTTTAAAAAACTTGTGGAAAATGAATTACCTGTATCATCCCATTGTTCTCCCGGTGGAAGAACCATGTCCGGATCTCCACGAAAATCAACTCTGGCATAAGGAAAATCCTGTATAGAAAAGACTTGGTCCTCTAACCAGTGAAAGTACTCCGGAGTAAATCGGACAACCTCCATTCCCTCATCAGGATGACGGGCCATAACCGCAACCCATCGCATCAATTTGGGCTCTCGAGGAAGCCCAGCCTCAACAGTGAGCTACTGTGGGATCAGCATCGGAACCCTCTCTAAGCCAAAACTCACAACTAAAGGCCCATACCCAAAGGTCTTTAGCTGTCCGTTTCTGGCTCTAGTCAGTTGGCCTTTTAAATTGGCCAACACAGCATCACACCAGTTGAAAATGGTACCTCGATAGCAATCAATCGCCATCCGCATCTGGGATCCAGTAGCAATGTGTAAAGCAGCAACCCCGCAAAGTCTGGTAACTGTAAAGGCAATCACCATAAGTTCAGGACGGGATATAGTTTTGATCTCTATCCCCTTCTCCTGAGTCTGAGTGTTACACCACTTTAGTCAGAGACTAGCGATGGACTGGCCACCCGGCCTAGTCCCGAACAGAGTCAAATGTTCGCCTCTCTTGGGCAAACTAGTGAGGAAGTAGATATCTGCGGGCTCTATCTCGAGCTGGTGCCCTCCAATATAAAAACACTGGTCCTGAACGTTCCATCTTTCTACCAGCCACTCTAGAAAGCGCACTTGGGCCCTCATGCCAGGTATGGCCCAGTATTTATAAAGGCCGCATGCCTTCGAAGCATCAATTGACGATTTATGATTAATGGAGGCCAAATCAACATCTTTGTGCTCTCTTTCGCGCCAATCAAGCATGGTGAACAATCTACACACCAGAAAACATCCATTAGAATCCATGAAATCAAAAAAATTTGGTCCAATTTAGAGAATTTGGGGTTTGAAAACTCTTTGCGCGGAGTACGCACCCCGCCTTTAGGAGCAGAGCGTGGGTACGCAGGTTCCCTTAAGGCAAGGTGCGTACACTCGACATTTTCCCAATTGAGAAAATGTCGGGGTACGCGGGTCCCTAGTGTGGCACCTGCATACCCCGAAAGGCGGTTCTTGAAACCCCAAAGCCTCCAAAAATGAAATCTAGGGCCTAAAAACGAATTCTAAATGGATGGAAATGAAGAGGAGGATGTTGTAGAATACCTGAAAGAGACGGCGTTCGATTTCGACGGTCGGATTCTCCGCAATGTCCACGGGAAGTTTCTTGCCAAAAGCCCTTTTTCTCTCCTCAACAGTAAAATGGTAAAAATGAATTGGTAAAAGCCCTTTTTATAGGTTTTTTGGGTAAATAAATGGTAACTTTGTTTATTTTTCACCATGAAAAGGTATTTTTCAAAGTATTTTTATCTATCTTCAACAGGTATGAGTAATGTGTTGGTTTTTGTGCAGGATAAAGGATTTTCAGGGAAAATTGTCATTTTTTACAAACAAAAATATCAGAGTCATCTTTAAGCTCTTTTCTGACTCCTAAAACATGAAAAGACTGCCGAGCGTTTCTTTTACACTCGTTAAAACAGAATTAAAAGACGGTCCTCTTAAATCCCTTTTCTGACCGTAAAAACATGAAAAGATTGCCGGATTTTTGTCATTTCAAATTCGATATTGGAAATAAAACAACGTGTCCTTGATCGCTTTTTACTTTTTAGATCAGAGACACTAATCATGAAAGTACTCCTTGGTCGTAAAGATCAAGCGGTTCTCTCAAGTATTATTTTATACTTTTTCGGGCTTGGGAGACACAAATTTACGAAAAAGGTCAACCCTGGAGTCTTCTTAAGTTTTTTAGACTCTCTAAAATTGAAAAACGCTGAGTTTCTCCTATACTGGACTCGTCAAAATTTCACAGTAAAGGACCTGTTCGATTACAAACAGGAACGGACCACTCCTTCTTCGGGTTCGAATCTAAACTAAGTTGGACTCATCTGAAGGATGAGCTTATAATCAAGCAAATGTTATCCTTCTCAAGCTTGTAAAAAATAAAGAGGTACTTGCCATAAATGGTGGGGGAAAAGAGAGAAAAATGAGCCTATTTGTTATCCTTTGTCTCGGAAAAACCTTATCACCACTCTTGAACACGACACTTTTCATTCACCTGGGTTGGGAAATCCTTTGCCTAACAGTTGATCAAACCACATTGAAGGTCTTCAGCCGGTTTCTGGGTATTAACTTTGGGTCACTTGTCACCAAGCCATCTGTTGTGTCGTTATGTGTTCAAGAGGTCACTGCAAATAAACCATTCATCTGCAAAATACCTGTCATCCATCTTGACCATCCCTGAGTCAGTCCTTACAGCTACATTTCTTCAACTTGATTTATGATTTCGTGTTGTGGGCTTGCCTACGACGGATCGTTTTCTATCGACATCAGCACATTATCTAGAAAGATGATCTAGAAATCGTCAGTACCTTGAAATCTGCATGCCTCAATGGCAGGTTTCTCGCCTTTGACGACAGTTTACATCATTGACTTTCGATCGAAGGATTCCGTGACATGTTTGACATCAACACATTCATTCACATCTCATGGATTGTACTGGGTACTTTGAGAACCATTGACATCACTGGTGGTCTCTCTCACACTTGTTAACAGTTTACATCATTGACTGGTAATCAAGTGGTTTCTACCATGTTCGACATCAACTCATTTATTCGCATGGATAGAATCGTACTATTTCGGGAAGTAGAAATGAAGACCCTGGATCTAGTTTCCACCATCCAGGCTGCGATGATCCAGATTTAAACAGGAACGCAACAAATTACAGAGATAACCATATACACAAAGATGCAGCGGAAATAATACTTCATTTCATTAATGGAAAATACTGACATATGCTTACAAACAGAAATGGCAATAAACTAGCTAGGGCGATGGTAGCTTATCTCTGAGAAGAGATGTGATGGCTACATGCCTCTAAACTGTTCTGAACTGTATTACAATGAGGCTCGAAGGCCTATTTATTGTTGAGAAACAATGGAAAACCCTTCACATACCGAAACCTAACCCTAGAAGATGAAACGCCAAATTGTGGGCCCCGTTTGGGTAAATTGGTACATCAATTTCCCGGGGTCGTAACTTTGGCATACGATCTCCGTTTGACGCGTACGATAGCTCGTTAGAAAGATCTATCCGAGTACTACCACTTTGGGAGGCAACATAGAGCTCGATTGCCCCAGAATTCCAAAAAAACGTCGTTTAGGGCCTCAAAACGGCTCCGGAAGTTCAGGACCCGAAAAACTGCTAAAAATAGTAAACTGTGCTACAATTAAGGAAGCTGAAAATGCTGAGAAAGACAATGGTGGGGGTCCAGGTGGACCTGGCAGGTGGCCACCAATATCCACCTGGATCATTCCTCCCCCCTTAGGAAGCAATGGTCCCCATTGCGTTGAGCTCCTCCATGAGATGAGGAAACCTCTGCTGAACTTGTTCCCTGGTGAGCCACTTGCCCTGCTGAAGGAGTTGGCCTGCTTTGACAACTCGATACAGTTGGATATGCTGTTGGCGAGTGTTCTTGATCTGTGTGTCCATGATCCGATCAGTTGCAGCTTGTTCCATGCAATCGGGATTTAATTCTATGGGTTTGAGTTGTTCTGCAATGTCGGATGTGTCTAGCAATGGTGGAAAGTATGGTCGAAGGCGGTCCACATTGAACACTGGGTGCAGGCCAAGGAATGGGGGAATGCTAAGCTCAAATGCATTGTCTCCCATAGCCTTAGTAATGGTGTAAGGACCATATCGAAGTGGTCTCAATTTCCGATAGGCTCCAGTAAGGCGTTCCTTTTGCAAATGCAACCAGACTTTGTCGCCCACCTGAAACTTGTGTGGCACCCGGTGTTGATCATGTCGCTGCTTGTACTTGGCATTTGATTTCTCAAGAATGTCATGGACCTGCTGGCGAATATGTTGGATGCGCTCAATGAAGCTGGTGGCCTTATCTGTTTCGGACTGGACATGAGCTGAATTCATGTGAGTAGCTGCAAGTGGCATGGCCACATCAATGGGGCATAGTGGCTGGAATCCTAAACCCACCTGAAAAGGGCTATGGCCAGTGGAGCTGTGAAGAGCTCGGTTGTAGCTGTGCTGAACATAGGGGAGGCTCTCGTCCCATGTGCGTGGATGCTTTGAGTTATACATGCACAGAATGTGCACAATCATCCTGTTGACAACCTCTGTCTGGCCATCAGTTTGAGGATGGAAGGCTGTGGACTTCGTGAGTTTGGTGTCCAGCATTGACCAGAGACTGGACCAAAATGTGCTGAGAAACCGACTGTCCCGATCTGAGATGATAGACTGTGGGATCCCAAAGTGCACCCACACTCGTTCAAAGAAGAGTTTAGCAGTGGCTTCTGCTGTGATATTCTTCTTGCAGGCCATCATAATGGCCATCTTTGAGAACCTGTCGACGACCACAAAAACACAGTCATTTCCATGCTTAGTGGAAGGAAGGCCTGACATGTAATCCATGGAGATGGATTCCCAAGGTCGACTAGGGGTAGGCAACGGGGTATAGAGGCCTTGCTTCTTAATGGTCGGTTTGGCAATGGCACAGGCAGTACATGATCGGATGTACTTCCCAACATCCTGTCGAAGATTCGGCCAATAGAAATAGTTTTGCAGTACTGCCACTATTTTCTCGACCCCGAAATGCCCAGCAGCCCGACTGTAGTGTGCTTCCCAAATCATCTTGGCACGCTCGCTTGAAGGAACACAAAGGTGACCGAGGTGGCATAATAGGGCATCCTGGAGGTGAAAATCTGCAACCTGCCGACCCTCCAAGAGTGTCTGGTATGTGTGGCCGAATTCTGGGTCGCTTTTGTAGAGAAGTGGCCAATCAGAAGTCTCGTGCCCGCAAGAGTTGAGCACGGTGGTTAGCGCCATGATCGGTGGTCGACTGAGGCAATCTGCAACATTATTGGTGCTGCCCTTTTTATACTTGATATTCAAGTGAAACTGTTGCAGGTATGTAGACCACTTCTGATGGCGATCATTCTGCAATTTCCCTTGGGTCTGTATGAATTGCAGAGGTCGGTGGTCTGTGTGGATGACCGTTTCCTTCCCCAAAATGTAATGCTTCCATTGTCGGCAGGCCTGTACAATGGAATACATCTCTTTATCATAAGTGGGGTACTTCCGGACTGTGTCTGAAAGTGTTTCACTGTGATATGCCACTGGATGTCCATGTTGAGTAAGGACTGCCCCAATAGCATAGTCAGAGGCATCTGTCTCGACCTCAAATGGTTGTTGTAAATCTGGTAACGCGAGCACTGGTGCCGTGCAAAGGCGATCCTTCAACTCCCTGAATGCCTTCTGTTGAGATGCAGACCAAAAGAATTTTGCTTTCGCCCCGCCCTTGGTGACTTGACTCAAGGGCCAAGAAATATGAGAAAATCCCAACACAAACCTGCGGTAGAAGTTGGCAAGACCTAGAAAGCTGCGGAGCTCTGTTAGAGTGGTTGGAGAGGGCCAATCCCGAATGACTTGGACCTTGGCTGGATCGACATGCACCCCCTGTTCATCAATGATGTATCCCAGATACTGGACCTCGGTCATGCCAAAAGTGCATTTCTCCAAATTGGCACATAGCTTGTGTTGCCGCAGTGTTTGGAGAACCTGTCGGATGTGGTGGAGGTGCTCTTCCCAACTCTGGCTGAAGATCAGAATGTCATCCAAGTATACTACTACAAAGGAGTTGGTGAATGGCCGCAAGATGTCATCCATTAGCCTCATAAAGGTTGCAGGAGCATTCGTCAATCCGAAAGGCATGACCAACCATTCGAAGAGGCCCTCCTTGGATTTGAAGGCAGTCTTCCACACATCTGAGGGTTCAATTGGTACCTGGTGATATCCTGACTTCAGATCGATCTTGCTGAAATATTTCGCCCCCTTTAGTTGGTCTAGGAGGTCATCAATCCGCGGGATCGGGTACCTATTACGGACAGTGATCTTGTTCAGCGCCCGATAGTCAATACAGAGTCTCCACGTCCCATCCTTCTTCTGTACCAACACTATCGGGCTCCCACAGGGCGAAGAACTCGGACGGATGTGACCTTTCTATAGGAGCTCCTGAATCTGCCTCTTGATTTCATTGTTCTCCAGAACGGAGCGCCGATAAATTGGTCCATTGGGTAGCGGCGCACCTGGGGTCAGATCAATGGAGTGCTTGACTTGACAGTGCAGAGGAACCCCTGCCGGGGAGGTGAAGATGTCTTTGTACTCCTCCACAATCTTGTCCATTTGTAGCTGCCGTGCAGAGGGACCTCGTTTGGAGGCCGCGGCCACTGTCTTCTTCTTCCCTTGAGGGCATATCATCAGGAAAACAAATTTCCTGGTTTTGGAAATGATCTTACTGCATTGTTTTGCAGTAATCAAAGAGATGGCGGCAGGTGGTGGTACCTCTGGTATCCTGAACAACTTATTTCCCAATGTAATAATAACAGCACGGGGCCTTGATTCATACACAGCATGTCGCTTCCACAAGTATGGTTGTCCTAGTAATACATCACAAACTTCAAGGGGAGCAATGTCACACAATACCTCATCCGTGAAGGGCTTGATGTTGTATGGAAGGCGACACTGCTGGCTCACGCGAAGATCTCGCCCTTGGTAAAGCCACCCAATGGTGTATGGTTGTGGATGTGCTGTGGTCGGTAAGCCTAACCGCTTCACGACCTCTGCCGAAATGAGGTTCTTTTGACTCCCGCTATCAACAATGAACTGTATCGGGGAGCCCTTGACCCACATCTGGGAGTGGAAGAGACGCTCCTCCTCCTCTGGATCTTCGGGTTCATTTTTCTGGATCTTTGCGGTAGCAACAGTGGCGCTGGGATCCGCATCAATGATCTGCTTCCCTTTTTCATACCCCTTATCGGGTTCTGACTCAGAGTCGGAACATGCATCTGATTCTGAAACCTTTAGCTCAGCCACCAGTGACTGTTTGGCCCGACACTCACTTGTGTTGTGAGTGGAGCTCTTATGGAACTCGCACCATTTTCCAGTGTCCTTTCTCGGCTTCGCGGCGTTGCTCTTTGCTTGCAGCTTCAGCTGGTTGTCTTGGGCTGTCCCGCCTTGGCTTTGTCCTTTGTTCTGTGGTTTAGGGGCACCTTTCCCCTGCTTTGGATTCGCAGATCCAAAGTCTCGCTTCTTTTGTTTAAACTTCTGCTCGACTTTGACGGCATACCGGTATGCTGCGCCGAGCGAGGGGATGTTTAGGAACTGTATTTCTTCCTGGATGTACTTGTGCAGGCAGCCACGGTATTTGAGTATCAAATGTTGCTCCGAATCCTTGATACCCAACTTTGTGCGAAGGGTATGGAAAAGATTGGTGAACTCCGGCACATCTTGGTCCCTTCCCTGCCGCAGCGTGGTCCACTTTATGTATTCATCCTCATAGCTTCCGACAGGGTAGTACTGCTCCTTGATGGCATCCCGGAACGAATCCCAGGTGGGTGCGGCTGAAAATAGTGAGCCAGTACTTTCATCCTTCTGCTCGCAGTAGGTTTCCCACCAGTCCTTGACGTGGGGGGCTGCTTTGAGAAGAGCAAAAACAATCTTTTCCCGACTCGAAAATTCATGAACAGAAAAATAACCCTCTAGCAGATTTAACCATTTATCTACGGCATCGGCGTCTATCTGACCCTCGAATATGGGGATTTCAAAATTAACTTGTACCTTAAAGGGTGTGGCGTTTCCAGAGGAGCTGCTGGAAGCCGATGCGCCGCTTCTAGGTAGCCGCTGAAGGATCTGCGCAAAGCTGTCCATCATCGCGTTCCGTTGTCGCTCGAGCGCTTCTTCGAGCAAGATTTTGATGGGATCTCCTGCCCCCTCGTCTTTCTTCTCGTCCGCCATGGGAGGCCGTCGGGATTTGCGAGGCTGGTCTTGCAAAGGTTCAACCAGTTCAAGCCCTAACTCCTTATATCCCGACCTTGTTGGGGACATGCAAAGAAAAACAGAGACAAAGCAGACCGCTCTGATACCACTGATCCAGATTTAAACAGGAACGCAACAAATTACAGAGATAACCATATACACAAAGATGCAGCGGAAATAATACTTCATTTCATTAATGGAAAATACTGACATATGCTTACAAACAGAAATGGCAATAAACTAGCTAGGGCGATGGTAGCTTATCTCTGAGAAGAGATGTGATGGCTACATGCCTCTGAACTGTTCTGAACTGTATTACAATGAGGCTCGAAGGCCTATTTATTGTTGAGAAACAATGGAAAACCCTTCACATACCGAAACCTAACCCTAGAAGATGAAACGCCAAATTGTGGGCCCCGTTTGGGTAAATTGGTACATCAATTTCCCGGGGTCGTAACTTTGGCATACGATCTCCGTTTGACGCGTACGATAGCTCGTTAGAAAGATCTATCCGAGTACTACCACTTTGGGAGGCAACATAGAGCTCGGTTGCCCCAGAATTCCAAAAAAACGTCGTTTAGGGCCTCAAAACGGCTCCGGAAGTTCAGGACCCGAAAAACTGCTAAAAATAGTAAACTGTGCTACAATTAAGGAAGCTGAAAATGCTGAGAAAGACAATGGTGGGGGTCCAGGTGGACCTGGCAGGTGGCCACCAATATCCACCTGGATCATGCGAGGAGTTTTGTATTCATTATATAGTAGACTAATCATAAATAGATGGCTGCGTCCATACTGTGTCTACATGAGTCTATGATTATGATGTACTGCGAAATCATTCCTATATCAGAGCAGTAGTTAGTTTGTTAGTTAAAGTTTTCAATCTGAGTATGGGAATGCCTACCTCAGCGATGATATGATCTCATATATGTATTTTGTGTTGAATATTTGCAGTTTCCAACTGGGCTCTCCACAAGATAATCCTTGAAATGATAAAGTGCTTCACCCTTCCTAGATGATATGAAACCCTAATCTAGTATAGGCTTCGCACTTTAGGGGGCAATTTGTTACACTAAAATTTGTCACCATGACTATTTGCAGTCATTATGGCTCCATCAATTGTCATACTGTCCTCCTTGGAAAGTCTTATACCTCTGCTCCTCATGTCAAACTCCAAGAAAGAGAGAAAGTCCTTAAAAATCAATATAACTCTGGTTATGCAGTTTCTCTTACCCTTACCTGCGTGTACGCACCTCAAGTTCATAATACCTGCGTATTTGTACGCTCTGTCTGTAAAGGGGTGGGTGCGTACTCCTGTAAAGGTCAAAAGGCGCAAGTTTTACTTCAAAAAAGTTACTTGTGGTTGAATCTAGAGAATTCTAGAAGATGGTTTGACGTGGATTGAGTGCCTCCAGATGGTTCATGCATCCCAAAGAAAGAGGAACTTATCCCATCAAGAGGGGAGCTATCCCATTGAAAGAGGGGCTTATCCCATTGATGGTGGACCTGATTAACTTCCTCCAAAGCACTATAAATACAGGCATTGGGCCAGAGGGAGGGGAGGTTGAAAGCTGAACATTCCTAAGGGTAGATGCTACTGAAATTAGGACTCCCTTTTAGAGCTTGAGAGGAGAGATTCCAATCCTTTCTTTGCCTCATTTGGAAGTGGGTGAGCTGATCAAAGTAAAGGAGAACTCTTGCTGGACCCTGGGAGGGACCTGCACAACACCAAGGCACTGGTTGTAATGGTTTCTTTTGTTTCCAATTAATACAATTAAGTTCATTTTTCTCAACAAGTTGTTATATATAATTTGTTTCATATACTCCTTGGTCTTTATGATGAATATGTTTTATTATATGAGTTATTCAGGTGCTATGTAATCATTTTCTTGTTAGTGAATCAAGCTTCAAGGAGAAGGAGGAGCTCATCTGGATCGAAGAGGCTTGGCTGCTACAAACAGCGTTGGACTAAAGGTATGCTTTAAACACCTGGTTGCTTTTATTTTAAATGCATATTTAGGGAAAGATAGTGCTTGATTGTCTTGTTTGTCACTACAAAGCCTTAGCTTCTAGGGAGGTCGGTTTTGTCCGTAAAATTGACTCTTTCCGCATGACACCTATCTTTTCTGATATGAAACCAAACTCGATCACCAACTTGGAAGTGATGCTCCATTTGATGTTTATCACACTTAGCCTTGTATTGGGATTTTATCTTCTCCAACTGTTCATGTACTCTATAATGCACCATTTCAATATTCTGAATGAATTTTTGGGCTTTGTATTCATATCTATGCTCATTGTAATTAACTTCTTTCCCAAAAATATAATCCAATGGTGTTAATTTTAGGTATGTTCTATGCTAGAGCAATTTATTTCAATTTTCATGGTTAGCTAGCAATCACATCAGCATTAAAGTAAACTGCATATAGAACATAAATATAAATTAAGCCAAGACAAGAGGACACAAGATATGGTGCTAGCCAGGGGCAAACCCCAATGTGGGGAAACCATTGATAAATTCTTCTTCTATGTTCTTCAATAGTTCAGCAGAGAGAGATAGTACATATACATCAGAAGTCAACACTTTGACTTGACAAGATAAGAGCATAGATCTTCACCATGAAGATGACATAATGAGGTTGCAGATCTGATGACAAGGACTACAGATCTAAACTTAGGTGACATCTCAAGGTGATCCCATCACCATATTCCATCCAACCATGCTGCATCCAATCATGCAGAATGCTGTCCTTTTCCAACAGTACTAGCTGTCACTACTATATGAGCTGGTGCATCAAGAATCTATGTTGTTGGCTATGGCCTATGGCCTAGCCCAGTAGCAAGTAAGGTCTACACACAATACCCACCTATCTTTATCCTTGAACAACAATGTCTTCCAACCTTCTGCACTAGTTCTTCATTGTAGTTCTTCCCCTCAAGAACAATGTCAACATGCCCAGAACAGATCTCAAGTGAGTCACGCTGTCACCTACATCAATGCGGCATAAGGAAATTATCATCTTGCTGTTCCTCCAACTAGCTCACTGTTGCACCATGATTGCTTCATTAAGATCTTCTTTACTGTTGTAGCCTTCATCGAGTTTATGATGTCATGTTGAGAAACTAGGACCTTGACACTGCTCCTTTCTCATCTTGACTAGGCTGCTCCTTTTCATTACACTGAAACTGAGATCACTGATCTATTAGATCAATATCTATATCTGTTGTGATTACTTCTCTTTGTAGCACGTCAAGACTACATCATATTCAATCTGAGTGCTGTGTTAACCAATGAGATTGTATGTCTCTTCTCATAGGTTTGCCAAGGATTTCTTCCATCATAGAAATTCATCAAGATATAATAGATCATCGTAACTATTGTAATACATTGTGTTGAGGCTGCTACAGGTATACCATAGATGTGTGGAGTCCGAGGGTATTCTGTTCATGGTGATTGCATCCTCATGCCAAGAATCATCACTTCAATTGAGTGCCCAGATCACACGCTACCTGATCTACTCCCCCAGATCACATGTTGCTTGCTCTACGCTGCCAGATCCACTCTACCAGATCAGACACAGCTTGATCTGTGTTGCCTGATCTACGCTGCCAAATCTCATGCTACCAGATCAGAGAACATTACAGGATGCCGAGATTGTCCAAGACTCAAACGATTGCTTCATCCTTACATGAGGCCTACACCTAAAACCACGGTGTAGTCAATACCCTACTGCGGATCTTTCACCTTGACTGTGACTCATTAATTTTATGCGTGCGGAATTACTGTAGCTAGGGCATCACGTGCGGCTGCGGCTAGGGCATCAATGCAGCTGCGGCTAAGGCATCACTGCGGCTGTGGCTAGGGCATCGCTACTGAGCCCAGCGTACTCTTAGTGTCTCTCCTTAACCAAAAACCCAAAGACGTGGAGAGGAGGAGATCACATGAAGAATGTGTCTCCCAAATCACTTCAAGTCCTATCCTATTTATACTAAAACATAGATGATGAATAGACATGATTATTGGGCTTCTGAGCCTACATAAGTTGCTGGCTGACTTGAAAATTTGTCTTATAACACAAATAAATTTATAACTCCATGAATACTTGTCGAAATCGGATGATATTTAGATTAATCCTACACCTCTCAATGAGAGGGATCCAAGAAAAATATCAGCTACCATAATTGGGATGACCCACATGGAGTTTGGCCCTAGTTGCCAATATTAACACTCCCTCTCAACTAGGGAGAACTCCATCCGTTGATCCATATGTCTGACTGTACTATCTCTGCCATCAGTGCCTTGCACTGCTATGCTCTGCTTTTCTCAGCTTTGCTCAACTCTGCTCAGCTCTGATCAGCTCTGCTCTACTCAGCTCACCTCTGCTCAACTCTGCTCAGCTCTCCTCAGCTCTACTTTGCTCAGCTCTGCTCTTCTCGGCTTTGCTCAGCTCAGCTCTACTGAACCATGAAGGAGAAGAATAAATCAAGAATGTCTCATACCATCCTCCATTGACCCGAAGTCAGTCTGGAGTGTGTACCACTTTCATTTGTCCCAGACCAGTCCTCTACTGACCCGAAGTCAGTTTCAGAGGGTGTACCACTCTCACTAGTCCCAGACCAGTATCATTGATCCAAGATCAATGAAGGTCATCCTAGCATAAGGAGTACGGTAGATACAACGATGCATCCATCGGTACTACTATGGTCCCTATCCTCATTTCCCTGCTCATTGATCAAATGAGAGGTACTTCCCATGAGTCCCAGACCGCATGCATAGGATGCCTCGATAGGAGAACTAATCATCCTGTCCATTGGAGAACGAATCATCCTATCGAGTGGATGCCACAGGGAACTAATCATCTTGGTCTACAGGAGAATGAATCATCCTGTTCCACAATCACCACGGAGAACGAATCGTCCTAGCCCACAAGAGAACGAATCATCCTATTCCACAGTCACCACGGAGAACGAATCATCCTGGCCCACAGGATAACTAATTATCATGTTCATAGTGCACCACCAGGGGAGGGTGAGTCACCCTGTGGTCGTATGTTGCTCCAGTAAGTACCCCAAGCCCCCTAGAGCTCCTAGAGCTCAATGTATGCAACATGTAGGACCTTTTTGCAAAGGTCTCTCGATGACTCCAAGTTGTTCAAGAAAATCACAGATTTGATCATTCTCCGGGGATTTGACAAAATGTCTATGACATGTACATCAGTCTCAATGTGATGGAGCCTCCTTGCTCATCAACTTACCATATCCCAGATAATGAAATATATGATGTCTATCTGCTGGGGCAATCATCGAATACATGATTCCTCAATAATTGAATCCCACCTCTGGTTGTCACAGAGAATCACAGTGGTATTCATCATGTGTACAAATAGCTCACTTAAGAGCTTCTGCAACCATGCAGCTTCACACGAGATCATACTCGTAGCTATGTATTCGGTCTCGGCGGTGCTTATAGCAACCGACTTCTGCTTCCTGCTCATCCATGATATCGAAGCAGAATCCAAAGAGAACCAACACTGAGATGTGCTCTAGTGATCCTCCACACTGCCTACCTAGTTAGGATTCGAATAATCATGCAGTTTCATATTTCCGGTAGTGTATCTCAATTCATGAGAGATTGTGCCCCGAAGATATATCAGAATATTCTTGGCACCTATCCAGTGAGACTTAACCAAATATGAGCTCACCATGCTAACTGTAAAACATATGTCCAGAGGGAAGTTCACCAAGAACATCGACACGAATGAGTTTATGAAACTCAGAGGCATTTCCCAAATCTGGTCTGACGTCACTATCATATAACTTCTAAAAGTTAAGATCCTCGAGGTAGTCACAGGCTTGCAGTTTATCATTCCACATCTGGAATCCAACTCCCTCTTACTTCTGCAAATGAGAGGGTCTACACCTATCAGAAATAGGTTTTCCTCATAAGGTGCCGGTATGAGAGGTTTATCATCCACAACCTTCGAGTAATGGTTTGGATTGGTTTCACTCCTAGTGAATTTCAGCTTCATCTGACAGCTATCAATCCTCTCATACTATGCCCAAGGAGTTTTTCTTCAAGCCATAGAGGGCTTTCTTCCACCTACATACGTGAGATTCCTGATCATTAATCTCAAACCCCTCGAGTTGTTCCACACGAGTGGACCTACCGCATGAGGGGAATGGTCCCCTTGTAAGATTTTCCTTCGGTACATCTCAGACATGTACTTTCATGTTCTTTTTGAATTCATGCATCCCTATCACCGTCTGACTCACAGACCTTCGGTGCTATGTTTCAATGGACATGGTCCCCAGTGGACTTCCTGCAACTTCATACAGTCCTGAACTCAAAAAAATCTTTGAAAATTCTATTTTCAAACACGTACCTTTCCATCGATGAGTGTCACCCTGAACCCTTTGACTTCCATTGCTGAAATGGTCACGAGGTTCTTCTTGCAATCAGGTACATAAAAGAGATTCTGTAAATGAATCGAGTTACCCTCATTCAATTGAGGGATAACATTCCCTACACCCTTTCCGGGATAGGTGGCATCGACTCCAAGTATAATCCCACGATTGTTTCCATCTCTACGAAATTAGAGAGTGCACCCATCTATCTGATGAAGTTCCTTGAAGCACTATAATCAATAAGCCAGATTCCCAAAGAATCTGAAGGAGAGGGCCTTTGCTTCGACTTCTCCCTTGGTGAATTTAAAGGGGGATGAGGAATCCACTGATCCTTTTTGTCCTTTCCCAACTGTCTTTGGTGATTTCTCTTTAACTCTTGCTTAGGCATTGTCTTCACCTCAGCTCTGATACCATGTTAATTTTAGGTATGTTCTATGCTAGAGCAATTTATTTCATTTTTCATAGTTAGCTAGCAATCACATCAACATTAAAATAAACTGCAGATAGAACATAAATATAAATCAAGCCAAGATAAGAGGACACAAGATATGGTGCTATCCAGGGACAAACCCCAATGTGGGGAAACCCTTGATAAATTCTTCTTCTATGTTCTTCAATAGTTCAGCGGAGAGAGAGATAGTACATATACATCATAAGTCAACACTTTGACTTGACAAGATAAGATCAGAGATATTCACCATGAAGATGACATAATGAGGTTGCAGATCTGATGACAAGGACTACAAATCTGAACTTAGATGACGGCTCAAGGTGATCCCATCACCATATTGCATCCAACCATGCAGAATGTTGTCCTTTTCCAGCAGTACTAGCTGTGACTGTTATATGAGCTGGTGCATCAAGAACCTATGCTGCTAGCTATGGCTTATGGCCTAGCCCAGCAGCAAGTAAGGTCTACACACAGTACCCAGCTATCTTATTCTTGAACAACAATGTCTTCCAACCTTTTGCACTATTTCTTCATTGTAGTTCTACCCCTCAAGAACAATGTCAACATGCCCAGAACAGATCTCAAGTGAGTCATGCTGTCACCTACAACAATATGGCATAAGGACATTATCATCTTGGTGTTCCTCTAGCTAGCTCACTAATACACCATGATTGCTTCATTAAGATCTTCTTTACTGTTGTAGCCTTCATCGAGTTTATGACGTCATGTTGAGAAACTAGGACCTTGACACTGCTCCTTTCTCATCTTGACTAGGCTGCTACCTTTCATTACACTGAAACTGAGATCACTGATCTATTAGATCAATATCTATAGCTATTGTGATTAGTGCTCTTTGTAGCACGTCAAGACTACATCATATTCAATCTGAGTGTTGTGTTAACCAATGAGATTTTATGTCTCTTCTCATAGGTTTGCCAAGGATTTCAGCCATTATAGAAATTCATCAAGATATAATAGATCATCCTAACTATTACAATACATTGTGTTGAGGCTGCTACAAGTATATCATAGATGTGTGGAGGCCAAGGGTATTCTGTTCATGGTGACTGCGTCCTCATGCCGAGAATCATCACTTCAATTGAGTGCCCAGATCACACACTGCCTGATCTACTCTGTCAGATCACATGCTGCTTGCTCTACACTGCCAGATCCACTCTGCCAGATCACACACGACTTGATCTACGTTGCCTGATCTACGCTACTAGATCCCATGCTACCAAATCCGAGAACATTACAGGATGCCGGAGTGTCCAAGACTCAAATGATTGCTTCATTTTACATAAGGCCTACACCTAAAACCATAGTGCGGTCAATAACCTACTGTGGATCTCTGACCTTGACTGTGACTTCATTACTTTTCTGCATGCGGAATTACTACGGCTAGGGCATCACCTGCGGCTGCAGCTAGGGCATCATTGCGGCTATGGCTAGGGCATCACTGTGACTGTGGCTAGGGCATCACTAGTGAGCCCAGCATACTCTTAGTTTCTCTCCTTCACCAAAAACCCAAAGACGTGGAGAGGAGGAGATCACATGAAGAGTGTGTCTCCCAAATCACTTCAAGTCCTCTCCTATTTATACTAAAATGTAGATGATGAATAGACATGACTATTGGGCTCTGAGCCTACATAAGTTGCTGGCCGACTTGACAATTTGTCTTATAACACAAATAAATTCATAACTCCATGAATACTTGTCGGAATCGGATGATCTTTAGATCAATCCTACACCTCGCGATGAGAGGGATCCAAGAAAAATATCAGCTGCCATAAATGAGATGACCCACATGGAGTTTGGCCCTAGTTTCCAATTTTAACAAATGGAGAGGTAGGTACCCAAAACAAGTTTCGAATAGAGAGTTGTGTGTAAAAGAATGTAAGGCTCAGTTATAGGCATGTTGCACATAGTGTAGATATTCATCCCAAAGCTTAGGATGTTTACTAAAGTATCCTTAGAGAAAATGTACCATATTCCTATTGACTACCTCTATCTATTTGTTGATCTGTAGATGAAAAATAATGCTTCTCTTCAACTTGGTGTCCATAAATATCCACAAGCTCGATCAAACTTCTTCCAAAAAGCTAGAATATCGATATGAAATAATAGAAGTGGGCAATCCAAAGTGAACCCAAACATGATGAAAGAATAAGTGTGCATTCTATTCTACTGGCACTTGCTTCTTAAGAGGCATCAAAATACATATTTTGTTGTACCTATCCACAAGTTGTTGCATCTAAACTACTCCCATGGCATATCCACTTGCATTTGACTCTATCTCAATGTATCAAATGTATCTTTTCTTTCAACATATCAAATGCCTTCTCCTGCTTTCCAACCCCACTAAAAGATGTATTTCATGCCAGTCAAAGCATGTAAAGGAGATGAAATAAATGAGAAGTTAGCATTAAATTTTCTCCAATATTGGATGGCTCCTAAGAAGCTCCTAACTTTTTTTGTTTATGTAGGCTTCAAATAGTTTACAATCGCTTCAAATTTAGAAGGATGCATTTTTAGTTTTCCACCCCCTATGATGTTTTTCCAAATTAACACATTAACAATTTCACATACAAATTCTCCTTTTTCGAAGTATCAAATACTTGTCTAACATGCTTGACGTGCTCATCCCAATTTATTCTAAATACAAGAATACCATCTAAGTAGACAATTACATATTCATCAATGAACGGTCGAAAAAAATCATTCATCACACACATAAAAAATTTCGGGGCATTGTAAAGCCCAAAAGGCATCACTAACCACTCAAACAAATATTGATTTATTTTAAAAGTGGTTTTCCAAATATCACCTTCTGCAATATGAATCTGATCATAACCACTTTGCAACTCTAAATTAGTAAAATAAACTACATCTTTTAACTAATCTAAAAAACCATCGATATGAGGAAGAGGGTATCGATTCTTTACTGTGAAATTTTTGTTTAGTGCATGAAAGTCAACACACATTCTGCATGCACCATCCTTCTTTGGTATTATCACAATAGGACATCTGCATGGAAAGGAGCTAGGTTTGATGAATCCCTTTTCAACCAATTCTTGAACTTGATTTTTGATCTCTACATTCTCAATCACGAACATCTTGTACATACTAATATTAGGAAGAGGGGAAATTTATTGCAGCTAAATCACATGCTAAATACTCCTCTTGGGAGCCAATCCTTTAGGTTCCCAGAATATCTCATCATAGTTATAAAGTGGTTAGAAATGAGATTAGCTAATTCATCCTTATAAGAAAGGTCATAACCCTTAAAAGATTCATAATGTTTGACATATTTTTCTTTCACAACCATAAGAATAAAGTTCATGCTAGCATTTATGAACCTCTTCATTTTCCCTACACTAACAAGTTATAAGTTAGTCTTCAAGTTGTGTGCTCTTACAATAAGCTCAACCCCATCTTTGGTGAAGTGAAAGTTTCTCTCCTCCTTGAAAAATATGTCCTTTCCTATCATACAAGGGATTCCCATTACAATCCTACAAATATCAAGAGGAACTACATCTAATTCAACGTCATAAACAAATTTAGAAGTGAAAACAAATTTAACTTTGCATTGTTCAATACTTGTAGCTTTTCATCATCACATACATAACTAAGACGATAATGTTTCTTGTGAGGTGTTGTTTCTAATCATAGTTTCTTGACAATTGCCTCAGATATTAAATTCACTTGGGAACCAATATAAAAAAGAGTATAAACTTTCATATGCTTAATTATCACCATTATGTGAAAAATCTCACTCCTTTTTCTTTCAGAACTAGGAGATGGAATATAATAACTAGAACTAGCATAGGAAGACGTTTTAGCTTGCACTCCTATAATTGTGACTTGAGTTTCATCCCCTGAATCAGATCCCAAATATTGTTGCACTATGGAAACAATATTTTTCTTTCCTTTTCCTCCAAACCTTTTAGGCCTTAGTTTAGAATGTAGCTTCCAACAATGAAATTCATCATGCCATTCCCTTTTACAATGAGAGCATGTAGGTTACGTCTCTTATTTCTTTAATGTAGCAACCTTATTTCCTTTCCCTTTTCCTTTGAATTTGACTTTAGAGAACTTGGATGGTTGCTTCTTTGTGAAATCACTTTGCGCATTCTTCACCCTAAACTCAAGATGAGTAGCTTGTACACATACATCCAAATTGGCGGGGTTAATTAAGATAATAGTATGGTGAATGTGACTATGAAATTCACTAATGTATTTTAAAAGAGTTTCTAGATAATATAATGGAATATTTAAAGCCAATGCTTTTTTCCTAAATTTTTTGGTAAATCTTTGCATGAGTTGTCCTTTTCCTTGTCCCAAAATTTTCCATTTCATCATTGCTTTCTAGGTGTGTGCTAAAGGATAAAATTGTTTATTTAATGCATTAGTGAATTTTGATCATGAATAAAGGAGCTTACCATTCTTTTTGCTACTTTCTTGAAGTTTACATTCCCACCAAACCAATGTTGTACCTTCAAGCTAAAGAGAAGCCAATTGAATCTTTACCTCTTCTTCAACAATCTGTTGAACACAACAATAAACTTCTATTGTTGAATCGAATTATCTAATATTTCTACATTAATATGACCATTATACATTGGCAAGACAAACTTTACATACAACTTCAACAATGGCTTCTTTGAAGCAATCTTCTTTTGAGGAGATGGAGGTGGATAATGAGAAGGAGAAGGAGGTGAAGAATGAGGAGGAGAGGGATGTCTTGAAGTAGGAGGAGAAGAAGGAGGAAGAGGTGGCTAATCACCCTCATTCTTTACTTAACTAGTTCCTTCTCCTCTTCGAAGTACTCTTTCATTGTAAAGCTCTTCCACCCTTTACTATATCAAACTACATACCTTGAGGAAATTTGAATTACATTTAAAATTATTCTCTCGTTTTGATGAAGCCATCTCTCCTCTTTAAGTGAAGCTACTAGAACCAGCTCCTAGATTGTAAGCTTCAATCAACCTTCTCCTTTCTTGAGCTTAGACTTGGGAATCATCCACACTCAAAAACCAAATCAAACTAGCTCATTAAGCTCTGATACCAAATTTGATCAAGATATTTTATTTATGATCCAATGATTTTTCTTCTTAAACAGAATGTGAAATACCAAACCTGATAAAAAAGCATTGAAAGGAATATAAGTAGAAATAAATAACTACAAAGAAATAAAAACAAAAATATATTGATAATGAATTTCACCTAGTGTGGGCTATGTCTTCGGGTCCACTTCCAATGAAGTGACCTCTTCAATTACAATGCAAAAATGACAATTTTACATGAAAATCCTCAATGTCAAAATTTGGCTCTCTATTATGTAGTCGTACAATAGCGTATAAGAACCCACAAAAACACACTCTCCTTTCTTTGATCTCTAAAAGGGCACAAAATGAGTGTATTTACCACGTTCAAGCTAATAATATTTCCAATATACACAAAGGGTTCGACCTTTCTGTCATAGAAACACATAATAAAACAAAATAATTTCATGGCCCATACAATCCAGGTGCATTGGTATATTGGTTATGTGGTTGTGACGTTATAGGGAATTGGTCTTGTGGTCAAGAACACGAACCTAAATTTTTTAATCCATACATAAATATAGACGTTAAAAGGAAGATTCATAACTTGTTTTTCAAGAACCTCACCATGAACCATTGGTGGAACTCGTCTATGTGATCTAATGCATTGCGCAGTCAAACCTCGTTGGCTCCACTGTTGGTACTTTGAAAATTTAAATAGTTTATTTTTAGTGTTTCCATAATAAAAATCCGTTGGCTTGTCAGTTAACCTATCCTCCTAGAACCCGAAGGTTATAGGTTTAATTAACCAACCCACCATTTTGATTTCTACTAACCTTCCAACCTTGTTGTCTTTTCAGAGGCTTCCACATCATGAACTCTGATTGTTCCACCTTACCACTCAGACATGTCAACGCTGCCACATCTCTTGTTGATTGGATGCCACATCATTTGCTGATTGCATGCCACATTATCTACCCTTTCCATGTGTCACATGTACGACTTGCCATGTCACTAGTACAACATGTCACATGTCACTTGTACAACATGACACTTCATTTATATGGTACTACCACGTGCCTTCGTATGGCTTACCATGTGTCACCTTGACATGTCACCTTTATCATTCCTTTCTGCTTACTTTTGGAAAACTTTAGAATGCAATAACTTTCTCATACAAAGTTTGTTTGAGACCGTTCAAGTTGTGTTGGAAATCTCTCATTGAGCTCTTCATCATGTTGACCTTTTCATGTCAATTGGTACTGCTGAATTTTGATGCATCTTGGATCGTCCTGGATCACAACGCCATAAAATATAGCTAAGGCTTAGGTTGGAAACCCATTAATTATGTTGGGCTCCTAACAGTAGCTTACATCTAGGGGCACCCCCTTCTAGGATTTCATAGGCCAATTTTTTTTTTTGTTTTTGTTTTTGTTTTTGTTTTGACGATCTTTTGAGTTATGTTTTTTTTTCATTAAAGGCTATCCAAAATTTTCACAGTGGGTGGATTTTACAAAGACTCACTTGAGTGATCATATGTATTGTGCTCACATGGGCCTTATACAAACACAATTTAAACAACTTATTACACTCATTTTTTCTTCTTAGTTTGGTTTTTATATTTGCAAACAAAAGGTTCCAAGGACTAGAGACCAATGGGTTCGAGAGGGTGCCTAAGGAAACCACCTAAGTACTACACATCCTAATGAGGTCCCACATCCAGGATAACGTGAAACTAGCTCAAGGAAGATGCTCCATAACATTACAATAATATTTGAGTGGTATAGTATCATCATTAGATGGGTTATGCATGAATATTACATAGGATTGGATTGTTGAAGACAACCTTCATGGGTAGGCATATGTGAGCACCCAAGTGCAATTCTTATGTGGTATAAATACCACTAAAAAAAAGTGGGAATTATACACATAAGATAACAACAACAAGATCTTTCAAAGGCATAAAATGGTGTATTTTTTTGTAACTTCTTATTAAGTGACTTATGGTGGTACACTAATGATCATATTTGAGAAAGAGTAATAAGGAATCACATACTGATTATAGGTTCACATGGTTTCCAATGGACTGTGTTACACAACTAATTCGGCGTCTCTCTTCATCACTACCAATACTCTTCAGCTTTCAAAAATTGTCAATACTAATGACCTTCCCCTTGAACCTTGCTTCACGTAGGGGGGTCCAGGGTTTCCCTTCTTAGGTTTTGGAGTCAACACAAGGCTACCATGAGGTACACAACCCCTACCTAGGAAACTCTGATACCCTTTTCCCCATTTCCCATAATCGATTGGGAAATTTGTAGCTTATCCCAAACATAAGGGAGTTTGAACATTAAATTTAGGAAGAATATAAAACTTTCCAATCTCCCTCACAAGATTCCTAAGAAATATATCCTTACATACATCGAGATCCATATAAGAATGTCCTCATATTTGGCTGCAATAGTTTATAATTTAAGTCAACCAAAATATTTATGTCAAACAATTTGGCCATATAGCCATGTTGGTTCTCCAACATTATTATCCTTTAATTACATTACAAAACTTGGGGGATTAGAAAAATGGATATTATATCCCCCTTCCCCTTAAAGGAACATTGTCCTTGGTGTTCTAGTTTTCAAAGAACTAAATTTCATACAGGAAACAAAAGTGGGTATGCCTTTTTCATGGCATCATCTAGCTCCCTTATTGCTTCATTTGGTCCAAAGTGTTTCCATTGCACCTTGACCTTGTCAATGTATAAATTTCGAAGCATGGTCCAAAGTGCTTCCATTGCACCTTGACCTTGTCAATGTATCAATTTTGAAGCATGGTCTTCCTCTATCCAATATGCATTGTTATTCTAGCTAGAAATATCCCTCAGGTTCCACTTGTATCACACTCTAATCATTAATGTATTCAAAAAACTTGATGATTCACGGGATTCAACAATTTTGTATATATCTTTTAAGAAATTAGATATGAAACAAAATATATGTCTTTACCATGGGAGGGAAGGAAATTCCATATGCTACTAGTCCCTCTCTCTCCAATATTTGGAAGGGTCCACAATATATTGGTGTTAACTTGGCACATGATCTCACTCCCAAAGAAATTATCCTTAGCTTGCTTCAGAGATATAAATTCTCTCATACTTGAAATTCCTTATGTGTTCTATTCTAGTCTACAAAAATATTTTACATATCTTATGCTATCTTTAGTTTTTTCCTTATGATAATTACCTCCTATTCCATTTTCCTTAACATTTCTAGTTCAAGAGTGACTTTGTCCACTGGGATATCCCAGTTGATTGGGATATTTATTTCTAGTACCATACAAAGCTTTGAAATGGATCATATTTGATGATCTTTCATAGCCATTATTGTATGGAAATTCCACTAGAGGAAGAAATTCTTCCTATTTCTTATGTTGGTGCATGACATACATCCTCAGCGTGTGATCTAATATTTCTTTTACTCTTTCTGTTTGTCCATCAATTTGAGGGTGGCTTGTTATGTTAAAGGATAATTGTGTTCCAAATATTGTAAATAAGGCCTTCCATAAATTCGAAGTAAACTTTGCATCTCGACCAGATATGATTTTCTTGTGCATTCCATGCAATCTGAAGATTTATTTTGTAAAAGTATGGGAAATATCAATTACCTTAAATATGTAGACTTTACAGGTATAAAATGGGTTTTCATGCTCAACTTTTCTACCACTACCATGATCTCATCATGTTGTTTGGGGGTTTTTGGCAATATAGTGATGAATTCCATTGATAAGACTTACCAATTCCACTCTGAAATTGGTATTGGCTGCAATAATATTGATAGGTGCTTGCATTCCACTTTATCTTATTGGCACTCTAAACATCTAGAAATATACTCAACATTTTCTTTCTTCATTCCTAACCAATAATACGATTTCCTGGTGGTTTTTATCATGTTTTGATATCTTGGGTGACCTGCATATGGTCTCCCTAAAACACATCAACTATGAACTTCTTTAATTGAGCCACATTAGGGATGTACAGCCTATTTTTGAGTAGCAATAATATTCTATCTAATTAGCTAGTAATTTTCTCCAATTGATCCCTTGGGCTCTTGCTACAGTCACTTATTTACATGTTGGAAACACTCATCTCCCTGCAATGTCTTTTTATTCTTTCTTTAATGTATGGCTGACATGTGCTTATGGCTTCCATGTGTATTACTTTCATGCCTTTGTTGAGTGCATCAACCACTCAATTTTCCTTTCCTTTAATGTGCTTGATTTAGAAATCAAACTCACTAATAAGGGCCATCTGTCTAACTTCACAACATTCATTCAAAGCTAATAAAATAAATACCATAACTTGTTGTGATCTATCATTAATGTGAGCCTTCTCCAAAGCAATTAGTGCCTCCACATTTTTAAAGCATGAACAATAGTTGCAAGCTCTAAATCACCTGTCACATAATTACTCTCATGCACATTTAAATTCTTGGACTTGTAATTGATCACACGTCCATCTTGCATGAGAACGCCACCCAATCATTCCTTGCATGCATCTACACAAACTAGGAAATATTTATCTAGGTTTGCAATCTTCAATATAAAGGTGTGTGTAAGAAGTTGCTTTAGTTTTTCAATGATATTTTTGCACTGTGATGTCCAATGAAATATCATACCCTTCCTCTACAATGTTTTAATTGGGTGCACAATATTTAAGAATCCTTGAATGAATCTCTTATAATACCATGTTAGCCTAAAGCTCTAACTTATATTACATGCTAGGGAGTAGGCCACTTTAGTATGGCCTTGATTTCTTAGGGTTAATTTATACTCCTTCCTTGGAGATAACATGACCCAAGTTGTGCACATACAATTGGAAGAAATAACATTTATTGAGCTTGGGATGCAAGTGATGCTCCCGTAGTGCTTGTAACATGACCTTGAGGTATTTTTCATTCTCCTCTTTAATATTTGAGTACAATAATATGTCATCAATAAAATCCAACTAAAAATTTATCCTAGTATTTGTTGAGAATGTTGTTCATGAGGCGCATAATTATGGTTGGTTAATTTTTCAACCCAAATGGAACCACTACAAATTCATAGTACCCATACCTATTTCTGAATGTTATCTTGTGTATATCCTCATCCTTGATTCGTACTTGATGATATATATACATCAAATATATCTTTCAAAATATAGTGGCTCCTCTTAGCTAGTCAAATAGATCATCAATTTTGGGCAACAAACACTTGTTTTTTAATAGTTTCCTTGTTCAACTATCTACAATTGATACACATCCTAAGGGAACCATTTTTTTTCTTCAAAAATAAAGCTATATCTCCCTAGGGCAACATGTTGGGTCTAATGTACCATTTATCCAAAATTTCTTTTAGTTGTATTTTCTGCTTCACTAACTCAAGTGTGCTCATTCTATAGGGTGCCCTAGATATAGGCACTGTAGGTGGAGTTAGCTCTATTGAGAAATTGATGTTTGTCTTAGGTGAAAATCCTAGAGTCTCCTCAGGAAATATGTAAATTTACTCCTATAGTATGGTATAATCATCAATTCTTAGCTTATTGTCTTCAGTTTAACTTGTCACTTGAATGGCATACAAGGGACATCCCTTCCTGCAATATTTCTTTAATTGCACAATTGAAATTGGTCTTATAAAGTGTTGGTGGTGATGGATCCGCCAACATTTAGGGGATAACCCCGGTATGAAGTCCCAACTAGACCTCACACCATTTGGTCTGGGAGTCCCATCCGGTATGATGGCCCGGTTGTCATTGTCTTAAGGATTTGCCTCAATTCTTGCTTGTCAGCACGAGAGAGTGGTTCGATTTGTCTTTGAGAAGTGAGGTTCGCATGCCTGGTGAGTGTAAGTGTACTTGTGTCAATGGTTCTTTCACTGTGAGGGGAAAAAGGTGAAGGTGAGTTCCAGGTTGAAAGGGACCAGTCGCGTGCCTGGTGAGTGTAAGTGTACTTGTGTCAATGGTTCTTTCACTGTGAGTGGAAAAAGGTGAAGGTGAGTTCCAGGTTGAAAGGGATCAGTCCCAAATCAGCTAGGAACACACAACACAAAGGGCATACACAGCTTCCGGTGGAGCAGTCCACTCAGATGCGGCAGCCACAACATATAGGGTAAGGTAACACATACAACACTCATGGATCAGTCCAAGATGAGTTCAATGGTTGTTACAACAATGTTCATGTGAAAGTTCTATCTGATGTCCGACAGAGTAGTCGACATGGATGGGACAACATTAACAACATATACAACACATTTCCATTAATAGATTATGCGTTACAACAAATGAATCAGTTCAGATGTAGAACACATAGTTAAAGCAACATGCATTACAAGTGTTAAAGATCAGTCTTACAAAAAATACAATTAATGTGTGAAACGTGATGGCTTGTTGACAGGCTTCTGAATTAAGTAAAAGTTCCAAGACACATCGGTACACCATACATCACTAACCCCGTCAGTGGGGCATTGGAGCCACTACTTACTCCTCAAAGAAAATATTACAGACTCTCTTGGCTATGTTGGAGGAGCTAAGGTGAAAAATTACTTTCATGTACAAATGAGGGGGGTATTTATAGCCGAGGGTGAAACTGACCCTTGTGGTTGTTCGACTACCCTCATGATCGTTCAACTTCCATGAATTTCTGACTTACATGACTCTATGTTCAACAAGTGGGTCTCTTGGACTTCCACGTTACATCACATTGATTGACAACAAGCCCATAGTAGAGATGTGGGCAACATGACTCATGACTTGACTCAACATGACTTGACATGACAATGCTGGTACATTTGTGCTGCTGCTGGAGTGCATGTCGAGCTACAGTGTTGCTGAGTGATGGATGTATTCATGGTGTATCATAGCTTCACCTCCGCATGGCGAAGTGCGCAGAGTCTTTGATGGTCCTTGGTTCGCTTGATGAAGCTCTAGCATGTTGTTCCTTGCTTTCATGTTGGAAGGATTGACATGCTCACTTGTTCGTGAAGGTGCATGTTCGTCATGCTCGTCCGCTTTGCATGCTTTATTCATTCATCCATTGGTGAACATATCCATCTGCATGTGCTCCCTTTGTTCATCTCATTCATCGTCTTGACATGTTTGTTGGTGTACCTGTACCTGTAGTCACTCATGACGAGATGACATCAAATCCAAAACCTCCTAGCCTACCATGACACATGATCATTCGGATGCGGGTGACCGGGAGAGGTAGTAGGGCTATGATGCGGGATGATGGATCCAGGTAACTGTTAATGAAAATTGCGTAAGAGTCATTGAGGGATGGAGATAGACAATATGAGTCGACAGCGACTGCCTATAAGGTCTGGCTTGGCTGGGAGGAAAAATTACGCAAATTTTCGGAGGGACAGTCCAGGCGGTATGAGGGCAAGGCAGGTATGCTCTATGCATTTTCTGGAAGGAACAGTCCACAGGGGTTGGACAACTAGATTTGCGCAATTTTTAAGAGGAACAGGCCAGGATGGATTACATAGTTTTTCTGGGTAACTGCCCGGGAGACTGGCAGCCAGACTTGAACAATTCCCAAAGGGAACTGCCAGTTGGTTGCTGGGGTCACTAGCAGCTAGACTTGCGCAATTCCTAGAGGGAAATGGCAGTTGGCTGCTGGGGTCACTGGTAGCCAAATTTGCGCAATTCCCAGAGGGAACTTCCAGTTGGATGTTGGGGTCACTGGCAGGCAGACTTGCACAATTCCCAGAGGGAACTACCAGTTGGCTGTTAGGGTCACTGGCAGCCAGACTTGTGCAATTCCAAAAGGGGACTGCCAGTTGGCTGCTAGGAGCTAGTGACTGGGAAAACTACACAAAGGCTAGAAGGCTGAACTGGTGATCATCTCTGAGCAATTTCTGAGCTGAGTTAACTAATGTGCAGTGAGAGACCTGCTCATGAGCACTATGCCATTTATGAGATGAATAGTCGGCCGACTGTCGGGGTGGCCAGCATGAGTGCTACTTGAGTTTCTTACGGGACGCACTAATTGAAAGAACTAGCTTGGTGCTTTTATACTATTCTGGTTGATAGTCGATCAAGTCGAAAGCAAGGTGATGGTCTGGCCATTAGTGAGGAGTCTGGTCGTCAGAACTTCAACAAAAATGACTAAGTGTGTGAACAATAGAAATATGCATAGGTGATCATACGAACACACGCTCGCATGACTTAACGACGAAACGATTGAACCATCCAGACACACATGTTCAACATGACTGACCGACGGTGCAAGCTACAAGCAGGACACTCGTGATTGATCATTCATGATCAAGATGATGCTTGCGTGACAATGAATGTGACTCTGTGTGTGAGTGCAACAGATGCTTTCATGGTGAGCACAAAAACACATACGAAGAAAATACTTTGAGCATAACCAGAAGAGGAACACAAGCATGACTTAGACATCAACATGCAGAGACGTGAGTGTAATAAACAAGCAAGGCGAATGTAAAGACTCACATGAGCTCACAGAGTGAACTTGAGTGCGTGCATTCATCAAGTGAAGCTCTCAAAGGGAGGCTACGAAATTGGTGCAGGCAAAAATTTTGGAGGGTGGTTGTAGCCACCACAACACTTGGTGACACACTGGTAGAACTCCAACTTCTCTGTTTCAATTCATTGCTAGCACGGGGCCTCAGTCCTTCGGGGAGTATTGAATCATTGTGTAGGTTACTTTAGTTTCCCCATTTACCTCATGGACATACATGGTTCACCCTTCGCCAACCCAGTCAAACACAAAAGGTTAAGTTTAGATCTTAGTGTTTCGAATCCAGGAAGGGTAGCTTAGCTCGCGAGTTAAATATTTTTAGAGTATAAGTTTTCATCTCTGGTGTTGCTCTGCTACCAGCAGGTCTGGACAGTACCCTGACGAAGTCACGCAGGAACATACATTGCTCCACTGCCAGTGAGCCTGATCATTACCCCAGTGGAGTTGCATGCTTTACCTCTTTGTGTAGGAAGCCTTTTTCTTCCGCCTTTGTATTTTTTTAAGAGAACTGTGCATAGGAACTTATTTATTTTTGGGGCGGAAGAGGGATCACAACTTATTGAGAGCAGAAGAGGTTGTTCCTTCAGAGAAGCATGTAAGACCTTTGACATAGGTTTGCTCGTTTAGATTTTTCCCCTTCTCCATTTCTACTAGTTGGATTCACTTAAGCACACAGAGCAGAAAACTGAGTGCAGGCATGGGGCTTCCCAATGTGGACACAGGTTCATGGTTGGACCAAAGCTTCCCTTACAGACGGTTTGTATTTTTCGTCAAGATTTCATTGGCTGAAGGTTGTAACCAAGCACAGAGAAAATGGATACAAGATGGATCAAGTGCTACAGTGTCACAAGTCTCTTCAAATTCAAGCCACATACTTTATTTTAAAGCCAAAACATAGTAGTTGGCAGCACTTATTTCTGGAAACAAAAATAGTAATATATCAAACAAACAAAATGAACGTGAAAAAAATAGTAAGCAAAATCAAACAAACTGAAATAAAAGATAATAAGCAAAACAAACCAAATGAAAACAACAAGTAGCAAGCAAACTATGTACATGGCATAGGTGCGGCCCGCCCTATTGAAAATAATGCATGAGATCTTGGTTGTTGACGGGAAGGTTTTCAATCCTCCCATCGAGTGATCGCA
Organism: Pinus tabuliformis; assembly: GCA_031772625.1. NCBI lineage: Eukaryota > Viridiplantae > Streptophyta > Pinopsida > Pinales > Pinaceae > Pinus > Pinus tabuliformis. Next base: position 643,481,413 of record CM062805.1, read on the forward strand.
AATGATTCATGTATGGGCCAAGCTTCTTGTGAATTGTGTACGGGCCAATCCACAGGGACTAGAACGTCGTATGTTTGCCTTTGTCTTCATGGGGTTCATCCCACTCAGAACTAATTCATCCACATCGAAGCTAGCTTTCCTTGCAAACTTATTATCAAACCACCTCTTGATACAGTTCTGGTGGAGTGTGAATTTTCTTTTGCTTTCATCCTTTCTTCCTGGAGCTTTTGGAGAGCATCCATCCCACGCCGAATTGGCTGGCAAGGCTTGCCTTGGGATTCCTGGGAAAGCTGAAGAGTAGGCAAGTAGATATTTGGTGGGAGGATGACTTCTTTACTGTAAACTAGGAAGTACGGTGAGGTGTTCAGAGAAGGCTTAGGTGTTACACAGTCAACCCATAGTGAATTCGTAAGGGCGGTATGCCAGTTACACTACTAAGAGAAAATGGTCTTCTTGATTATACGGATGAGGTTCTTATTTGTAGACTCTGCTAGATCACTTCCTTGTGGATAGTAATTTGATGAATGCTTTAACACAATGCCATTATGTAATGCAAATTCATAGAGTTTCAAAGACGAAAAACAAGTTTCATTATGGAAAACAAGTGATACCGAAACGTAGTAGTGTTAGATGATATTCTACTGGAGGAAGCTAATGACCTCTTGGTCATTCACTTGTTTGAGTGGAACTGCCTCTGTCCACCACGTAAAGTAGTTAGTTGTTGTTAGGATATAGCGGTGTTTTTTTGACGAATGAGGGAAAATTTCCCCGATAATGTCCAAGCCCCACTGTTGGAATGGTTCAGTCACTGCAACGGGGTGTAGTGGGGTTGCTGATCTTCATGTTCTACCGGTGCATCGCTAACAGACTGGGAATTTGTGGGGATAGGCATGTGAATCCTTGAATAATGTGGGCCAGTAAAAACCATCTTGCATAACCTTGTGTGCCGTGGTATTTCCCGCAAAGTGACCCCCGACATGTCACTCATGGATATCTTGAAGTACCTTCTTTGATTCCTGTGCCTCCAGGCACCTGAGAAAAACTCCATTATTGTGCTTTCTGTAAAGTACTTTGAGCACTAACTAATATGCTAAGGATTTTAGGCACAATGCCCTCTTCTATTTGATAGAAAAGTGAGAGGGTACAGTGCCATGCTCAAGGTACTGGCGTACATCTGCGTACCAAGAGGTTCTGTTTTACATGAGGTTTACTCGCCTTATTTCATACATTTCAATCTCCTACTCCCAACTGGTGAGGTCTTCTTTGTTCTCTAGAATGTGTACTGCTTCAACTACAATTCTGTAGAGTCCATCTCCTTTGATTGTGTGTACTAGCTTGATTTCAAGATCATATTCTTGTAAACCCGTCATCTAGTTCGCATGTCATTCTCCCAGCTCTTGTTGTACTAACAATGTAGGAACAGTTGGGTGGGGAATGAAGACTATGCAGTGGTTCTTCAAAAAATAGGGCCTGAAGTGTTTCACCACCTTGTAAACTACATAAGCCTATTTGTCAATGGCAGGGTAGTTAAGCTCTTGTCCCTGCATGCTTGCACTCACGAAAGAGATGGGACGTTCATCATTAGCTTTACATTTCTGAGTGAGTGCTGCAGCTAGTGAGTTATTGAAAGCAAAGGTGTATAGCGGGAAATACTTTTTGAAATTTGGGTTGTAAAGTGTGGGCGCTTCGGCGATGGCTTGCTTAGTCTAGGAAAATGCATGATTTTATTTCTTGCCCCAAGTGTACACTACATATTTCTTAATCATGTCCTGCGTGGGCTTGACTATTTGCGCATAATCCGAGATGAATTTCTGGAGGAAGTTTATCTTGCCTAAGAAGGACTGCATAGCTTTCTTGTTGAGTGGGTGAGGAATCTGCGTGATAAATTGGACCTGGTCTGGATCCACCTTGATCCCACTCTCGAAAACAATGTGTCCGAGGAGGTTCCGCCTTGACATGGTGAATACACTCTTCTTGGGATTCAGGGAAATCTCGTATCTTCGGCATTGCTCGAAAATTTTCTTAAGATGGTGTATGTGGTCTTCTCATCTTCTTGAGAACACAGTCACATCATCGAGGTATACCACCATGCTCTGCCCAATGAGTCCATGAAAGGCGATGTCCATAGTGTGTTGAAATGTTGCACATGCATTTACAAGCCCAAATTGCATTCATCTATATGCGAACATACCCCACTTGGTACAGAAAGTAGTTTTGAGTCTGTCAGGTTTGGCTACCAGAACTTGATTTTATCCTTAAAAACCGTCAAGGAGAGAGGGTATCTGTGCCACCGATACTGTTTGCAAAATATGGTCCATAGACGACACGGGGTAGTTGTCTTTTTCTGAGGTGCGGTTAATGTTCCAGAAATCGACACATAAGCGGATTTCCCCGGGCTTCTTTTGTACAAGCACAAGGTTGGAGACCCAAGTAGAATGATGAACTTTATATATGATCCCTCCATCCAATAATTTAGTAAGCTCTTTCTATATGAGGGGCTCAAGTGATGGATGTAATTTTCTCAACTTTTGTTGATATGGCTTGACCCTTTCCCTGATTGGGATGATATGTTGGATGATCCATGTGTCATAAGTTTTCAAGTCATCATACGTCCACGCAAACACATCCTAGTACTATTTGAACAAACAAATGAAGGCTTACCATTCTTGTTGTGTACAACATGTACAAAGATTAACAAACTTTGGATCCTTTTCTATTCCCAGGTTTATCAGTTCGTGCCTCATGGTGGAACTATGGGTCTTGTTGTTCCTTGGCCCTTGGAACCACTCTTGCAAGTCATATAGATTTTCCAGTGATACCACACCTTTTGTGATAATGTGGCCTTTCATGTCATCAACTCCTTCTTGCAGAGAGCACTCGTGCTCATCGTTGTCTATTGCTGCATATTTGAAAATTTCAGCATTGGCCATAAAATGTAGCATCTGTTGATCATCATTAAACACGTGCGAGTCAATTATGTTGTCTGGGATAGACGGTTTGTACAAGATTTCAATAGTGAATGTATCCCTAATCAGTGACATTCTTGAGGCTGCATTTGCTAGTGCATTGGCAGCTGCATTACGCATGCGCGAAACAACAATGATATCAAATGCTTGGAAGTTTGAGATTAGTCTCCATACCTCTTCTTGGTATTTTTTTAGATGTGGTGATAAATAGTGAATGGTGTCATGTACTTGCCATACCACTATCTCTGAATCACCTACCACTTTAAGCATGACCACTTTGAGGCTGATGGACTTCTTCAAGCCCAATGCGAGTGCTTCGCATTCTGCTACATTTTTCGTGCATTAAAAAAAAAAGCAGCTTGACACCAGATTCTTCCTGTTGGAAGGGTCGATAAGAACACACCCAGCTCCTGAGTCATCCTGTGTCTTTGATCCATCGAAGTAGATATTCCACAACCCATCTATAGGCAAACCACTTGATGTGCTAGTAATGCTGCTACTAGTGCTACTATGGGTACAATGTTATGTACAAGTTTCATTACCATCAGTTGGGAAAGGAAGGATTCCCAACTGTGTCTAGTGGGGTTGGAGCTGGCCGTGCAGGATAACAGCCCAACGTTGTCTCAAGGAGGTAGTTTCCAAACATGAGTTCTGCGAGAGCCAACGGTTCATTCTTGCCATTGATGGGAGTGACGTTATGCTTCATGTACCTCATGGATTCTACCTGGATTTGGTTGCACTTTCCCTTGTATGGAAGCCACATATGAGACCAGTATATAGCGAAATATCCATCTAGCTTGCTAGACCAGTCTCTGTTGAGTAATAAACCATATGCTTCCAGTATGTTCACAATAACTATGTTGATGCATTGGTGGAGTCGACTGTCATGGGATAGTCGGATGTTCATGTCTCGCAGTTCACCAATGGCTGGTACCGATGTTCGATCAAGTTTGATGATTTGCACGGATGTCTTAGAAATGGATAGTGGCATGACGTTGGATTCCGAACCCGAATCAACCAAGCAGTTGTGAACATTGTAGTTAAAAACTTGAAATGAAAGTAGGAATGGAGGGAAACCTGAGTTTGCTTCTTCCATCCAGAGCATATTGAGCACTATGGAAAGTGATCTGGGAGGTGTGCTTGCTCCCTGGCTGGTAGAGGCTGCACTGTCTATTGTTGTCTATCCCAAAGCATGCAATAGGATATCTCACTGACTCTGGATCTTATCCAACTCGAACAAGCTGATGTTTGCTCAAGTTTTCTTCATTTCATCAACAATGTTGTAGTCCAGAGGTGGTTGACTCACCGAGGTGGAATGGATGTTTGTGTTGTCTGGCGGAGTGTTTCGCAACATGTTGCTCATGGATGTACTCTTATCCATTGTTGTCTTCCCAGAATTTCTTTGTGTTTATTTCTTTGAGGGAGCCGATGGATTGATCTTCCTTATCAGCAATTTGACCTTTTCTTGCATCTCCCTTAGTGTGAGGGGAGCCCCTTTGCTTCTAAGACTATAATGGTCAGTTTGCTTCCAGGGTTGCCTCTCAGTGTTCATCGTTGCCATTGTTTGCGAGAACTAATACGTGTTCACCACATGCTCAGAACTTGATGGCTCATCAGGTCCAACCTCTTCATCATTACACATGTCTTCTGATTGCTCCTACATATTTCTTCCTGCCTCGAGTGTACGACTGTAAAAAGTATTTGTGACTCGCTTCCAGCCCGGACAAGAGTTCCCAAGATGATGTTCTTCAGGGAAAGAATAGAATTTTGGGTCTGCACACCGTTTGAGTTGGAACACAGGCTTCTACACATTTTTTGGAACGAACTGGCTGCTACTTGATGCGTTGCTTGCCTGTCTCTGTCTAGGCAGGTGACTGCTTGCAAATGTGTCCGATCTACGTTGTTTGAGCTTGGACATTTCAGTGGAAAAGCTCTTGACAAGACGAGTGAGGGTCTTAATGTTGGTTTCTTCCTTGTCTCTACCCTTGCTCGTTGTTTCTTGAGACTGCCTGCTCGCATCCTTGGAGTCCTTTATCGATTAATCATCCTTGATGACTCCAACTGTGTGCAGGTATTTCTCAACATGGATAGCCTCTTCACAGTTTTCCAATAGTGTTGTTCTCGCAGCTCGCTTGAAGAACTACAAAATTCTAGTTGGTAGTGCGGACATGTAGTAATCAGTGGTGATGAAGTCATGAGGCTTGGTGTCTGTTGGGAAACTATTCAGTATACGCGTGAACCTCTGATTGAAATCTTTCACTTTTTCTTTTCCCTCCATCTTGAGGCTTCCCAACTCTTTGAGTAGCATGGCTCGGGTCTTGTCATCAACAAAATTCTCAAGGAACAAACATTTAAAAGAACCCTAGTTCTGTATGGAGTTAGGTGGAAGGCTGTGATACCAGGCAGATGCCCGATCGTCCAAGGTACATGGAGACAATATACATGCTACATTGTCATAACGTACCTCAAGGGTCTGTAGCTGTAGGTAGAAGTTATCTAAGTGGTCTTCCGCCTTCACCACACTATCAGGGTTAAACTTGATGTTCATTCTCTCCGCTTGATTTGGCATCTTGTGCAGAACAGTTGGAAGAGCCAATGGTCCTTGAGTCATCCATTCAAGATTTGGGTCAACCATCTCTTCGTCTTCTTCGTACACTTCCTCTCCTTCGGAATTTGATGTGTCCAACTCTGAGTCTATTGATCCATCTCTGCCTTTACCTTCCCCTCTGCCTCCTATGCCCAAGCTTGATCCTGAGATCACAAGAGTGCCTTGTTCACTTTACCGGAGGATGGGAGATTTATTTCCATCTTTGATAGCTTCTCCTATACCTTCAAGTGTGGCAAGGGTTGTTTCTTCCACTGGCGATACAAAAACACTCATGGGAGTGGCCTCTGGCTTCCTCGTTGTGTGTGGAAGATGTTGTCTGTCTGGTATCAGTCTGACTGCTTTCGCGAACTGGCGAGTGATGGGACGAATGAAGCGAAGGTGTTTATTTGAAGTCTCGTGCTCAACACTAGGAGGTGAGGAGTAACCAACCACTGAGTCACATGTAGGTGAGAGAGAGTGAGAGTTACTACCTTGACCAGATGTTTGTTGAATGAGTGTGAGGGGAATTTCATCCATGTACAACTGGCTACCCTCCTTCTAGCGCCAGAAATGTTCATGGTGTTGGACCCGCCAACATTCATGGGATCACCCCGGTATGAAGTCCCAACTAGACCTCACACTGTTTGGTGTGGGAGACCCATCCAGTATGATGGCTCGGTTGCTATTGTCTTAAGGATTCACCTCAACTCTTGCTTGTCAGCACGGGAGAGTGGTTCGCTTTGTCTTAGAGAAGTGAGGTTCATGTGCGTGGTGAGTGTAAGTGTACTTGTGTCAATGGTTCTTTCACTATGAGGGGAAAATGGTGAAGGTGAGTTCCAAGTTGAAAGGGATCAGTCCCAGCTCGGCTAGGAACACACAACAAAAAGGACATACAAAGATTTTGGTGGAGCAGTCCACTCAGATGTGGCAGCCACAACATAAAAGGTAAGATAACATGTACAACACTCACGAATCAGTCCGAGACCAGTGAAAAGGTTGCTACAACATGTTCATGTGAAAGTTCTATCTAAATGTTCGACAAAGCAGTCGACAAAGACGGGACAACACTAATAGAATATACAACACATTTCCATTAATAGATTATGCATTACAACAAATGAATCAGTTTAGATGTAGAAAAAATGGTTAAAGAAACATGCATTACAAGTGTTAAAGATCAGTCTTACAAAAAATACAATTCATGTGTGAAACATGCTGGCCTATTGACAGGCTTCTCAATTAAGCGAAAGTTAGAAGACACATCGTTGCACCATACATAACTAACCCTGTCAGCGGGGTGTTCGAGCCACTACTTACTCCTCACAGAAAAGATTATAGACTCTCTTGGCTATGTGGGAGGAGTTGAGGTGAAAAAGTCCTTTCATGTACAAATGAGGGGGGTATTTATAGCCAAGGGTGAAACTGACCCTTGTATTTGTTCAACTACCCTCATGACCATTCAAATTCCATGACTTTCCGACTTACATGACTCTATGTTCAACAAGTGGGTCTCTTGGACTTCCACGTTACATCACATTGATTGAAAACAAGTCGATAGTAGAGATGTGTGCAACATGACTCATGACTTGACTCGACATGACATGACATGATAATGCTAGTACATTCGTGCTACTGCTAGAGTGCATGTCGAGCTATAATGCCACTGAGTGATGGATGTCTTCATGGTATATCATAGCTTCACCTCCGCATGGCGAAGTACATGGAGTCTTCGATGGTCCTTGGTTCACTTGATGAAGCTCTAGAATGTTGTTCCTTGCTTTCATGTTGGAAGGCTTGACAAACTCACTTGTTCGCAAAGGTGCATATTCGTCACATTCGTCCGCTTCACATGCTTCATTCGTTCATTTGCTGGTGAACCTATGCATCTGCATTTTCTCCCTTCATTCATCCCGTTCGTCATCTTGACATGTCTGTTGGTGTACCTGTACCTTCAATCACTCACTCATGATGAGACAACATCAAATCCAAAACCTCCTAGTCTACTATGACACATGATCATTCAGATGCGGGTGACCGGGAGAGGCAACAAGGTTGTGATGCAGGATGATCGCTCCGGGTAATTGCTGATGAAAACTGTGCAATAGTCACTAAGGGATGGAGATAGACAATCTGAGTCAACAGTGATTGCCTGCAAGGTCTGGCTCGGCTGGGAGGCAAAATTGCGCAAATTTTGGGAGAGACAGTCTGGGCTATAGGAGGGAAAGGTAGGCATGCTCTGCACATTTTCCTGAATGAATAGTCAGTAGGGGCTAGACAACCAGATTTACGCAATTTTCCAAAGGAACGGCTCAGGCTACATGAAGGGTCAGCAGACAGGGATTGCGTAGTTTTTCTGGGAACTTCCTGGGAGACTGGCATCCAGACTTGCGCAATTCCCAAAGGGAACTACCAATTGGATGGTGGGGTCACTGGCAGCCAGACTTGTGCAATTCCTAGAGGGAGTGCCAGTTGGCTGCTGGGGTCACTGGAAGCTAGACTTGCACAATTCTCAGAGGGAAATGCAAGTTGGCTGCTGGGAGTTGCTGGCTGGGAAAATTGCACTAAGCCCAGAAGGCTGGCCTGTTGATTGTCTCTGCACAATTTCTGAGATGAACAATCAGTCAACTATCTAGATGGCAAGCATGAGTGCTGCTTAAGTTTCTTGCGGGCAGCGCTGCTTGAAAGAACTAGCTTGGTGCTTCTACGCTTTTCTGGTTGATATTCAGTCAAGTCGAAAGCAGGGTGATGGTCCGACTGTCAGTGAGGAGTCTCGTCGTCAGAACTTTGGAGAAAATGATTAAGTGTGTGAATAGTAGAAAGATACATAGGTGACCATAGGGACATAGACTCGCATGACTTAACGACGAAACGACCGAACCATCCAGACACACATGTTCAACATGAATGACCGAGGGTGCAAGCGACAAGCGCGAAATTTGTGATTGATTGTTCATGATCAAGACGACGCTTGTAGGACAGTGAATTTGACTCCATGTGTGAGTGTGATAGAAGCTTTCATGGTGAACACAACAAACACATATGAAGCAAATACTTTGAGCATAACTAGAACATGGCTGCAAGCATGACTTAGACATCAACATGCAGAGACTTGAGTGCAATAAACAAGCAAGGCGAATGTAAAGACTCACACGAGCTCACAGAGTGAACTCGAGTGTGTGCAGTCATCAAGTAAAACTCTCTAAGAGAGGCTTTGAAATTGGTGCAGGCCAAAATTTCGGAGGGTGGTTGTAGCCGCTACAACATAAATATAGGAATTTTCACTCCTTGAAACAACCTTTGTTCTCCTTCATCATATACGCATTCCAATGTCTTATCAACAACCTATTTTTTCCCTATGTGCTACCAGCCAATCCAAGCCGATGAACAAGTAATATAACCCCAAGTGAAAAATATTTAAAGTGGCTTTGGTAGGAAAACCACTTATCTCAAATAGGCATGATTCAACAAAATTAATCACCTTTATTTTAACTCTAGTGTCTAAGTGAACTAAGCATGATTCAACATGTTGTTTCCTCTATAAATAATAGGCTTGTATGACTCGTGGAGTAACATAGCTAAGGTTAGAACGAGGGTTAATTAAAATTGAAACACGATGGTTGGAAAGTACGACTTTCATTTCCACCACTAAGACTTGGTGGTCTTCTTGTCTATTTTCCACAACTACATAAACCTCAAGTACACTCTAAGCCATATCATTGATTATAGTAACTTATTTGATGTGGTACACCCTTCTACTATCTTGTTATTTGTGTGGGAAGTCCTTTATCAAGTGCTTTTTCTTGTAACCTAGACACTTTATTGGCCTCGTCTATGGTTCCCCAACCTCTACCTTTGTTGGATGAATTGAATTATTCCCACTTGTAGCATGAAAGTTCTGTTGGAACTTGCTTTTGGCAGCTACATTGAACTTAACACTTTTCTCAGCCTACATGTACCATGAGAATATTGTTACCTTTCTTCTAAAATTAGCATTTTATTTATTAGTGCACTTAGTCTAGAATTCACCCTTATGCTTGGATTGATTATAACAATTTTTTCCTTTCTAGACAGTATCCTCCAATGTCTTAGGTTCTTTAAATTTTATTTTGTCCTAGAATAATTGTGGAAACCCACTAAGGAAGTGTTATATATTTATCTTTTCATTTTTAATGTAAGACACATACCTTAATAGCTTTATAAAGCTATTGTATAAGATTCCATGGTAAGTTGTCCTAGCTTATGCTCATGGAATTCCTTGATCTTGCCATCATAATGGCTTTCACATAGGTATTTCTCTGTGAAGTATCTCTCAAATCTACTCTAGGTTAGCATTTTGTCAAAAATTGACATTCTTGAGGTCTTCCCACCATATATTAGCCTTCCCATAGGCCAAGTTGAATATGACCACTCATGCCTTCATGTTTTCAGAGTAATTATGCACACTAAAAAAAATGCTTAGGCCTAGAATCCAAGCTTTAGCTTCTTCACTCTTCTTAACTTCTCCATCAAAATTAGGACAATGTTCCATTTAAAATTCTTTAGCTGATATGCTCTTCTCATCCCTATTCTTCCCCTTATGCAACCCTAATTTAATTTTTTTGTTGGACAACTTCTCAGAACTATCAATTCCACCTTCAGAGGTGTCCATTTAGGTATCCATATTGGTTGTATCCTTGCTTACACACATTGGCCTTTTTCTTACTCTACTTATTTCAACGTCGTTAGTGACTAGTCCATACTTTTGTATTTCATGGGGACTATGGACTCATTTAGACCTAGGCTAGTACAACCAACTAATGTTTGGATCATGTTGTTTTTGATGTTGTAGGTATGATAAATTTTGCAATATTACAATATTTACTTTTTCCTTCTTCTCTTGGGACTTGATAATATTTTCATTATCAACCTTACAACTTATGAGTTCAACCCTAATGCTTCTAAGGGATTCCATCTAGTCAGGAGGTGTCTCTAATGTCCTCCTCTCATATAAATCCTCTTCTCTATTATGAGAATTCATGTCCATGTTGTACCGAACCATTATGCTATAAGATTCATTTTATTTTTCTACTGTGAAATGTGTCTTCTTATGTGATGGAAACACACACAACTATTAGTTTAAATAATAGAAATAACATAAAACACACTAATTTACCATAGGATATTCCAACAATAGATCATGTTGTCCTGAAATTGATGTTTGACACATTTATATATCAATTAAATTAATTAATAGGATTTAATATCAGTAGTTTTATAAAAGAAAATATTCAAAATTTAACACTCTCTCTACTTCAAACATTTTCATTTCAAGTACTAAACTTTAAGATATAATTTTATTTATGATAATTCCACTCCTCTTGAGCCCATTTAGCCCAAGTGTTCAACCTTAGCTATAATACCACTTTATGAGACACCAACCCTCTAGTGCCATATTAGGAACGTGGGGTGTAATTAGACCTAACCCTCAAGATACATTATGAAATGGGGTTATGTAAAGATCCTATTTCTTATATCACCTCAAATAATAGTTTCAATAACGCATTCGACTTATGCTTGTTGAGAGATTTCCAATGATATATATTTTTCTCATTCTAAAGTATAAGCCAAAATTATGCCCCTTTGAAGTTTTTCCCCTCTTTTTAGGCAACATCATCTGTATGCCCTCATGGTTACCACATGTCTTCCTTGGCCGCATGATGCCTGCACATGGGTCCACATCTCTAGGCCCTCTTGTCCTATTGGGCCTCACCATATAGGTGAATTCCACAATTCACACAATTCAACACTCTAAGGGTTCTGATAGTCGATATGGTTGATATGACTCCTCGCCTATATAGCTGGTATGACCGATAGGCTATTAGACTAATGGATTTTACCACTGATATGTTGATATTTTATATCACCAAGATACTATTGACTCTCTAATCTATTGCTATGTCTATAACACTATGTCAACATGAATAATTGGGGGCTCAACGAATTCATTATAATGGGAAAATACCCACAAACATTGATGGGAACATAGGCTAAAGGCCCACCCAACTTAGTACCTCATCACTCTACTACTCAATCATATCCCACCATGTGATGATAGTTGATGTGTCTGTTATGTTTCCCAGTTAATGTGTATATTGAGATATTAAGGTATCAATAGGGTTTTCTAGGATGCAGTACTCCCAAACCCCTGATATCTCAATATGCCAATATGACAACTAGACATACCACATCGATGACAAACATCTAATCACCACTTGGCACATGGAACATGTTGATGTGTCCATTATCACATGTAACTCCTAACATGTGCCACATGTCATTAATTTCTATATAGTTTGCACGTTCAAAAAGGCTATATTTGGGCGACACTTGTCATCCACATGGAATTTCCATGTCACCAATCATGACATAATCATGACGTCACCATTCAAAAACTTAGAGTGCATGAGATTTTGATATCCAATATCCTAAGGGCATTAGTTGAAATCCCTAGTAGATGGGAATTCATGGCTATCAAGAGATACTATGTTGCTTGAGCCTTGGTGCATCCGAGTTTCTCCATGTTGATTTTTGTACAAGATGCATAATAGAAACCAATATTCTAATATGATAATTACTACCAAATTATCTTCAAACAATTTATCTAATGCTACTGATATCATTAAGTAATTATACACATAAAATTTTAATAGTAAATGCAGCACAAACAATAAAGATCATAAAGATACAACCATGCATAGTAGAGACAACAAATTTTTCCCGCGAAACCCAAATTTGGGAGAAAACCAAGAAACTTTTCTTCTAGGAGAAATTATTCTTCAAAAAGGTTTCCAATTCTAAATTTTCTAGAAATCTGTGCCAAAATCCAAGTCCAAACTTCAATCAGTTCGTCTTCTCTCTGCTCCCATTTGTGGTTGTTATGGAAGAGAGATGATGATAACGAGTGAGTGATGAAATGAAATGGCACATCAGTATATATATATATATATATATATATATATATATATATATATATATATATATATATATATATATATAGATAGATACACAATTTTAATTGGTGGATTTTACCAGGGGGATACACCCTTTCATGGTGGGGTCAACTTGACCATTTTGAGCCTAGATGATGCCCATAAAATAAAAAAATTATTTGAATTTCTATAATTGTTGTAGCTTAACTTAGGAGGCCTCTTGGCATGTGGGAATACCTCCAAATGCTACACAAAAATCAATACACCCTCTTAGTGAAGAAGGTATTCTCCCTTGGCTGCAAAACATTTCCCCTTAGCTGAAATTTCTCTTCCATAATAAAAGTTCTTAAGCTTGCTATATTGATGCATTTCTATGGATAACTCCATCCTATAGTAGGAAATGTGAGTATCGAGGGCCTTTTACCTCTGGCCCAAATCCTTTATGTCTCCTTAAGAAAATGTATCAATCTCCTTTGGTCAAAGTCCTTTATGACTCAACCAAGTTCTTCTGGCTTCTTAGGAGAGAATCCTTGGACCATTCACCCTCAACCAAAATCCTTTAGGGCTTCTTAGGTGAATTACATCTATCTCCTTTGGTTAAAGTCATTTATGACCCAACCAAGTCCTTCAAGGTTCTTAGGAGAAGATCTATCTAACCCTATAATTTCCTTGGGCCATTCACCTCTGGTTAAAGTCCTTTATGACCCAACCAAGTCCCTCTGGCTTCTCAGGTAAATGTATCAATTTCCCCTAGTTAAATTCCTTTATGACCTAGTCAAAACCCTTTATGGATTTAAGAGATGGTCTTCCCTAATCCTGCAAATACATCAATCCTCCCTCTCAATGAGGGAGACATTATACATCACGTCAATATTGACTTTGAAGTATACAAACTTCACTCTAGATAGGGGCTTGGTGAGAATGTTTGCAATCAACTCATTTGTACATATGTACTAGAGCTTCTCTACTCCTCTCTACACCATGTATTACATGAAGTGTCTTAATCTAGGAGTCAAGTACGAAACTTCCAAAGTCACATTGATTCACGAATAATGACACAGGTTATGATGTACTTTACTTCAGTTGTCATAAGAAATCTTCCTCTTGCTAAACCTAGATATCATAAACTATCATAAGCTAAAGAAACACCCTTTAGGTGCTCTTTTTGTCCTCTACAAATTTACTTCACCACCTTAGACATATCTCAAACCATATCCAATTGTACCACGCAGGTATCTCAACACATGCATCATCGCACCCCATTGTACATGCCTAGATCCAACCATTGAATGACTTAGGGTGCCCACTGGAAAGAAAATATTTAGCTTGATGTTAACCAAAGACATCAAGGATTCAATCAACTTCATGTACATCATAGGATCCATTAAATCTAAATTTGAAGCATAATCACTTGTCTTCTTCAGATTGGCTACCATAGGTGTAGCCATGGGCTACGAATCTCCTCACAATATGAACAATGTACTTCGTCATTTAAGTGAGATCTCATCAGGTCTCTACGAAACCTCCAATCCTAAGAAATAGTATATATAGGTAAAGAAAATTCATCTCGAACTCCGAGGCCGACTCTCTTTGACATTGAAGCAAGTATTCATGTGGTAGTCTTGGTTGTTCCCTCTATCGTGGAAGAAAATACTCCTACCACTGATGCTCCCTTTATCATGTAAGTAATCTCTTCTGTCATTTTTGCTCCCTCTATCACATTAGCAAGTCCTTTTGTTACTGTTGCTCCATTTTTCATGTAAGAAAGTCCTTCTACTATAGTTTCTCCCTCCACTCTATCTAATGGTTTTCTCCCTCAAAACTAGAATCTCTTCCTATCATCTAGCATGATCTTGAATGTCCTAAAAATTTGTATAGTTTTTCCTCTCAAACACCAACCACTCTTGCTAATTTTATGCTTGAGCCCTTAAGTCATACAAGAACCTATACATTGGAGACTAGAGCAAACAATATTTATATACTTCCTCTTATTGGGAGAACCCTCTTTCCACAAACTTTACTCCATTCTTCCCAATGTTGTCATGTACTTCCATAAACATTTACTTGGCATCCTTCATGATGTACCTGCAAACATCATTCATGGGGGCATGGAAGAAGCAATTATAACCAAGCAAAAATACAAAGACAAGAAGCTCACCAAGGAAAAATAACACTAATCAAGGGAGAAATATATGAAATACTTATCTCTTGATTAAGGAAGAAATTGTTGAGTGTTGTAGGGAATTTTCAACTCCATGTTTATCCATTTCTCCTTAATGAAGTCCATGTGCAATCTTATCAAGCTTAGATTCCTTTATTTCTTCATCCTATAGATTAGGCTTAGAAAGCCATTCATCGACTATCTATCCATGCCAAAGGCTTAACAATAAGCTAGTATAAACACCAATTCCTTCTTGTACAATTCCTTTAGGGGAAGTTATCCCTAAGTGGACGAATCATAGAGATATACATATATGTTTAAAACTACTACTAGTCAAATTTACAACTTCTCTTTGGTCCAAACTATAATCAAGTTAACCACATCTAACCTGGACAATAAGCAAGGATTTGACTACGGTTCGTACTTGTATCCAATAACTTCAAATCAATTTCTACACATCACATTCCATGCTTGATAAAATGTCATCATCCATATTATATAATATCTCAATTCATTCCACAAGGACAAATGATGTGGCACCAATATTTAGATCATTCCCTAGACTAGAATTAGCCCATTGATCACTCTCACGTACCTGAGCATTAGAAATTGTATGAATACCATTATGAAAGATTCCATAATTTTTCATAAAAGGAATCAAATCAAAGTTCTTATTTCTTCAAATCATAATATAATCATAGAATCATGCCATAAATTAAATCTTATACCAAGTTATCATTTGCCTCCAATGCTTAGACAAAGATCAGTTCCTTTTGATCATTGCCAACTAGTTACTCAATGGTAGGATTCTCCCTTAGCCACCTGTAATAATCCAGCATGAACACCTTACTGTTAGGTTCCTTCTTTCCCCACAAGACTCTTATTTTCTTCCCTTCCTTCCTCATAGTCTGCTACAACATCTTCGTCCAACCTCGAAACCTCCTCCACCTACTCTGGTTTGCTTCCTTCTAGGCCTAGGCAGTATCGACCCTCAACTATCCTCTTCTTGAGGCCTTTTACACTTCCTATGTTGGTTACTAAGGTCCTTAGCCCTCTCTTAGGGATGCAACATAGACACCGAACAATCCTCGACCAGGTCTATCCTAGACTACAACCAGTTCTCATCTATCTCAGTCCTCGTTCTTGAGGTCTATAAACTCTCCTACTAGACACAACCCTTTATAGAACTTGACTAGCATAGAACTTCTCACAGAGATAACTCAACTAGATGAAAAAGCTAACTTGGCCTTGCTTGGATGCTACTCAATTTCTTCAATACAAACAAACTTTCCCAAGCTCAACGTCTTCAAGACATATGTGGCTCCTCGAGGGCTTGTTCTCTTACACAAGTAAAGTCACATTTCATTTTTGACTTTGATGACTACTCTTTTAACAAGGCTCTGATACCATGTTGATTTTTGTACAAGATGCATAATATAAACCAATCTTATGATCTAATAATTACTACTTAATGATCTTTAAACAATTTATCTAATGCTACTGATATCCTTGAGCAAATTATACATGAAAAAATTCAACATTAAATGCAACATAAACAATAAATATCGTAAAGAGACAAACATGCACAATAGAGACAATAAATTTTTCCTAGGAAACCTGAACTTGGGAGAAAACCAAAAAAAAAATTCTTATAGGAGAAATTATTCTTCAGTAAGGTTTATAATTCTAAATTTTCTAGAAATCTATGCCAAAATCCATGTCCAAACTTCAGTCAGTTTGTCTTTTATCTACTCCCACATGTGGTTGTTATAGAAGAGAGATGGTGATAATGAATGAGTGATCAAATGAAGTGTCACATCATGTATATATATATAAGTCGAATGGGTGAATTTGACTAGGGGACACACCCTCTCATGGTGAGGACGACTTGACCATTTTGAGCCTACGTGATGCCCAAAAAATGTATTTTTTTATTTCAATTTCCATAATTCTTCTAGGCCAACTTAGGATGCCTCTTGGCGTGTAGGAATACTTATGAATGCTACCCAAAACTCTCCATACACCACCCTTTTCATTCATTCGTTTGGGGAGTGGGGGTGATATCCCAATAAGCCCCTTCTTATGATTGCCTCCTAGTCCTGGCTTCTCTAGGAACATATGATCAGGGACCATGTTCGGGGCCTCCACCCACTCCAGATTTTTAATACTCCATATCCACAAGGAATTCCATCCCCAAAATTTCCAAGGAATCTAGGCACTAAGGAACCTAGTCCCCAAAATTTATCTTGATACAAACTTATTCAAGATCATAAAGAAATGGGTTTAAACTCATGAAGAAAAATTATTTTAAACTCAAAACTCTACAATAAATAAGACCAACACCTATCAGTCCTTCCAGCTTGGTGACATAACATACATCACACAAATTCACAATCGATTACTAGCAAGCATATAAACATTTCACGGTGGGTACATCCAAGATTGACCTCCTAATTCATTGGATGTGCAACACATAATATTCTCATTTAACATAGAGGAAAGGCTCACATTTCACACAACATTCATACTCATAAAGGAGTGAAACTCAATAGTTAGGAAAACCATGTTTGATACTGTTGAAGCCTCGAAAATCACTGCAACAACATTGGGGACAACCACCCGGTCCGGACCTTAGTACAGCTCCTTTTCCGTTTGGAATAGTGGCTCCGACTAGGGATAATGGGACCAGTTTCCCAAAAAGTGGATAGACGAGATGAATAGATGATTGATTTAACTATGCTAATGATGGGTGAACAACTAAATCTATTAACAAGAATACAAAGAATTATGACCTATCCCGGGAACTTATTGAGCTTTAAAGTGTAGCGCTTGATGGTCTGTGTCTATAAACAGGCATATAGATGACTCCATCTAACAGACATAGACATTATTTCATTCAAGATTACTATGCTTAAATAGTTAAGCAAAGCGATTAAAGCAATATTACTACACTCATCATTTATATCATTGACATATACATGATTAAAAGAAAAGCACATCATAAAACATCCAATAGTGGAAGGAATATAGATCTGCTGTTAAAGCACATGCATATAATCAATAATAGCAAGGATAATCAAATAACAATTCATATGAAAGGAATGAATTCAGACATAGATAGAAATACCATATGAGCTGCTTGACACTCCCAATATCAATCGCTACTTGTAATTCTTCCCTCAACGCAGAAACACTTTCAAACAAAGACAATAGTGCACAATTGCATAAAAAGCTTCCTTGTCAAATTAAGAACAACTGGTCCAGTTTCATAAAAGAATATGACTGAAGCACAATAGTGCAACTTCAGTCTTTAAGTCAGGTACAAAACTTTACGACCCTTTCCAAAACAATGAAAGGGTCTATAAATACTTAATTAATCTACCTATCTATAAAACAGAAATCCTACTTAATTGGTATCAATAAATCTTGATCCTATTTTCTTCAGCGATCTCGCAGTTGGCGGCATGATTCATCAAGTAGGCTGCTTGCCTTTAAATCTGAGCCGACTTATCGCAAGCATTGGCTCCACTTCAGGTGGTTTGTTGAGGCGCGAGCTGAGCTGGGCGGCATAGGTGGCATCCTGAATATTGGGGATAATATATGTGATTGCATCCGTAAGGCACTTGAGGGCGGCTCTCTGTGTGTGCGGCTTTACCAAGAAGAACCAATAGGTGTCCCAGGTTAAACTGTTAATCCCAGCGATTAATCTCCCCTTTTCTTCTAGATCTGGATAACATGATTGCTCTAACGTTTTCATTGTTGTCAACTTTCCTGGTGTGCATTGGGAAATCATGTTTGATAAGTAGAGAGTGTTATTAACCAATTCAATTAAATTGCTAGAAGTTGATTTACATCTTGAAACCGCCCTCTCTGCTTTCATTAACTGGGACTGCCATTCTGTGAAGAGTATATCTTTGTGTGATTCTAAGATCCTGGGTAAATTGGCCGCTTGTCCTTGGTCAGAATCTTGCCAGTCGAGAAATGCAGCTATTGTCTCTTCAGCTTGATCCAATTCAGTCTTGGCCTTGTCTACTTGCTTACTTATAGAGGCCGTTAATTCACATAGTGGCTCTTCCTGGGCTATTTGTTGACACAGAAGCTTAATTTGGGATATTAATGCAGTATTTATTTGTAATGCTTCTGCTCTAAATTCAGCCACTTGTGGAACGCCCTTTGTTTTCTCGAGCTGTGATGATAATTGAGCAATTTGCTCATCTTTTGTTTTCACCATTTGCTCATTCGCTGCCTTCAATTGTGCCAATGCCTCTGATAATTCTTTCTGCTTCTGGATTGCGCTTTGGTCGATCCTTTGTTTTTCTGCCTGCAATTGTTGAGTTAGTTGACTGTTCACTTGCTGTTGCGTCAACAATTGCTGCTCTGCCTACTTCGCTTTCTGCTTTGCTTCACTTAGTTGTGCCTGTAATGAGAAAATCTCCTGATCCTTTGTTTTTAGTAAAAGGCTTACCTCCGATGCCTTATCTATTGTCGCTGTCGAATAAGCTCCCTCATACTGTGACAGTTTTGTCAGGTCATCGGAGGAGTCAAATTCCTCCTTCCAAACCACATTGCCCGTGATAGTTTGCTCTGGAAAAAGGGAAGGTTGATCAGTCCTTCTTCTTTTCCTTTGTCGTTTAACCACCGCTTTATGCCTTGGGCTGTAGAAGACATCCAGGGGAGGAATATCTTCTACCTGCAAAATGATTTGGTCGGAGGGGTCCTTTGGTATTATCTCTACCTCTTTAGAAATGGGTGGGCCGCTGGTTCCACTTAGAACCTGTGGTGAAGTGATATCTTGTGTGTCCGTTACCTTTGAGGTGTTTGTGTCCTTCGAACATTCCAAACCACTGATAATGGAATCAAATTGCTTCCATTCCTGGAGCAATTTAGGGTCAATATGAGTATCCACATTGACATCAATGGTGGTTTGCTTTTCCTTTTCAGCTTGGGTCTCCTTCCGCACTTCCTCTTGCTCTCTTCTCTGATTTTCCTCATATTCTTTCTTCTGATTTTCCTCCTGTGGCTTCTCTTGTTCTTTCGTTATAACTGGAGGTTCCTTTGACTGTTGCCGATCAGGCTCGCTTGATGATGTTGCTGGGGTTGTCGCTAGTAGATCTAGAGGCAGGGTTTGCAACCTCTGTTCTCTAAGTTTATTAAATTTTGTTAACCCTTCATCATTATATTTCATTTTGGCCAATGCTTTAACCTGCATTATTGTCTCAGCTGAAGAGAACAGGTCGTCAAACATATCTTCTTTATGATCAAATTTTGTCAATTTGGCCTGTTCTAGTGCATTATAGGCAACTTTGTTTGGATCAAACTGCCTATTTGGGAGAGTCGCTAGAGTTAATGATTTAATCTTCGTGGCTTCCTTTTCTGCATGTTTGAGATCATGCAGAGTATAGACACCACATCTCAAGGGAAAAGAGGGCCAGCCTTGCTTCTTATTTTTCTTGAGAGTCTGTGTAACACTCTCAGCCATAATCTGGTAAGAGATTTCTCTTGCCAACAGTTTATCTGGTATGTATAAAGGGAGAACATGAGGTTCGGCTTGGCTACCGAATACTCTTATATAAGTGAATTTCTCCTCTCCAAACCATCTCCCTACTGCTGTTAAATCAATCCTAGCTTGGTAGGAAATCTTGGGAATGGGTTTATCAAAAATAGAATAATAAATAGGCACCATAAAGCCATTACAGACTTGGTACAGATGGTGCTTGTAAGAGGATTTCCATAATTTCTGATGGTATATGTGGATAGCCGTGGGGTCTTGTGGCGTCCACCTCCAGCCGAGCACAAGAAATTCAGAATTGAAACACAATGTATCTAGAATATATGCACTGTAATAGAATGGGGGAATTATCCTTTCAAAGATGCGAGTCTTATTTCTAAACTCAAGAACAGCTTTGGCTAGTTTATCTGAGAGAATAGTGGCTCAATCCATTATTATACTGTTGCATGCAGCTTCCATTAAAGGGACCATTTCTATAGTGAAATTAGAAGAGTCATGCAATCCCCACAATCTACACATCATAATTCCAGCGTAGCAATAAGGAGAAGCCAGGGAATCAACTGAGTACTTACCGGAAGACTCATGTTTGTGCTTTGCCGGATTTTGTCTCCAATCCCGAATGGGTTCGGATTCAACTTCGTTCTCGTTTGAGAATTTTTCCAGGAACGCCTTATTGTATATCTTCTCTGGCTCAAGCAAATGATACATTTTCCTCAAATCATCAGCTTTGAACGACCCGAAAATCCTCCCGCCTCTGGTGCTGAAGGTTCCATCCAGGATTGGGATTTCTTCAATTGCCCACCGCACTACATCTGTGTATGGGAGAATTTGTTCCCTAGCTATCCGGTGAAGGAAGGAGTCAGCTAAGTCCTTAAGAGTACCCTCAGATTTCCGAGTAGAATCTGCAGTAGCTTCTACTGTTGTCACTTTAGGTTCTTCGATTTCGATCAAGTTGTAGGTACTCTGCCAAGTAGTTCTGCCGAGACCAGAGCATGTGGTATCCGAAATCAATCCGTTCTTTTTGTCAGCGACAGTTTTTCCTGCAGCTGGCGCAGCGAAAGCGCCTGTAGCCTTCTTGGATTTCTTCCCCATTTTGCTTGAGCTTTCTCCTTTGGATGAATTCTGCACAGAGGCGAAAATAAACGTAACACGGAGAATTGGCAATGAAAACTTCAAAGTGATGAGATATATTGACTGATGCGTGATAAGGGATTAGCTTTTAAAATGGGCGCAG
Source organism: Pinus tabuliformis (assembly GCA_031772625.1). NCBI lineage: Eukaryota > Viridiplantae > Streptophyta > Pinopsida > Pinales > Pinaceae > Pinus > Pinus tabuliformis. The sequence goes on from CM062805.1 coordinate 643,502,838, forward strand.
ATACAATCCATGGGAGGATTTGAGGACTTATGATTACATTAAATGGCTGTTTAAAACCTGCAAATATTTAAATGCCTATTATATCTTTAATCGGCCAAATGATTCATTTAAGCGTGCTATAGATGTTTTGGCGGTTGAGCGCAGGTGAATCATTGTTGGACGGATCAAGCCTTTAATATGAATAAATCGTGATATCCCTTTATTCCAACGATTTTTTGAAATTTGCGCTTTATCGCAATCGGTGATCGGGGCAAGCTTAAACCCTTTATATTGACATCTTTTGAAAATCCGATCGCCGATAGCGATATCGCATCACATTGGGAGTATTGGCATCATATGAGACATATATAATATATCGTCGATCACCGATCGCCGATATCGCATCGCATCGGGGCCAATGGCATGGGGGCGCTTTAAAATATGCATAGAGTATTGCCGATAGCCGATAGCGATATCGCATCGGCGGGGACCAATGTGCCACTTATTTATGTACCTTATGTCATTGCGATATGCGATCTTGCGATCGCTTTATCGCAATGATAAAGATTGATTTATTCAAGCAAAATGGGATTTTCCGAAAAGGGTTTTATAATGTTTTCATTTGGTTTTCGGACCTTTTTTAAATAATGCAATATTGATACCAATCAAACTCTAAAGGGACCCATTTCATGTGATAATTTTGTGAATAAAATGATAAGAAATGGGGGGTTGTTGTAAAGCACAACAATTGGCGATTCGCTGGAAGAAACAGTTATCTCTGAAAGGTATAGAAATACTTAAACTTTTTCCAAAATAGAGTTCTAATCAAAAGGGAAAAATCTAATATAACTAGGTATAAATGCATTCTGAGTAAAATGAAATTATTTTGTTAATTTCCTCTCTTTTCTTAAGTCAATAAATACATTCTAAGTTTTAAATAGGCCTTTATTGGTTTATAATGATAAAGTAGAAAGCCTTTCCAAATCAGCTTTTATAGTAAACTCGCCTGTCATAGGTAGAGCCTCTGCTGCCCGCAAACGTTCATAGTTTCAACAGGGATACCTTTTAACCATGTTATTGTCCATTGTCACATCCAATTTGAGAGTGTTATTAATAGAATGAATTCAAAATATGTTTTCATATTTTGTATTTCTTTCTTTTTCCTGTTATTGATAAGATAAAAAAGCCATTGTCCTGGTTTGGTAGCCAGCTATCGACAATGCCATTCACTGGTAGTAATCTAACCGAACAAGCTGGCTCGTGATGAGACCCCTTGTCTTATAATTGCTAAGCCATTACCCTTTTATGGTCTGCAGTATTGGTAATGTTAGTTAAACTATTTCCCTATGATCATGGTAAGCAGGCTTGTAATAAGACCTCTTATCTTTTATATCAAAATTTTAGAATTACACTCTGAGTAATCATACACTTTGGTGAATGGAATGGACAATTTTCTCTTTTAAGAGTAGATGGATGACAGGGTAAGAGTTGACGATGCTGAAGTTGGATTAGCTTCTATCTTGATATTGATAACCTTTTGTGACCAATTTGAAAACATCAAATGATTTATAATACTTGTAAACTTTGAGAGGGGTTCACAAAACTTGAAGTGTGGTTTCAGAATACAATGATACCTAGTTTCCTAGAAATTATCCCTTTTGGTTAAGCGCTCTATTATTTTAAAAGCAAATATCACAATACTTCTGTGGATCAAGTTTTCAAACAAAGCAAAGGTCAATGGAAGATACCTTACAACATTATTTTCTACAAATCCTACAAACTAAAAAACTCTATCAAACTAAAAGGAGAAGGGGTTACCTCCTCAATTAAAGAATTTCTTCAAGATAAGGCCATTAACAGGGAGAGAATCTCTCAAACCTGATAAATTTTGCAATATAAAGGTTGAATGGCCTATCTTCTCACAGATCTGAAATGGTCCAAGCCACATTTTCTGGAACTTGGTGTGTTTCCCTTGTCCTCGTGGGCTTTGTCCCATTTCAGAACTAAATCACCGACTTGAAATTGCTTTGAACCGGATGAGACTGAATCAAAAGCTGCCTTGATGACTTGCTGATGTTTGGCATGAATAACCCTGGCTTTTTCTCTTTCCTCTTCTAATTTTAGAATTTGATCATGTCTTAGCTGAATAGAAGAGGAAGGACTTTCCTCAATGAACTGAACAAGGGCTAGAGAAGGAAGAACAAGATTTGTGGGCAGTACTGCTTCTTTTCCATACACAAGGTTGAACGGAGAAGATCCTATAGAAGCTTTCTGTGTTATCCTATCAGCCCATAATGCAAACATTAAGGATTTGTGCCAGTTTTTATGATTCTGTTCGATAGTTCGCTTAATGATTTTGATCAGATTTTTATTAGTAGACTCTGCTAACCCATTACCCTGGGGATAGTAATTAGCAGAATATTTCAATTTAAATCCTCTTTTAATAGCGAAATCAAACATAACATTGCCTGAGAAATAAGATGCATTATCAAAAACAAGAGCATTTGGGACACCAAACCTGGTAATGATGAATTGATCTATAAATTCAATGATTGCTTCAGAATTTGCTATCTTCAAAGGAATTGCCTCAACCCACTTAGTAAAATAATCGGTAGCAGTAAGGATATACTTATGCTGTTTGGAAGACGGTGGAGTAATTTCCCCAATGATGTCCAATCCCCATTGCTCAAATGGTTGTTAAATGTTGACTGGTTGCAGAGGGAAAGCTGGTTTACGTTGTCTTCCACTAGAAGTTTGACAATTGAGGCATTTCCTTACATACTCGTGGGCATCTCTAAACAGAGTGGGCCAATAATATCCAGCATGAATAATTTTGTGAGCTATTGTATCAGCTCCAAAATGTCCTCCTGCTGGTCCATCATGTAACTCCTGCAAAACCTTTTGTTCTTCAGGTTTCTCAAGGCATCTTAATAAGATGGAATCATAATTCTGTTTAAAAAGCACATCATCAATAATTATGAAATTCTTTGCTTTTAACCTAATGGCCCTTTTGTTTTTGTAAGAAAGGTTAGGAGGTGCATAACCATTTTTCAAATAAAAGATTAAATCTGCATATTGAGACTCAGAATCAGTAACACTTATCTGATTGATTTCTTCAGTTTGATCTGTATCACTTGATTCTTGAATATTGGATGCTCCTGCCAATAACCTGCAAAAACCTTGGCCCCTAACAATCTTTGCTGGCCTAATTTCTAAGTCATATTCTTGAAGCGTTGTGACCCAATTTGCCCTTTTTTCACCCAGTTCTTTTTGGATTAATAGTTGCCTAACTGCAAGGAAAGGAACTACAACTTTTGTGTGAGTTTTCAAAAGGAAGGGTCTATAATGTTTGACTGCTTTAAATACAGCAAAGGCTTGTTTTTCTACTTCCGAGTAATTCAATTCAGCACCATAAATATTTGAACTAAAGAATGAAATGGGTGCTTCCAAATTGTGATCGTTGAGCTGCGTAAGTATTGCTGCATAAGACGAGGTGGAGGCGATAGTGTATAATGTAAAATGATTAGAAAAATTGGGAGTATTTAAGGCTGGGGCATCGATTATTGATTGTTTGATTAAATCAAACGCTTCTTTTTCTGCTGATCCCCACTTAATGACTGAATTTTTCTTAATCATAGTTTGAAGTGGCAAAATAATCTGAGAAAAGTCTGGAACAAATCTTTTAACAAAATTGATTTGGCCTAAAAATGACTGCATGGATTTCTTATTATGCGGGAAAGGGATTTCAGAGATTTCTTTGATCCGATCAGGATCAATATAAATGCCATTTTTAGACACAATAAAGTCTAAGAGCTTTCCTTGGTTAAGAGCAAAGAAGGATTTTTTAGGGTTAAGAGAAATACCATATCTTTTGCAGCGTTGAAAGATTTGACTTAGGTCATGCAAATGATTAGACCTCTCTTTAGAGAATATAGTAATATCGTCTAGATAGACGACTACTTTTCTATTAATCATCCCTTTGAAAGATGTATCCATCGCTCTTTGGAATGTTGCCCCTGCATTAATAAGTCCGAAGGGCATCTTCTGATATGCATATGTTCCCCATTTGGTTCTGAATGTGGTTTTAAGCTGGTCATCAGGATGGACCAAAACTTGGTTATATCCTAAGAAACCGTCTAGAAAAGACATTAATTCAGAGCCTGCTACTGATTGGAGTATTTGCTCCATGGCAGGTAATGGGAAATTGTCTTTTAAGCTTGCTTTGTTCAAATTTCTGAAATCAATACAAATCCGAATGTCGCCATTTTTCTTTCTGACTGGCACCATATTGGAGACCCAGTTTGAGTGTCGGACTGGAAAAATAATCTTGGCTTTCAAGAGTTTGTTAAGTTCAGTCTTTATTTGACTCTCTAAACTTGGATGTATTTTTCTTAACTTCTGTTGAATTGGTTGCTGATTAGGAAGCACAGGAATGGTATGCTGGATAATGGACATATCATATGTCTTCAAATCATCATATTTCCAAGCAAAAACTTGTTTATTTTTCCTTAACAGTTTAACGAATGCCTCTTTCTCTTCCAAGGAAAGTCCTAATCCTAAATTGATATTTTGAAGAGCTTGCTCAGTACCAAGATTTATCAACTCAAAACTTAGGGAAGAGCTTTGGAGCTTTGCATTAGTCACAGGTTTAAACCTGTCTTTAATATCATAAAGATCCTCCAGCTTTACCACAGGCTTAGGAATTGAATTTTCCTGAGGTATTTCTCTCATTTGGGAGTCATGCTCATTTTCCTCAATAATTTGATTATCATAGGACTTTTCAGAAGTTAAAAATTGTAAAATATCCTCATCATGGTTGAATACTCTCCAATTAGTGACATTGTCAGGAATTGAAGGCCTAAAAAGAAATTCTATTGAAAATCTATCTGGGCTGTAGTCTTTAGAAGGTAGGAGTTTGGAAGCTACATTAGCTAGCAGGTCGGCTGCCGAATTTTGAGACCTAGGAATGGAGGAGATATTGAATGCCAAAAAGTGTGAAGTGAGTTCTTTTACTAGCGATTGATAATGTTTAAGATGATTTGAAAGACAATGAATTGTATTTCTCACCTGTTTGATAATAATTTCAGAATCGCCGAATACTTTTAAATATTGCACTTTAAGGCCGATCGCTTTATACAGTCCTTGGACTAAGGCTTCATATTCGGCTGTATTGTTAGTGCATTCAAATTCGAGCCTACAAGACAGCATTGCTTTTTCTCCTAGTGGGCTAACCAAAATACATCCTGCTCCTGAGCCCTCACTAGATTTGGACCCATCGAAATATAATGACCAAAATAAAGAAGTATTAACAAATGTGTTTACAGTTTTCTCAGCATCATTAAAACATCTAGACCTATCTGTTTGTGAAAAATTCTCAATCTGAGATGAAAAATGATTGACTGAGAAAGGGGATGACTGGGCAGTAAAGTTACCAAAGAATGACTCAGATGAATAATTTCCCAAAATGTTGTTATTAAATGCTACAGGTTGGTTTTCTTGATCAAATTCAGTAACTGTATGGGTCATATGTTTTTCTCGATCAATCCTTATTTGATTTGGCTTACCCTTATAGGGAAGCCACATATGTGACCAATCAGTAGAAATATACCCATGCAATTTTTCAGACCAATCCCTACTCAAGATTAAACCGTAAAATTCAGGTATATCGGCTATCAAGATATCAATCCTTTGTACTACTCTGGGATCAGCAGATAACCTGATAGTTACAGAATTAATTTCTCCCACAACCTGCACTTTGGTCTTGTCCAACTGTACAATATGAATAGCAGACTTCTGGGGTTCAATATTCAGTTTGGAACAAACTGAAGCTGGCATTATGTTAGAAGATGCCCCAGAGTCAATCAAACAGTTGTGCAGGTTTCTGTTGTAGATCTCATAGGTCAGAAGGAAGGGTGGAGTATGAGAATTTGATCTATCTCCAATCAGAATTGAATCGGTAGCTTCAACCATACCAGGAGGAGGTTGGCCTGAATCATTAGCAGCTTTAGCACTGGGAAGAGGTGTAGAAGGAACAACATTCAATTCTTTGAGAAGCAATTTCTGCTAATGTTTTAATTTACTAAGTTCAAACATAGTAATGTTTGCTTTAGTTTTCTTCATGTCATCAACAATGTTGTACTCCATTGAATCGGATACCACTAGTGTTTTAGATGTTGAAGGAGTATTAGAAGTTGAAGGCTGGTTTTGGGGAACTGCTGCAGGTGATTTCTTTGCGGGTATTTTTTCTTTGGTTGTAGCGGCACCTGCACTCCTTTTCTTTGACGTTATCTGAACAGGTTCAGAAGTACTTTTGCTCCTAGTAGTGACCGGGAACTCTTCTTCTTCATTATCGGTATCGGAGTTGGGGAGTATAAAATCCCACATTCCATGACATTCTACTACTTCTTCTTCATCATCAGTCGGTGAGATTGTTTCCTCTTCCTCTTCTTCATCTTGCTCTGAATCTGCATTAGATATGACATTTGGTGGCTTTGATTCATTTTTCTTATAAGTCCTAAAGGGTCTTTTGGTTGAGGTTTCAGCTACCTATTTTTTTATTTCAACCATTTCATTTGATAAATTTTTTAGGACCTTTTGCAAACCTTCCATGTCATATGGGTCCTTTGGGGTTTTCTTTCTTGATTCATCTTTAAAAGAAACTTTTTTGTCTTTTTTGTCTTCTAGAGCAGCTTTCTTCTCTAGAGCATTGATGCGTTTTTCCACAGCAAGTACTTCTTTCATGTTTTCGGCTAAGGTAGGTTTCCCAGCCCTATCTACAAAAATGGCTATATTGGCAGGTAGGGCGGTTATGTACCATTCGCTTCGAATTTGTTCACTTGGTTTGGAGGCCGTCGGGATTTTGTTCAGGAGTTTATTGAATCGAGCATTAAATTCCTTAATTGGTTCCCAATGCTCTATCCTAAGATTGGAGAGATCGTTTATTAGGGTAGCCAAAGACCTTTCATCTCCATATTTAGTAAGAAACTGCTCTTGGCAAGTGTTCCAACTGGTAATAGAACCAGAGGGTAAAGAGAAATACCAGGATCCTGCTGATCCTTGCAAGGTGTAAGGGAAAAGTCTAACAACAACATCTTGTTCTGTTACTCCTTTCAAGTTGACTTCCAACATGAAATTATTAATGTGTTCCTCAGCCTGGGTCCCATCATCTGGATTAAATTTGGGTAGCCATTTTTCAGGAGCATCTGGTAATGGATGCAATGGTGCAGGCATATTGACTGCACCAGGTCTGGTCCAAGGATCTGCCATTATAATAGCAGTAGTGTTTGATACTACTGCTGGAATTCCAGATAACTGGGAAGGGAATAATATTGAGGAGTGAGCAGGTTGGGATGTTGAAGCTCCTAATCCCTGATGAACAACAATATGTAATGGGGGAGTGGATGGTTGACTTTGCAGAGGGGAAGATGCAATGGAGAATGTGGATGAAAGCTCTTCACTGTCAGATACTTCAGTATATTTCTTCGCCTTTTTCCTCTTGCGTAAAGGGAACTCAGTGGGTTCAATACCGAGCTTTTCGCTCTGAAGTCTGGTGAGAGGGTGAGGTAAATTGAACTGCGAAGTCACATTGCTTTGTGATACCTCAGATTTCTATGGTGAAATCGAGAAGCTCTGAAGTTTGTGGATAAGAGACTGGACTTCAGGCGATTCAAGACTTAATTGTTCTGGAGTATGATGGGTTTGAGCAGTGGTAGTTGATTCCTCTTATTCTTGTTTGGATACTGGAGAACCAGCATGCAAATGGGAAGATTGAAGGGATACGGAGGGAGAATTACTCTTGGAATGGCTTGTAGATGTTGGTTTGTGTGCCATTCACAGTTGGGCCCTCCTTCTAGCGCCAAAAATGTTGAAGCCTCGAAAATCGCTGCAACAACATTGGGGATAACCACCCGGTCCGGACCTTAGTATAGCTCCTTTTCCGTTTGGAATAGTGGCTCCGACTAGGGATAATGGGACTAGTTTCCCAAAAAGTGGATAGACGGGATGAATGGATGATTGATTTAACTATGCTAATGATGGGTGAACAACTAAATCTATTAACAAGAATACAAAGAATTATGACCTATCCCGGGAACTTATTGAGCTTTAAAGTGTAGCGCTTGATGGTCTACGTCTATAAACAGGCATATAGATGACTCCATCTAACAGACATAGACATTATTTCATTCGAGATTACTATGCTTAAATAGTTAAGCAAAGCGACTAAAGCAATATTACTACACTCATCATTTATATCATTGTCATATACATGATTAAAAGAAAAGCACATCATAAAACATCCAATAGTGGAAGGAATATAGATCTGCTGTTAAAGCACATGCATATAATCAATAATAGCAAGGATAATCAAATAACAATTCATATGAAAGGAATGAATTCAGACATAGATAGAAATACCATATGAGCTGCTTGACACTCCCAATATCAATCGCTACTTGTAATTCTTCCCTCAACGCAGAAACACTTTCAAACAAAGACAATAGTGCACAATTGCATAAAAAGCTTCCTTGTCAAATTAAGAACAACTGGTCCAGTTTCATAAAAGAATATGACTGAAGCACAATAGTGCAACTTCAGTCTTTAAGTCAGGTACAAAACTTTACGACCCTTTCCAAAACAATGAAAGGGTCTATAAATACTTAATTAATCTACCTATCTATAAAACAGAAATCCTACTTAATTGGTATCAATAAATCTTGTTCCTATTTTCTTCAGCGATCTGGCAGTCGGCGGCATGATTCATCAAGTAGGCTTCTTGCCTTTAAATCTGAGCTGACTTATCGCAAGCATTCGCTCCACTTCAGGTGGTTTGTTGAGGCGCGAGCTGAGCTGGGCGGCATAGGTGGCATCCTGAATATCGAGGATAATATATCAGATTGCATCCATAAGGCACTTGAGGGCGACTCTTTGTGTGTGTGGCTTTACCAAGAAGAACCAATAGGTGTCCCAGGTTAAACTGTTAATCCCAGCGATTAATCTCCCCTTTTCTTCTAGATCTGGATAACATGATTTCTCCAACATTTTCATTGTTGTCAACTTTCCTAGTGTGCATTGGGAAATCATGTTTGATAAGTAGAGAGTGTTATTGACCAATTCAATTAAATTGCTAGAAGTTGATTTACATCTTGAAACCGCCCTCTCTGAATTCATTAACCGGGACTTCCATTCTGTGAAGAGTATATCTTTGTGTGATTCTAAGATCCTGGGTAAATTGGCCGCTTGTCCTTGGTGAGAATCTTTCCAGTCGAGAAATGCAGCTATCGTCTCTTCAGCTTGATCCAATTCAGTCCTGGCCTTGTCTACTTGCTTACTTATAGAGGCTGTTAATTCACATAGTGGCTCTGCCTGGGCTATTTGTTGACACAGAAGCTTAATTTGGGATATTAATGCAGTATTTATTTGTAATGCTTCTGCTCTAAATTCGGCCACTTGTGGAACGCCCTTTGTTTTCTCGAGCTGTGATGATAATTGAGCAATTTGCTCATCTTTTGTTTTCACCATTTGCTCGTTCGCTGCCTTCAATTGTGCCAATGCCTCTGATAATTCTTTCTGCTTCTGGATTGCGCTTTGGTCGATCCTTTGTTTTTCTGCCTGCAATTGTTGAGTTAGTTGACTGTTCACTTGCTGTTGCGTCAACAATTGCTGCTCTGCCTGCTCCGCTTTCTGCTTTGCTTCACTTAGCTGTGCCTGTAATGAGAAAATCTCCTGATCCTTTGTTTTTAGTAAAAGGCTTACCTCTGATGCCTTATCTATTGTCGCTGCCGAATAAGCTCCTGCATACTGTGACAGTTTTGTCAGGTCATCGGAGGGGTCAAATTCCTCCTTCCAAACCACATTGCCCGTGATAGTTTGCTCTGGAAAAAGGGAAGGTTGATCAGTCCTTCTTCTTTTCCTTTGTCGTTTAACCACCGCTTTATGCCTTGGGCTGTAGAAGACATCCAGGGGAGGAATATCTTCTACCTACAGAATGATTTGGTCGGAGGGGTCCTTTGGTATTATCTCTACCTCTTTAGAAATGGGTGGGCCACTGGTTCCACTTAGAACCTGTGGTGAAGTGATATCTTGTGTGTCCGTTACCTTTGAGGTGTCTGTGTCCTTTGAACATTCCAAACCATTGATAATGGAATCAAATTGCTTCCATTCCTGGAGCAATTTAGGGTCAATATGAGTATCCACATTAACATCAATGGTGGTTTGTTTTTCCTTTTCAGCTTGGGTCTCCTTCCACACTTCCTCTTGCTCTCTTCTCTGCTTTTCCTCCTGTTCTTTCTTCTGATTTTCCTCCTGTGGCTTCTCTTGTTCTTTCGTTATAACTGGAGGTTCCTTTGACTGTTGCCGATCAGGCTCGCTTGATGATGTTGCTGGGGTTGTCGCTAGTAGATCTAGAGGCAGAGTTTGCAACCTCTGTTCTCTAAGTTTATTAAATTCTGTTAACCCTTCATCATTATATTTCATTTTGGCCAATGCTTTAACCTGCATTATTGTCTCAGCTAAAGAGAACAGGTCGTCAAACATATCTTCTTTATGATCAAATTTTGTCAATTTGGCCTGTTCTAGTGCATTATAGGCAACTTTGTTTGGATCAAACTGCCTATTTGGGAGAGTCACCAGAGTTAATGATTTAATCTTCGTGGCTTCCTTTTCTGCATGTTTGAGATCATGCAGAGTATAGACACCACATCTCAAGGGAAAAGAGGGCCAGTCTTGCTTCTTATTTTTCTTGAGAGTCTGTGTAACACTCTCATCCATAATCTGGTAAGAGATTTCTCTTGACAACAGTTTATCTGGTATGTATAAAGGGAGAACATGAGGTTCGGCTTGGCTACCGAATACTCTTATATAAGTGAATTTCTCCTCTCCAAACCATCTCCCTACTGCTGTTAAATCAATCCCAGCTTGGTACGAAATCTTGGGAATGGGTTTATCAAAAATAGAATAATAAATAGGCACCATAAAGTCATTACAGACTTGGTACAGATGGTGCTTGTAATAGGATTTCCATAATTTCTGATGGTATATGTGGATAGCCGTGGGGTCTTGTGGCGTCCACCTCCAGCCGAGCACGGGAAATTCAGAATTGAAATACAATGTATCTAGAATATATGCACTGTAATAGAATGGGGGAATTATCCTTTCAAAGATGCGAGTCTTATTTCTAAACTTAAGAACAGCTTTGGCTAGTTTATCTGAGAGAATAGTGGCTCAATCCATTATTATACTGTTGCATGCAGCTTTCATTAAAGGGACCATTTCTATAGTGAAATTAGAAGAGTCATGCAATCCCCACAATCTACACATCATAATTCCAGCGTAGCAATAAGGAGAATCCAGGGAATCAACTGAGTACTTACCGGAAGACTCATGTTTGTGCTTTGCCGGATTTTGTCTCCAATCCCGGATGGGTTCGGATTCAACTTCGTTCTCGTTTGAGAATTTTTCCAGGAACGCCTTATTGTATATCTTCTCTGGCTCAAGCAAATGATACATTTGCCTCAAATCATCAGCTTTGAACGACCCGAAAATCCTCCCGTCTCTGGTGCTGAAGGTTCTATCCAGGATTGGGATTTCTTCAATTGCCCACCGCACTACATCTGTGTATGGGAGAATTTTTTCCCTAGCTGCTATGCGGTGAAGGAAGGAGTCAGCTAAGTCCTTAAGAGTACCCTCAGATTTCCGAGTAGAATCTGCAGTAGCTTCTACTGTTGTCACTTTACGTTCTTCGATTTCGATCAAGTTGTAGGTACTCTGCCAAGTAGTTCTGTCGAGACCAGAGCATGTGGTATCCGCAATCAATCCTTTCTTTTTGTCAGCGACAGTTTGTCCTGCAGCTGGCGCAGCGGAAGCGCCTGTAGCCTTCTTGGATTACTTCCCCATTTTGCTTGAGCTTTCTCCTTTGGGATGAATTCTGCACAGAGGCGAAAATAAACGTAACACGGAGAATTGGCAATGAAAACTTCAAAGTGATGAGATATATTGACTCATGCGTGATAAGGGATTAGCTTTTAAAATGGGCACAGATACAATCCATGGGAGGATTTGAGGACTTATGATTACATTAAATGGCCGTTTAAAACCTGCCAATCTTTAAATGCCCATTATATCTTTAATCGGCCGAATGATTCATTTAAGCGTGCTGTAGATGTTTTGGCGGTTGAGCGCAGGTGAATCATTGTTGGACGGATCAAGCCTTTAATATGAATAAATCATGATATCCCTTTATTCCAACGGTTTTTTGAAATTTACGCTTTATCGCAATCGGCGATCGGGGCAAGCTTAAACCCTTTATATTGACATCTTTTGAAAATCCCGATTGCCGATAGCGATATCGCATCGCATCGGGAGTATTGGCATCATATGAGACATATATAATATATCGGCGATCGCCGATCGCCGATATCGCATCGCATCGGGGCCAATGGCATGGGGGCACTTTAAAAAATGCATAGAGTATTGCCGATAGCCGATAGCGATATCGCATCGGCGGGGACCAATGTGCCACTCATTTATGTACCTTATGTCATTGCGATATGCGATCGCTTTATCGCAATGATAAAGATTTATTTATTCAAGCAAAATGGGATTTTCCGAAAAGGGTTTTATAATGTTTTCATTTGGTTTTCGGACCTTTTTTAAATAATGCAATATTGATACCAATCAAACTCTAAAGGGACCCATTTCATGTGATAATTTTGTGAATAAAATGATAAGAAATGGGGGGTTGTTGTAGAGCACAACAGATACTCAACACACAGATGATGCATATTTAATATGATGATACGAGCTTTCTTATCCTACAAATGCACACATAAACAATGAACCTAACATTGTATATATAAACATAAAGTATTGAGCAACATTTGTAGTTCATTCATAAGATAGAAATACACTTATCTATTCCACTTATTTACTGTTGGAAACTAAAGAAGGGACTACCACTCTCCACCCAACCATAGGAATAACTACATTGCCAATTTCTTGCAGTTGGCCACCGCTAAACCAAATCCAATGTCTAAAAAATGCTTCACTCAGGGTATTACACCAAAGGTAAATTTAGGGCAAAGGTTCAAGGCCAGTCTCCTTCAAATGTTGGGAAACATGGGTGTCACCTCTCAAGATTGGATTCAGGGTTTCATACATAGCAAGTATAACCACTAAGGCTTGCATAGAACAAACAAAGACCCCTTCCCTTCTCCTATGGTCCCTCATTGATCCTCTCTCTTCCAATGCTTCACATGAACAATGCAATCACACAACATAGTTCTTCTCTGCGATGCAACTCAAGTGGAGGGATTCTCCCAATGGTTTCCCTAGCTATCACTAGTCAAACATGAACTGAATAATCCAGTTTTCACATATTAATTATAGGATTACAGGGTTCTCAATTGTCTAGGTTACATAATGATTTGAGGTCTCTCTTTATCATTATCAATACTCTTTGGCTTACAAAATTTCTCCAAATTTACCACCTTCCCCACGAGTGTTTGCTTCATGAAAAGGGGTTTGGGGTTTCCCTTCTCGGGTTGTAGAGTCAACCCAACACTGCCATGAGGTACACAACCCTTGCCTGGGAAACTATAGTACCTATTTCCCCATTCCTCATATCTGACTAGGAAGTTGATAGCCCATCTAGCACATTAGGGGTCTGGACATTAAATTCTAGGAGGATTAGAAAAGTTCATAATCTCCCTCATAGGGTTCCTAAAGAAGTTATTCTTCTAGAGATCAAGATCCATATAGGCATGTCCTCATCTTCAACTTCAATAGTTTTTAATCTAAATCATCAAAAATATTTACATAAAACAGTATGGCCATATAACCATGTTGGTTCTCTAACATTATCATCCTTTAATTACATTACAAAACTTGTGGGATTAGAAAAATGGATATTTCTCCTACAATGCATCCTTGAATTGCTAAATATCTTACAAAATGCATTGCACAATTGTGTAACTAAACAAATGGCATTGAGCTAATATTTTAATTAAATTGTGTTCTTGTATAAGTTCGAATCAATGATATCAGAGTGGTCTGCTCTTTCTCTGTTTTTCTTTGCATGTCCCCAATGAGGTCAAGGTATAAGGAGGTAGGGGTTGAATTGGTTGAACCTTTGCAAGACCAGCCTCACAAACCTGACGACCTCCCATGACAGAAGAAAAAAAGACAAGGGAGAAGGATATCCTTTCAAAATATTGCTCGAGAAAGCCCTCAAGTGACAGAGGAACACAATGATGGATAAATTTTCCCAAATCCTTTGGCGGCTACCCATAGATGACGCATCTTCATCTAGCAGACACTCTGGAGGTGCCACTCCCTATAAGGTACAAGTCAACTTTGACATGTTCCCATATTTGAAGGCTAGATAGATGCAAACGTCATGGATAGATGGTTAAATATGTTGGAAGCATGATTTTCGGTTCATGACTTTTCCAATCGGGAAAATATTACTTTTTCACTCCTTAAAGCCACCCCCCATGTCAAGGACCCGTGGGAAACCTACTTTGAATAGAGGGATGAGAGTGAACCCTCACTGTTTTCAACCACACCCACTTGGAATTCTTTCCAAGACACCATCAAGGAACAATATTACCCCGTGGGGAGCTATGCGGACAAGTACATACAATGGATGATGTTGCAGCAACAAAGGGATCAAGATGTGCATGATATGAAAAATATTTTCCATACGCTATGCACAAAGTTGGGTATCAAAGATTCAGCAAAAAACTTGATGCTCAAGTACTATAGTTGCTTGCATAAATACATTCAAGAGGAAATGGAGCTCTTATAGATCTCCTCGCTTGGTGTAGAATATCAATTTGCTGCCAATATTGAGCAGAAATCTAAATAGAAGTAGTGAGACTTTAGATTTGCGAATCGGAAGTAAGGGAAAGGCTCCCCTAAACCGCAAAACAAAGGAAAAAGATAAGGCAAGGTGACCTAGAATAACCTGCTGAAGCCGCAAGCAAAGAAAAACATCGCAAGATAAAGAAGGACATAGGGAAAGGGTGTGATTTACATAAGAGCATCACTCACAACACAAGTGAGTGTCGAACCAAGCAGTCACGGTGGCTAAGATGAAGGCTTTTGAATCAGATGCATGTTCTAATTCTGAGTCAAAACATGACAAAGGGAATGAAAAAGGGAAGCAAATTATTGATGCAGAGCCTAATGCCACCATTGCCACCACTAAGATCTAGAATATTGATCCCAAAGATCCAGAGGAGGGGGAGCGACTCTTCCACTCACAAGTACGGGTGAAGGGTTCTTTGCTGCATTTCATTGTCGACAGGGCAAGCCAAAAGAACCACATATTAGCATAGGTCATGAAGCAGTTGGGCCTATTGACCACACCACACCCATAGTCATACACCATTGGGTGGCTTCACCAAGTAAAATATCTCTGCTTTAGCCATCAGTGCCACCTTCCCTGTAGCATCAAGCCATTCACAAATGAGGTACTATGTGATGTTGGTCCTCTTGAAGTTTGTGATGTATTATTAGTCCAACCATACTTCTGGAAGCATCATGTTGTGTATGAGTCTAGGTTTCACACTGTTGTTATTTCTTTGGGAAATAAATTATACAGGATACCAGAGTTACACCACCTACTGCCATCTCTTTGATCTGTGCAAATAAATGAAGCAATATAATTTCCCAGACCAGGAAATTCATCTTCCTTAATATTTTCCCCCAGGGTAAGAATAATACTATGGCCACATCCACAGCCTTTAGACAAGGCTCCTCCATACGACAACAACAAATGGACAAGGTCGTGGAGGAGTACAACAACATTTTCACCTCACCCACACGGGTACCATTGCACTATTAGGTCAAGCACTCCATTGATCTAACCCCGGGTGTGCAACTATCCAACAGGATGATCTACCGACGCTCTGTTATGAACAATGATGAAATTAAGAGGTAGATTCAGGATCTGTTGCAAAAAGGGCACATCAGGCCAACTTCATCACCCTGTGGGGGCCCGATCATGTTGGTACAAAAGAAATACGACACTTGGAGACTCTATATTAACTATCTAGTGCTAAATAAGATCATTGTCTGGAATAGGTATCCAATCCCACAGATTGATGGCCTTCTAGACCAACTCAAGGTGGCCAAATATTTCAACAAGATTTATTTGAATTTCGGTTATCACGAGGTGCAAATCAAACCCTTTGATGTGTGGAAGACCACCTTCAAATCCAAGGAGATCCTTTTTGAATGGATGGTCATGCCTTTTGGGTTGATGAATTCCCCCACAACCTTCATGAGGTTGATGGACGACATATTGTGAACCTTCACCAAATCATTCATGGTAGTGTATTTGGATGACATATTGATCTTCATCTAGAGTTGGGAAGCACACCTACACCATATTCGACAGGTCCTCCAAACCCTACGACAACAAAAGTTGTGTGTCAATTTTGAGAAATTAACTTTTGGTATGACCCAAGTACAATATCTGGGGTGAATCATTTATGTGTGGGGTGTGCATGTGGACCCAACCAAGATACAAGTTGTTCGAGATTAGCCAGCCCCAACCACTCTAACAGAGCTATGCAGCTTTCTGGGACTTGCCAATTTCTACCGCAAGTTCATGTTGAGTTTCTCTCATATCACTTGGCCTTTGAGTCAATTCACCAAAGGCGGAGAGAAAGAAAAGTTCTTCTAGTCGAAATCCCAACAAAAGGAATTTTCCAAGTTGAAGCATTACCTATGCTTTGCACTAGTGCTCACATTACCAGAGCTACAACAACCATTTGAGATTGAGACAGATGCCTTTTACTATGATATCGGGGAAATTCTTATTTAGGTGGGGCATCCAATGGAATATCATAGTGAGACACTTTCAGACATAACCCAAAAATATCCTACCTATGACAAAGAGATGTATTCTGTTGTGTGGGCCTACTGATAATGGAAGCATTACATTATGGGGAAGGAAAGAATCATCCACATAGACCATCGACCCCTACAGTTCATACAGACACAAGGAAAGTTGCAAAACGATCGCCATAAAAAATGGTCCACATATCAACAACAGTTCCATTTGAACATCAAGTATAATAAGGTCAACACCAATAATTTTGCAAACTATCTCAGCCAACCACTAGATATGGCACTGACCACTGTGCTCGAATCTTGTGGACATGAGACTTCAGGGTGGCCGCATTTTTACAAGAGTGATCTAGAACTCAACAACACATACTAGATGCTCCTGAAGGCAAGTAAGTTCCATAGTTTCACCTCCAGGGCACACCGTTATGCCACATGGGACACTTCTGTGTTCATTCAAGCGACCATGCCAAGATGATTTCGAAGGCGCAATACACTTGGGTCGCTGGACATTTCGGGGTAGAGAAAAAAATGACAGTGCTGCATAAGTATTTTTATTGGTCGAACCTTCGAAAGGATGTGGGGAAGTACATCAGATCCTGCATTGCTTGCATCATTGCCAAACTGACAACTAAGAAGCAGCTCCTATATAATCCTCTCCTAATCCTAGTCGGCCTTCGGAATCCATCTCCATGGATTACATGTTAGGCCTTCCTTCTACTAAGCATGGAAATGACTACATTTTCATGGTCATTGACATATTCTCTAAGATGGCAATTCTGGCGGCCTGCAAGAAGAGTATCACAACAGAAGCCACTGCTAAGATATTCTTTAAACGAATGTGGGTACACTTTGGGATCCCAAATTCCATTATCTTAGATCGGGACAGCAGGTTCCTGAGTACATTTTAGTTAAGCCTCTATTCGATGTTGAATGCGAAGTTCACTAAGTCCATGACCTTCCACACAAAAATTGATGCCAAACAAAGGTCATCGATAGGATGATCGTGCACATTATGCACATGTAAAACTCAAAGCATTCATGCACATGGGATGAAAACCTTCTCTATGTCCAACACAATTACAACAGAGCTATCCATAGCTCAACTGATCATAACCCCTTTCAGGTGGGGTTGGGATTCCAGCCCCTATGTCCCATTGATGTAGCCATACCATTTGCAGCTGCTCAAGAATATTCAACTCATGTCCAACCTAAAGCTGATAAGGCTAAGAACTTCATTGAGCACATTCAAAAGATTTTCTAGCGATTCCATGACATATTGGATAGATCCAACATCAAGTGCAAGAAGCGTCATGATCAACATCAGGTGCCACACAAGTTCCAGGTGGGTGGCAAAGTCTAGTTACATTTACAAAAGGAGCATCTCGCTGGGCCATACCACAAGATTCGCCTGCTCTGATATGGGTAATACATCGTCACCAAGGCTATAGGGGAAAATTATTTCAAGCTCAATGTTCCACCATTCCTTGACTTGCACCCAATATTTATTATGGATCGATTACAACTATGATTTCCCCCATTGTTGGACACATCCGACATTGCTGAGAATCTAATACCAACATAGCTCAACGCAAGCTGCATCAAATAGGCCACAACTGACAGGATCATGGACACACAGATAAAGAACACTTTCCAGGATAGGATCCCTCTATATCGAGTTTTCAAAGTAGGTCAACTCCTTCACCAGGGCAAGTGGTTCACCAAGGACCAAATTCAACATAAATTTCCTCACATCATGGAGGCTCTTCACACAATGGGGACCATTTGTTCCTAAGGGAGGAGGAATGATCTAGGTGGATATTGATGAGCACCTTCCTATTCCACCTAGACCTCCATTCAATTTCATCAGTTTCCTTGATTATTACAACATTTACTATTTTTAGCAGTTTTTTGAGCCCTAAACATTGGAGCTATTTTGACCCCCTAAACGATGATTTTTTGAGGTCCATAGCAAAACTGTAGTCAGAGGAAGTTCTGCAAAAATCCTATAGTACTCGGAGAGATCTTTCCAATGAGGTATCGTACATGTAAAACTAAGATGATATGACCAAGTTCGACCCCGGGAAGTTGGCTGCCCAACTAACCCCAACAGGGTGCACAAACTCTTGGCCTTCCATCTCTTTGTTGAAAATAGCAACAAGAAATGTTAAAAATAGAACCCAGAAATTCCAATTTAATTTGTCCTTGAATTAAATTGAGAATTAAATTGTAATTATTTTCTCATAGCAACTTGCAAATAGTTAATTAATTTAATTAACTTAATTAGCTTAGGAATTTCAAGTTGGAAGTCTTTTTGTAGTCATGTATATGTTCTCCCTAAGTTTTAGGGGTCGAGGGTGAGTTTATTTGAGTTGTAATTAGATTAACCCAATTTACAGAGTTATGGTTAGTTAAATTAGTTCTAATTGTTTGTGGAACTAATAGAGGACTAATAGTGAGTTGGTGCACTAGTGCATCCACAAGTGTTACTCCATTTAACTGAATATTGTCTCATGAGAAAATCATGCATGTCAGTTCAAAGAAAGACCCAATTGAGAATAGAGTGTAGGGACAGTGTACTATCAGTTGTATGATTTACTGAGTTGTAAATATCATGCATGCAATTAGAGAAGGACCTATGTTTGGATTGCATAATTTTGGAAGCATGAATTCCCTTTAAATACGGGCTATTCATCCTCGGAATTGCACAAGGAAATATAGGCTTGGAAGGAAGTGAAAATTGGTTAAGTGTTGGATAATAACAGGCTTGTGAGGTAGAGAGTTAAGAATACTTGTGCGGAATTGTTCTAGTGAGAACAAGCTTTGTATCTTCACTCTTATTTATGATGTAATGAAATACAGATAGGCAAGGTTTTGAGCAGTGGCTTTCCCTAGGAAAACTTATTGTGTTACGTGCAATTGATTTATCTTCTTCTTGTTCATATTGTTTTCATCGATCTATTGGCTTCCACTGGTTGAAAGTAGAAGTAGATTCTTGTCCTGTGATTTAGCAAATTTCATGAGCTTGTAAATCTATAGGAAATTCTACATGGTATCGGAGATGAATTCAATATAATAAAGGAGATTTAGAAGTTTTGAGTTTTGGGATAGAGGTGAAATTCAAATTTGCAACACATACTTCAGGATAGGTAGATGGCATTCTACGATTTGCAGCTCGAGTATGCCTTGGATGGTAGCCCAAATTACATAGCCTGGAAGGAAAATATGGAGGATAATGGCTTGAAGCAATTCATTGATCAAGAAATTCCTAAGCCACCAGCATCAGATGAAAAATATCTGGCCTAACGGAAGAAGTGTGTGGGAAGGGCGAGGAAGATAATCCTTGAGAGAGTTCAAGACCACACTGTCTCGAGTCTTCATGGGAAGGAGACTCTGTATTGCTATGTGGAAAGCAATGATAGACCTTTTCCAAAACAACAGTGACCATAGAAAGTTGGCACTGAAAGATAAACTTCGAAATATCAATATGGAGGCGGGTGACTCAATTCCAAATTACTTGACCAAGTTCACTCATTGTTGAGATGAGCTTGGAAGTGTTGGAATCATTGTTGCCGAGGATGATATGGTGAGCCTATCTCTTCTAGGACTTACCAAGAGTTGGAATAGTTATCAGGACTCTGTCAATGGGAGGGAGAAGTTGCCAGATTGGCAACGACTGTGGTTGGATTTGGCACAAGAGGAGTTTCTACGCAACACTAGAGATGGGACCTTTTCCAAGGAAGTGGAAGAGGAATTTTCCTTAGTGAGTAAGGAAAAGAAGGCTAAGGGAAAGAAGTCCCAAGGCGAGGCGAGCATAAAGAAGATGGACTTATCGAAAGTCAAGTGTTTTCACTATCACGAACATGGGCACTATGCCAAGAATTTCCCACAGAATAAAGCAAGGAAGAAGGAGCTTGCAGTGGCTATAGTAGGTGAAGCACTAGCTTCACAATTCGTACTTGATCTTACCCTCATTGCATGCATGACCAATACTCTCATGGGAGGCATGTGGTATCTTGATAGCAGTTCCTCGTTCCATATGACAGGGAACAAAGATCTCTCTAGTGATTTTGAGGAGAAAGACCTCAAGAAAAGCAAAGAGTTTGGAGATGACAGGAGGTATAGAGCTACCGAGATCGGTACGGTTACTTTTTAGAGGGAGTTTGGCTCCCCTCTCAAGATCACAGATGTGATGTATGTTCTAGGACTAAAGAAGAATCTTGTTTCAGTCGTGGTATTGGAAGACTGTGGTTATGATGTGATTTTTAGTAAGTGAAAGGTTTTCCTTAAACACATTGCTGCGGGACAAGTGAAACAGATCGGTGCATGGGTCAAGAACTTGTATGCTCTTGAGGTACAATATGCATGCAAAGCCTTGAGGAGCAAGGAAAAGGTTAGAGACTTGGTGGTTGAGAGGGAGATCAAATTACCTCTCAACATGCAGCCCCAAAAGAAGCCTTAGAAGTAGCTTCAGGAAATTGTGGAGTAGACAAAATTGGAGAAGTTGAGAGGAGACTGAGTGGAGAGATCCACTCAAGTAGAGAAGAACCAGTCTTAAACAATTATGGAGAAACCACAATTGGAGAAGCAGACAGGAGACTGAGTGGAGAGATCCACTCATGCAGAGACCTCCAGTAGGGGGAAATTTTAAGTCGAGTGGGAAGAGGGAGGACATGCAGCCATACCTCTAGGTGTGAGGTGCGGTGATGTGAAGTGACAGTCCCAAGAGGGTTGAAATTAGGAAGGGTCCATTGAGAGGCTTTATCTCATGGATCTTACCTTGCTACGGGAGCCCAAAGTACATAGTAGCGAGAGGAATCAATGGTGATTGATGCAATCAAAGATTAGAGTGACAGAGGTTAGAGTAGTCAGATATTGAAGAGCGCAGAGAAGGTTTGACAACAGTGCAGAAAGGTAGAGTGAGTTGTAATTGGATTAACTCAGTGTATTGAGTTATGGTTAGTTAAATTAGTTCTAACTGTTTGTGGAACTAATAGAGGACTAACAATTAGTTGGTGCATTGGGGCTTCCACAAGTGTTACTCTAGTTAACTGAAGATTCCCTCATTATAAACTCATGCATGTCAGTTTAGAGAAAGACCCAGTTGAGACCTAAAGTGTAGGGACAGTGTACTATCAGTTGTATGATTTACTGAATTGCAAATATCATGCATGCAATCAGAGAAGGACCTATGTTTGGATTGTGCAATTTTGGAAGCATGAATTCCCTTTAAATAATGGCTATTCATCTTAGGAATTGCGCAAGGAAATAAGGGCTTGGTAGGCAGTGGAAATTGGCCAAGTTTTGGCTATAGTGGGCTTGTGAGGTAGAGAGTTAAGCATACTTGTGTGGAATTGTTCTAGTGAGAACAAGCTTTGTATATTCACTCATATTTATGATTTAATGCAATACAGATAGGTAGGGTCTAGAGAAGTGGCTTTCCCCAGGAAAACTTATTGTTTTATGTGCCATTGATTTATCGTCTTCTTGTTCATATTGTTTTCATCGATCTATTGGCTTCCACTGGTTGAAAGTAGAAGTAGATTCTTGTCATGTGCTTTAGTAAATTGAATGAGCTTGTGAATCTATAATAGATTCTACACTCTTGGGTTTAGGGTTTTGGTTGTTTAGGGTTTCCATTTGTTGTTCGATAATAAAAAGGCCCTTGAGCCTCATTGTAACACAGTTCAGAGGCATGTAGCCTCCACATCTCTTCCCAGAGATAAGATACCATCTTTCAAGCTAGTTTATTTCAATTCTGCGCTTGTAAGCATCTTTCAGTTCTTTGATGTTAATGAAATGAAGATTTATTTATGTTGCATCTCTGTGTTTACGTGTGTATATATATATATATATATATATATATATATATATATATATATATATATATATATATATATATATATATATATATATATATATATATATATATATATATATATGTATATATATATATATATATATATATATGTATATATATATATATATATATATATATATATATATATTCTGTTTCATTCTTGTATAAGTTCAGATCACTCTCTATTAGAACGTCTGAAGGAACTGGAGGCAAAGAAGAGGCACATTTTAGAGATCGAAGAAACTATCCAAAGTCTCAAGTGCAGGGATTTATCGCTTTGAGAAGGTGATAGAAATACTCATTTCTTTCACCATTTTGCGAATCATAGGAGAAAAATCAATGCAATTTGGAATATTAAAAAAAATAATGAGGAGTTAGTTCATTCTACAGAGGAGATTAAGAGAGAAGAAGTCTCACAATTTGAGAATTTCTACAACGCCCGAGAAGGAGTTAACATCGTTGATCAGATATGGGGATCAGAAGACTATCCTTCCATGTTTAATGACGAATCAAATGAGGCTCTTTTTTGCCCTGTAACTCTAGAGGAGATACTATGGGTCTTGAATTCATTAGCGAAGGACAAATATCCAGGCCTGAACTGTTGGACAATGGAAATTTTCATACATTTTTTTGATTTGATGGGACAATACCTCCTGGATTTGGTTGAAAAATATCAGCTGTCTGGACAGATTTCAGGGGCCATAAACTCTACCTTCCTAGCTCTAATTCTGAAAAAATATGACCCTTCCTCCTTCCTAGATTTCAAGCCAATTTCACTATGTAATATCATTTACAAATTAATTTCCAAGGTCATAGCGGAGCACATAAAGAAAACCCTCTCAAAACTCATTTCCTGGGAGAAATTTGGCTTCCAGCACAATCGTTTCATTCATGATTTTATTGCAATGACTTAGAAATGTATTCACACCATTCACACCAAGATTATGGCGGCAGTAGTTATGAAGGTGGATTTATAGAAGGCGCATGATTGTGTAGACTTGTCTTTCTTGTGCCTTATTTTGACAAAAAGTGGGCTCGTTGTGCACAATGTGGATTGGATAATGACATGTGTTTCTTTGGTGTGGTTCGTTGTTCTAATTAATGGATATCCATCAAGTTTTTTTGGGCGGAAAGGGGATTGAGAGAGGGTTGTTCTCTTTCACTTTTGCTCTTCATTCTGGTAATGGACGATCTAAGTCTGAAAATTAATGAGGAAAAGGCCTTGGGTATTTTCAGTGGTCTCAGATTGGCTAAATGGATTAATGTTTCAAATTTGTTTCTTGTCTAACGATATTCTTACCTTTGGGATGGTTCCCATATCACATCAGATAGTACTAAATTACATTTTTATACGATATGGAGAGGCATTTGGGTTGGAGGCTAATAGTAGTAAATCAATGCTTATGTTTTCAAATGGCGACCAGGAGGAGATAGATTTCATTGCAGGTATTTTTGGTGTTGGATTCAAACCATTGGTCAAGGGTTTCACTTACATTGGAATGAGACTAAAGCCAAATAATTATAGGTCGGTGGACTGGTTTTGGCTTCTAGAAAATTTTCAAAATAGATTACATGGTTGGACTCATAGGTGGCTTTCACTAGGAGGGAGAATTACCCTCATACAGGTAGTTCTACAACAATTTTTTGTATATTGGTCTCACATTTTTGCACTCGCCTCATCTATTATTAGCAACATCTGAAGTATCCTCTCTCGCTTCTTATGGTTGAGCACTGGTGAGATGCAAAAATATCAATTGATTAAATGGGAATCGATCATCGTCCCCAAACAATTTGGGGGCTAGGGCATTATGGATTCAAGAGTCTTTGGTTGGGATCTATTGATTAAATATCTATGGAGGGATCTATTTGGTGATGGATTATGGAGGAATATTATTTGTGCGAGATATTTGAAAAGGAAAGATGCCACTAACTGGTTCAGAGAGGGAAATATTGGCATTAAATCTATATCTTACATTTGGTTGAGTTTTCACAAGGTAAAATTTTGGCTTCTACAAAGGCTTAAATGGTATTGCGGCAAAGGAAATCACATTTTGATTAGGATCGATCAATTCTTAGGTGTCAATACAACTTCAAAACTCTCGGAGGATACAATAAACAGTCAACATGCCAGGGGGTAGATTTTCTTGGAATAGGTCATTTGGCATTGGAGTGGATGGTATCCAATTTGGAAACAACCAGCACAAATAGGCCTAGATGGTAAAAAAGCAACTGAATGGAATTGCTTTGTGCAATATCTTAAACAGTCGAGACTTTATAGAGAGGAGAAGGGGGACATTCTCACCTGGGGAGGAAAACTTCACCAAGGAGTTGTAGCAATCGTGGACAGATACGGGTATATCATGTGCAAAATTTTTTCATTAACAATTCCATGCTGGTTTCAAAAAGTTTGGAAGTGGAGAGTCCCCCTGAAGATAATACTCTTCACTTGGTTGGCTTGGCACATTAAAATTTTGACTTGGGAGAACCTCTACAAGAGGCGATTCCATGGTCTAGGATGGTGCCCTTTATGCCAGGAGTCAATTGAAGTAGGTATTCATCTTTTCCTTGCATTCCTGACTACTTCACAAATAAGGCATAGGATTCTCCAACTCTATCATATTCCTTTTAGATAATTTCACTCGCTAGAACTATGCCTTGGTTAGTGGGTCATGAGAGGGGGCCAACATAAATCAGTCCCTTTGTTCTTGTTCTGGGAAGTCTGACGAACAAGGAACCTTTGAATATTTTATGGTATTCTATTAGTGTTCAAAAAATATGCTACAACATTGGGACATGGATGGACACTCAATTGGAAAGAACCTTGACCATAAAATATTTTATGTTTCGTAATATTTCCCCTAATATTCAATTTCCTGTAGGTTTTTTTGATGGAGTGGCACAGGGAAATTTCTGTGGCTGTGGGGCATGGCTCGGAATTTGCAATAGAACACATTTCAAATTAAATTGGCATTGTGGGAGCGAAAAAAATACAAGAGTTGAGATCTTGGCACTATGGGGATTTCTCTCGTTCGCTAAGAGAAGATGTATGGAATGCATTTATATAAATGGAGATTCGAAGTCACTCGTTGATGGTGTTATGGGTCACATTATTTTCACTCCTCCAAACCTATGCAACTAGTTGGAACGTATCATATCTCTTAAGTTGTCCTTTCAAATTATATCTTTCCAACACATCTACTGGGAATTAAACATGGTTGCAGATGCTCTATGAAAAGAAGGCTTAAATGTTGTTGTCAACATTTTGAATTTCAGGTACTTTGAGGTTAACATAATTAAAGAAGTGGGCTCAATTCCTCTCCCATAGGCTTCGTTCATAGTCAAAATAGATGAATACAGAGAAGACATTTTTTAATATTTTATTAGATATAAAGGATTGTAAATGTTTAAGTAGTGGAATTCCTGGGCATCAGGGGAATCTATTCATTGCGCCGATAGGTGCATTCTACATCCCAGTGTGACCCCAATGTGTAAGTATGTCACGTCCTCAAAAAACAGTAAAAACATTTTTTTCGCTAATATTGGCCAAAACATTCACTTGAATCTTAAATCGCTAATGTGTTTAATAGCTCTTTTATCATATATGTGAATTTGAATGGATCATAAATTTACCTTTAACAAAAAAATTTACCACATTAAAGTTCTAAATTATGTAAAATTTTAAACATCTTTACTCTATACTCAAGCCAATGCCATTTCTTAAATCAAAAGAAAAAAGAAAAAAGGTTAATTCAACACAAAGAATCGAAAATCTGCTCCAAAATCTTTTAATACTTCTTTTAATTAAATATTTGTAAAATGAATCTTTAAAAGGAAAAACCATATATATTAATTTGATGTAGTTTTATTATAAATTTTGTTATCATGCTATGTAAAAAACATCATTAAATCTAATATTGATATTAAAATATTAATATTAATATTAATATATTATAATATTAATATTATTAAATTTAATAACTTTGGATTAATACAATATTAAATTTAATATAATATTTATTTTGTTATATTATAATATATCTTAATATATCATGATATATAATTAACTCTAGACATAGAGTGATAGAGGGAGAGATGGATATATAATGAAGGAGAGGGGAGAGGAGTAATGAAGAGAGAGAGAAATAGAGGAGTGAGAGAGAAAGATAAGGGTAAGAGAGAGATGAGACACAAAGATGGAGGGGGGAGAGAGGAGGAGAGAGGGGGGGATATAGTGACAAGGTTGGAGGGCAGAGATAGAGAGAGAGAGATGGCATGGAGAGATAAGGAGGTAGGAGAGAAAGGGAGAGAGGGGAAGGACTAGACAGAGGACTTGAGAGGGAGGGACAACGTGATGGAATTGGAGGGGGGGAGAGGGTGTGAAGAAGAAATACACAGAGAGAGAAAAGTGGAGAGGGAGAGAGAGAGAGAGGGAGTGACAAGGGAGAGATGAAGAGATAGTGTGTCTGTTTTGTGGTGAGATAGAAAGACAAAGAAGGAGAGATGGAAGGAAGGGGGAGAGAAGGAAAGAGGGAGGGAGATAGTGACTGAGTTGGAAAGCGAAGAGAGAGAGAGAACGGGGAGGGGACGAAGAGATAGAGGGAGGTGGGAGAGAAAGGGAGAGAGAGGAAGGAAGGGAGAGATGACATGAGAGAGGGAGGAGGGTAGAGAGAGAGAGGGAGGTAAGAACAAAGACATAGAGGGAAAAAGGCGGAGAGAGAGAGAGAGAGAGGGAGTGATAAGTGAGATAGAGAGAGAGGGAGAGAGTAGAACAGGAGGGAAGAGAGATAGAAGGGGGAGAGATGGAGAGAAGGGGATGAGAGAGGGAGATGGATATGAAGAGGGAGGGAGAGATATATAGATATGGAGAACGAGCGTGTATTTTTTGGGGGTGATATAGAGAGACAAAGGAGAGGTAGAGGGAGATATAGATATAGATGGGAGGTGAAGAAAGGGAAGAAAAGAGAGATAGAGAGAGGGAGAGGGGGAGGGAGAGATAGATAGATGTGGAGAGAGAGAGCGTGTGTGTTTGGGGGGGTGAGATAGAGAGACAAAAAAGGAGAGATGGAGGGAGATATAGATATATATGGAGGGGGGAGAGAGGGGAGAATATTTCTTGCACTTGATGCATTGATTTCAGTAGAGATTATGATTTCTAATCCTATTTGATTTCTTGCACTAGATGCTTTGATTTCAGTGTAGATAATGATTTCTAATCCTATTTGATTGGTTACACTAGATGCATTTATTTTTAGTGTAGATGTTGATTTCTAATCCTATTTGATTGCTTGCATTAGATCGATTAGATGTTGTTAATATTGAGGCTGTAAATTATTAATTTTTTTTTCAAGATTAGGTGGAGGGGGGAGAGAGGGAAGAACATTTCTTGTACTAGATGCATTTATTTCAGCGTAGATGGTGGTTTCTAATCCTATTTGATTGCTTACCTTAGATGCATTGATTTCAGTGTAGATGTTGATTTCTAATTATATTTGATTTCTTGCACTACTTATATTGATTTTAGTATAGATGTTGATTTCTAATCCTATTTGATTGCTAGCACTATATGCATTGATTTTAGTGTAGATGCAGATTTCTAATCCTATTTGATTGTTTGCATTAGATGCATTGATTTTAGTGCAGATGTCGATTTCTAATTTCATTTGATTTATTGCATTAAATGAAATTTGATTTATTGCATTAGATGAATTCATTTCAGTGTAGATGTTGTTTTCTAATCCTATTTGATTGCTTGCGTTAGATGCACTAGATGTTAATCTTGAGGCTATAGATTATTAAAAAATATATTTTTCAAGATATATTTAGTAATGACTAGAGGGACACTATTAAAAATTAATTAGCTACAAATCAAAATATTCTTCAAAGAGATGTGATAATTGTTTGGATGTAAAGATTTTATAAATATGGCCACTAATTAAAAAAATTCAAAAATGCATTATTTCTTGACTTTGCAAAAATAGACTATCTATAAAAGAAATCATCAAAATATTCTTGAGGAAATAAATTATTTCAAACATTAGCAAAGAAACAAATTATTTCAAGAGTAATATTGACCAAGTAAATTATTAAAACTACTCATCAAGATATATTTAGTAATACTTAGAGGGAAACTATTAAGAATTAATTATTTGTGAGAAGTTGTGGTAGCTAAAATTAAATGAAATGGATCTGTAGTATCAATCTTTGTGCAAACTATTGAAAATATTGTCTCTCTCATTCATTACCAACTAGTTATTAATAGACAATTACATACACATATAAAAATATAATACAACAACTGTAATATTCAAAAACATTATCATCCAAATCCAAACACATAAACACACAAACCACTCAAAGCATCCAAACAAAGATTTACAAACCATTGAAAGCAAGCAACATAGACTAAATTAATGAAGAGAATGATATGGTTATGCGAGGCAAAGAAAACATAATGTGAATTTTGAAGTTAATCTCAAATATATACATAATAATGATAAACTAAAAATGTGACATTATTGTCCTCAACTGGGACCAACTTAGATAGATCCATCTAACATTGGATCTATCATGGGCTGAGAGGGATCAAATCCCTCGAAGTGTCATCTAACATTGGATCTATTTGGATCTATCATGGGCAGAGATGGACCAAATCCCTAGAGGTGCAAACCTTTCCTGAAACTCTACACTCCAAAAAGAAAGTTTGCACCTCGAAAGATTTAATCCCTCTTGAAACATGATAGATCCAATATTAGATAAATCTAAATTAGTTATAAGTCAATTTGTATGGATAGTAATAAACATCTTCTGTTGCAATCTCTTTTGAACAATATCACAAAAATATATTGAATGCTATTTTCCTAATAATACCAATATGTTTTTCGTATGAAAAGTAAATAAATAATATTCATAAATCTAAACCAGCGAAAAAAGACAATAAATACAAGCCAGCAAAATAGATAGAAAAGAAAAATCTACACAACGTTATAGTACGTGATGTTCATAAAGCCTAAGTAATGTAAATCCATCCACGGGAGAAGATGCACAAATACATGGCGTTGAGTCATTGACAAAGACAAGATGAACCAACAGTGGGATAATGAAGAGTATAGCTGTAGGTGAACCAAACGGAGCAGTAGGAGAAGCGCAACACGCAACTGTGAAACTATAGGAAAGATGGCGGGTGGGCTTAACCAGGGGCCGAGAGATGAACGGAAGGACAACCGAGAAGGCATAGGGAGCCGTTTAAAGGAATCTAACAGCTGGAAGAGAGAAAAAGAGGCACAACACAGCCGATGAAACTATGAAATTTGTTTTTGTCGGCAAAAATTTTGTTTTTTTTTGACTAAAAAACAGGTCATTTGGCAGGAACAAAAGAGTGTATATTAAAGATTACCAACAGATTATTTCAAGCACATGGTTTTTTTTGATTAAGAGTGATGAATCAAGTTGAACATGGTTTTCCTTGATTAAAAATGATGAGTCCACTTAGATTAGATAATTATTTTTCACAACTGATTTGACAATAAAATATCTTCACCTGGTATAATTATATTATAAATATTTTTGGTCGAACTTCCCAATATTTCGACGATAACATTCCATTATAAGCCCATTATTTCAAGCACATGGTTTTTTATTAAGAGTGATGAACCAAGCTGAACATGGTTTTCCTTGATTAAAAATGATGAATCAACCTAGATTAGATAATTATTTTTCACAACTAATTTGAAAATAAAATATCTTAACCTGCTATAATTATATTATAAATATTTTTGGTCGAACTTCCCAATATTCCGACGATAACATTCCATTATAAGCCCATCATTTTTTCATCTAAAAAACCGGTAATTTTTATACAACAAAAAACGTGCAGCCTACGTTCCAAATAACTTTTGAGAGTAGATATCCTCCATCCGCCCGCCAATGTTGAAGACAGAACCAATAAAACGAAAGTGGAAGTAAACAGTCGCCGCTAAAATGGTTGGATGCAGCTTGCAACGCAATTTATCTATAATTTTTGCGCTGCATTTCGCACATTCTCAAGTTGACCACGCCATTGCGACTTTTTGTTAATACGATAAGCACGTCCATTCAACATTGGCGCTGTAAGGATTTGCACGAATCTAAATCGCAAATAGTCGCAAATAGCCATTGTCAGATCCAGTACCGACACCACTCGCTCTGCTCGATCTCATTTAAATAAAGCTCCACCCTCCACCAAAGTATTACAACAGACCGTTCTCATGATCTAGGCTGATTGTAGACTGAAGTGGATAGTAGTGAGAAATATTAGTGATGGGGTTCAAGCTTTATTTAGCATTGCTTTTTCTCTGCACTCTGCTGTTCGGCCTCGCCATTGCCGAGGATGGAAAGGTGCGGACTCTTAATTTCTTCAAATTAATTCTCTTTTCGCTGCAACATTACTCAGTTTTAATGTCGCTAATTTCACTGATCTACATGCAGGTGCACATTGTATACATGGGGAGTTTACTCCACAATAATAGAGAACAGCTTGTAAACAGTCATCTGGAGGTTCTTTCGTCTGTTCTCGAAAGGTATCAAATTATGAAATAAACATTCAAATTTCAGAATTGATTTTATTCTTCTTATATTTATGTGTGTGTTGGGGGGTATGTGAACCTTTGCAGTCCGAGACACGCAGAGTTATCTCTGGTGCGTAGCTATACTTCTGCTTTTAATGGATTCGCAGCTCTATTATCCAAAGAACAAGCGACTGCATTAGCTGGTAAGTTTCTTAACCAGTGTTGTTGTTAATGAGTAAGCCCCCATGTTGGTATTCTGATATATTCCCATGATTTAGCAGGGAAAGCAGGAGTATTATCAGTGTTCCCTGATCCAGTGTTAAACCTTCATACAACACACTCATGGGACTACTTAGAAAAGGACTTGGCCATGTCAAGCTCTTCTTACAGAAAACCAAAGTCTTCTGGCGCTGATGTCATAATAGGGTTTCTAGATACAGGTATATAAAAAGAAAGACATATTTTTTTAAATTTATATATTATATAATTATTTATTTATAAAAATGATTATTTTATATCTATATAAAAATGGTTTATAACAACATAATTTTCTTTATATGATATCAATGAAGAATGAAATTTCTAAATATGTTAAGAGTGCTCTGTTCATATTAATGGTTTTTATTTGTTTTTTTTAACAATTAATATAACTTCTTGGAAAATAATCTTTTATCCCAAGGCATTTGGCCGGAAGCAGCCAGCTTCAGTGACAAGGGTATGGGCCCTGTTCCTTCGCGGTGGAAGGGAGCATGCGTTAAGGGAGAAGGTTTCAACGTTTCCAACTGCAACAGGTGATCTATGCAACTGAAATAAGTTCGTTCGTTGTTTCTATTCTTGTTTGACTTACAGCTAAAATAGTATTGCTGTCTTAACAGGAAAATAATTGGGGCAAGATATTACTCAGGTGGAGAGGACGATGATGTGGTTACAAATATTAAACCGAAATCAATATGGCCACAATCAAGGACTGCAAGAGATTATAGTGGCCATGGCACGTTTACAGCTTCCACTGCAGCTGGCAGCTTTGTGGACAATGCAAACTATAATGGTCTCGCTAACGGGACAGCCAGAGGTGGACCGGCCAGTTCCACTACCAGAATTGCCATGTATAGGGTTTGTGGGCTGGATTATGGGTGCCCTGGTGTGCAGATTTTAGCTGCCTTTGACGATGCAGTTAAAGATGGAGTGGATATTGTATCCATCTCAATTGGAGGAAATCAGGCCGATTTTGTGAACGATCCAATTGCCATTGGAGCATTTCATGCTACTCAGAAAGGAATTCTGGTTGTATCCTCTGCGGGAAACGACGGACCTGATTCTCAAACAGCCGTTAATACTGCGCCATGGATTTTTACGGTTGGAGCGGCCTCAATCGACCGGGAATTCCTCTCAAACGTTGTGTTAGGCAACGGTAAGATTATTCAGGTGAGAACAAGGGAAAACAAACCTAAAAGTATCATGTTTCTTCACTTTACACAACAATTAGTACTATCATTTGTTCAGCACTTCACTAATAGATTCCGCCATTCACGAGCATGCCCTGTTTTTACAGGGATAATAATGAGAATTTCATGCTTGTTCCTAATGGTATTAAAGACTATTTAATAAAGATGTCGACTAAACCTGCAATAAAACGCAGCTGTGTGTCAATCTCTCGAATTGGGGCAACAATTTTGGAAATCAGTCAGATGTAGATTGGTTCTATGACAGATATTTTGTAAAATGTATATAAATTATTTAATATTTTTCATGATTTCTAGATCCATTATTTTGGGGATCTGGCGTTAAAGATTTGTGCTGTGTATTTAGGGTAAGGGCATCACCTTTTCGAATCTCAGCCAATCGGCCGTGCACCCGCTTGTGTACGCAGGAAGCATTCCTGACAACTCCAGTTACCCAGCAGCTGCAAGGTAAATTACATTGATTTTCCAACACAGATTTGTCTTAGGGACATTAAACCATACAATGTAGGAAATTTTATAATCATATTTTTCATGAGGGGAAATTCTAAGGAAGGTATTCTGCAGAAATTGTCTTCTAGAATCCTTAGACGCAAGCAAAGCGAAAGGAAAGGTTGTACTCTGTATTGCAAATGCCACAACTACATCGAAGCAAATAATGAAAATAACAGTCCAGGACGCTGGAGGCATAGGCATGATTTTTGTGGATGATTTACAGATATTTGAAGCATATGACTCTGGTACCTTTGCAGCTACTACAGTAAGTACATCGTCTGCAACAAAGATATTTTCTTACATAAACTCGACCAGGTGCGTTTAATCCTATTCTCTGTCACATGTTTATATTGATGAATTATTCATTTGGATAGTCAATTACAATGTGGCTATTTATAATCTTCTAAGCCTTGTCATTATAGAAATCCCATTGCAACAATTACTCCAATAGAGGTTGTCACAATTTTACAAGCCCGCTCCTGTTATTGCATCTTTTCCATCAAGAGGACTTGGAGGGCTGACCCAAAACATTCTCAAGGTAAGTACTCACTGATTCAGAGTCCATTTAGCTTAATTAACATTCAAAAGCTAATTATGAGAGATCATCACAACATGAACGCTTTAATTGATATTTGCAACCAGACATCAGCGCACCAGGTGTGAATATCATTGTTGCATGGGATCCTCCCAATACGTTTATAGACACAGATCTTTCAGACACTTCTTTCAGGGACGATGTCTACCGCATTCTACATGATGTCTGGAACATCCGTAGCAGTTCCTCATGTTAGCGGAGCTGCTGCATTTGTAAAATCTATGAATCCTACTTGGAGCTCCTCTGCTATCAGATCAGCCCTGATGACAACAGGTACTTTTCAAGTTTTATTCTTGAAATGCATCGTGTAATAATGCAAATATCACATTGACCAAAGCCTGGAGACCTTTTTCCCCTTATTCTGAAAGACTGGATATTTATGATTTCAGTAATGCCTAAATTGAATTTAGTACTTTGAAATGCATAATCCCTTAAAGAAAGTTTTTTCCAAGGGTTAGTTCAGGACAATCCTTGAAGTCAAATGTTGATTCACAATCATTTACAATAGGAATTAATTCAACTAGTCATTGTAGTCAATGTTAATGGCAATGGGTGTTTGGCTGATTCAACGACAGTATATCACAGCCACTTTTTCTAACATCTGTACTCTAATGTATATGGCAGCTATTGTCAGGAACAATATGGGGGAACTATTGACTAATGAATCAGAGATCTCTGGCACGCCATTTGATTTTGGATCCGGAGTAGTGAATCCAATAGGAGCTCTGCAACCGGGGCTTGTATATGAAACATCAACCGATGATTACTTCCGCTTTATGTGTAATTACGGTCTGGACTCTAAGAATATCATGCTCATTGCGGCGAATGAAAGCTATAGGTGTCCATCTGGTGCAAAGGTGGATCTGATCAGTGACATGAACTATCCAAGCATAGCCATTTCCAAGCTAAATATTGTGAATGGGAGCACAACTGTAAGCAGAAGCGTCACAAACATCAGTCCTGATGTCGCACCTACTTACAAGGTCACCATTGGTGCACCTCCGGGTTTGAGTGTGAAGGTCTCTCCAGAAATTCTTAAATTCTCTGAAACTTCCAAGAAGCTATCTTTCGACGTAGTTTTTACAGCAACCAAGGTTGCCACCAAAGGATATGTTTTCGGTACACTCGTGTGGAGCGATGGAAAACATAATGTTCGTACTCCTTTTGCAGTGAATCTGGTGTGACCAAACCATAAGGGGCAACCTTAGAGAAAGTAACAAAACAAATGAAACATGCAGCAAGGCTGCTTATTCCTTGCATAGACTGTAAAGTAATAAAACAAGCGAAACCTGCTTATTGTTAGATATAATTGTTTATTGTTAGATATAATAATTTCTGGTGGTCTCGAGTATTGAGTTCGTAAGGACACATAATCAGTTAAAGATCCAGGTCTCAAATATCATATCTCATTTCAGGGAATATTTTCCTTTCTAGAAAAGAAAATTACAGAGAAGAGTACATTATCTTTCCATTCAGCTGGACTTTCCATTGGGCTTCTTTAATGGAGCAGCTTAAGTGAAGGTTTGTGGAGGAGGGCCTTGAAAATATGACAAATAATAGATCAGTTCAGTTCATTTCAGAATTGGTCTTGGTCCTGGAACAAATACCAAAACAGAATTGATTGTTGTTTAGGCACTCCGGATGCTCACTAAATTAAAAAAAAAAAAAAAAATACCTTATTCTAAATTAAAAAAAAAACATAAAAAATATCTTATTCTAAATGTATTATTGATTGACCTTAAGAGAGGCTCACCTTGAGGTTTTAAATCTAGCAACCTGGAAACACAAAATTGAGAATCTAAAAACTCATAATAAGAATCTAAAAACTCATTTCCAAAATATTAGATTTCAATACATATATAGAAAATTCAACAATACAATAGATAGTCTCTCAAAAGCATTTTAAAGATGAACCCAGACCCAATTATATATGAAAACTTGATTGGTAACCAGGTTTAAGGGGTTCTCTCTTTTCTTATTGCACATATTAACTAATTCTCAGTGCCCTGCTTCTGGGTCAAAGCTGGTAACTAAAACAATACAGAAGTAAAGACTTCAGGCCCAGCATAGGAACAACCTGAAATGGAACAGTCTATTTAGTTTCTTTTTGTAACAGGAGTCTTATTGTGTATAGCTATCCAGTCTTCACAGGTTCAAACATCTCTTATTTTACTTGAGTTTTATAGATGAAACTTTGTTGTTTTTACCAGACAGCTGAAAAGTATAGCCTTGACCTAGGTCACTGATAGTAATTTGAGGAAAACATCTGAAAACGTATTTTTTTCCCTTTTCAAAGAAATAACAAAAAGAGAGATATTTTACCGTGAAAAAAATCAGTTAACGATAAATTGACTTTATGAATTTACCTAATAACATTAACCCAACACAATATGCATAGGGAAACAGTGAATATAAGCGACATAAAGAATGTTGATTTAATTTTTTCATTTTTTCCGTCATTTGATAACGTAGACCACTCCTCGTCTTTATGTTGTGCTACAAGACAAGTGCGTGTAATACCACCTTAAGCTACAAATTTCGATCTTCATAATGTGCTTCCAAATAAATACTTTCAAACTAATTGACAGACACGTGTATATACGTAAGTTTTCAACAAAATATTTCTTAAAATTTTAAGAGTTAATATTTCTAAGTCTGTTAATTTAAAAAAAAAGATTTTTTCTATTTTTTTTATTCACTGAAATTTTATAATATAAATTTATTTTATATTATAAATTATTTTATTTTATTTCGTAGTATAAAATTATTTTATTTTACAAATCATCATAAAATTCTAAAATTCTTAAAATCATTAAAAATTTGAATATTTTGATTAAATTTCATCAAACACTTATTTCATAAAATATTAAAATTATTAAAAATTTAAATTTTGATGAAATTCCATCAAACAATTTATAATTTTTTTTAATAGTAAAAGAAAATAAAATTGAACTTTTTAAATTTTAATATTAAATTCCATCCATGTTTTTTTTTTATATTGACCATTGAATGAGAAATGCAAAAATGAATTCATTTACATCAACAATAACCTTGAACATATTGTTTATTGCGAGAATAAGTTTCGAAATTGAGATTAGATTATCTATTAATCAATCAATTTTTGTGGTGATTTATAGTTGACAAACATACAACAGTGAACCCAATAATATCTTTTGAGAACTTAAATGGAAGTGAATTATGTCGTGTCTTTTTCACTCTTAACGCATTGAATATAATTAGCAATTGCCCCTACAGGTACAGAGGATATAATTAGCAATTGCCCCTACAGGTACAAAGGTACACCGAAGGAATAAAAGATTTGGGAAGATCATCTCGTAAAAGATAGAGCCTAATGCTAAATTTTAAGATTGGAAATCTGCTAATAATCATAAATTTTTATTTACAAAATACAAAGTAACTCAATAAAATTAATTACATTCAACTTAATGATGACTAAAAATATTCATTTTTTCCAAAACGTTACATGCACCCAAATTTTTATTTATAAAATACACAGTAGCTCAATAAATTTAATTACATTCAACTTAATGATGACTAAAATATTCATTTTTACCAAAACTTTACATGCACACAAAATTTGTAATTAAAGGACCTGTAAATCTTATGCCCTATTTAATTCTAAATATAAAATTTTAAAATAATAATCAAGATTTTCACAATTTACATACAAACATTTCCCTAAAACAACCATTTGGAATCCCTTGCAAATTTTCATTTATGTCATAAGCTTAAACAAAAATCCTTATTCTTCATGCTAGCTTAGTCTAGCTTGAAACAAATAAAGGTTGAACCTTATCTTTAACTTGAAGAAAAAAAATTATGCACTAGATTCAATTTTTTTCAACAACTTAGCAAGTTTCAATTAATTATGTAGAGAGAAATGGTGTTTCTCATGTACAATTAAATCCAATCAAACATTCAATTGTAGACACTATTGAAAATCAATCTCAAACATCCCACTAGAAACACTCTGATAAGAAAAGTGTCATTCTCATGAAAAGAAATACAGAGCAAAAGGGTAAGGTGGAAGGTGTTCCTTTAAGGGCATATTGCTTTGTGTCTTCTTTCAAGTAAGATCATCACTGAATACACTAAGAACCAAACCTGGGCCAATTTAATAAAATCAAGTCAATTATTAGACAACATCTCCTGGGATTTACACATACATAGGATATGATAACAATGGATAGTACAAAAACAACATTGGAGATTTAATAATATTAAATTAGAGATATCATATGCTTATTTGTTCATTGATGTTTTTTGCTAAAGCATGCTTCTAAATCAAGTTTTCTATGGAAGTTTAGGAGTCACTCGAAGAATTTCTCTATTGACCATGCATTTTAGCACAATAGGTTTGGGATCTTAGAATCATCGATGTTTTCTCATTTGAGAAATCTTAGTAATTATCTTAATTTTGGTCATGATTTTTTTCTTAGAATTCAAAATTTTGTTTTTTATTCACAATTTTTTTTATTGTAAAGTACGATTTTTTCATTTTCAGGCTAGAACAGACATTGTTCATGTTTCACTAGTACAAAATGGCTAATTAGTTACTAAAAAAATGACTAAAATTTGCATATAAACGACCATTTTTCAAACGGTGGCCAGTAGTAACTAATTTACAGTATCTTATAACGCGACCAAAATTTAGTCATTGATTTGGTCATTAATATCCACAATTAATGGCCAAATATACAACACAAATATTATTATATGGTCACCTAAAAAAACAAATAATGACCAAAGAAATATGACCAAAATATTGGTCGTGTTATAAGATACTGTAAATTAGCTACTAATAGTCATATGTATGCAAATTTTAGTCATCGTTTGAAACCAATTAATGAGCAAAGAAATATGACTAAATTTTGATTGTGTTATAAGATACTATAAATTAGCTACTAATAGTCGTATATACGGAAAATTTAGTTGTCATTTGTAATACATAATTTATCATTTGCAGTAGTCATTTATATTTTTCAGTAATTTCATATTCATTATATAAATGACTAATTTAATAGTTTATATTTATTTCATTTATTTTCATAAATAATTATTGTAAACAAATAATTTAATTGTATATTCATTTTGTTTGTGTTCATAATTAATCAATATAAACTACTAATTTAGTAGTTTTCGATTGATTTTATGTGCTCATTCTTAATCAACATAAATTACGTAGTATGATTTTGCGACTAAATTAAAAATATGTTATACAATGTGCACTGGTTCATCTAATATGAAAATGCAAAGTTATATATGTTAATTACAATAATAAACAATATCAAGTGCAATTATAAATAATTTCAACCGCATAAATTATATTATATGAAATGTCAAGTATTACAAAATGAGTTTACAACTTAATATTGGCTAGAATACAATTTACACATGAAATGTTGTTTCATCACTACAAAACATTTTCATTATGTTTCCAAAGAATTGCAAGTGAATTCACCAACTCTGGAGACTTTACTATCAATCTCTATGTGTGTGTCTTATGTGGGATATTGGCTTTAAGCATATCACTAGAATGGTTCTCTTCTCTCTCTTTTTTCATTTTTCGCTCGAGTGTTATTGTTTTCCTCTTTCTTCAAATCCTGTTGTTGACCATCAATATTGAGTTCATTTTCTGAAAACAAAAGAAGATACAGTGCAAAGTGTAATACATGAAATACGATGAACACTAGAATATAAACTAAAGTAGAGTATAAAGGATTTATATGACATATACCTCAACATCAACAATGTTAAAGTCATTTTCCCCCATAAAAGCAAGAAGCTCGAACAAGATTTCTTTCGTTGAGCAATAGTGGCCACTATGTGGTTAGATGACTTGTATAAACAAAGAAAATAAAATGTCACCATAGAAAATAACACCTTAGTAACTTAGTATTCAACCTTCAGGGAAAGCTTAGGCACAATCATGCTAACTAAGTTACATTCTAAAAATATCAAGCTATAAATAACTTTTGAAAACAAATAATCTGAGGTGTGATGTCTAATCCTTGTTGTTTTATTTGCAACAACATCTCATTCTCTAACACATGAACTTGGTCAAGTATATAAACAACATGTGCTCAAATAACAACATGAAAGTAAACTTTTCTAATAGTCATGAAAATATTTCAACACAAAACAATTAACATAATTTCAATCAATATCATGTAATGCTAGTTTCATCTTCAAGCTTTGGTTGCTATTTAAATGGGCATGATACCAATTATTTTCAATTTCATAGTTAAAATACAAAGAAAAATCAAAAGTGACGCTTAAAATATAATCAAACAATAAAGAGAGGATATCATGGAATGGACATTGCAATTATAAAAAAATTGTTTACCTATCAATCGTTGTATTCTTAGACATTCCTAAAACATTTTCTTGCCCAAAATAACCATGAGGTGAAAGAATCACGACATTAAAAACATCGATGGACAACCTATGCTCAAATCATTTTTAATTTTGTCACCTAAAAAATAATTGCAACAATATATAGCACTGATCTCAAACAACTTACAAAAAAAATCCTTAGTGGCACAAATTCTCCCAATATTTGTATCAGAGCTTAGAAGAATTTTGTATACTCCTTTTAG
The DNA here is from genome assembly GCA_031772625.1 of Pinus tabuliformis. NCBI lineage: Eukaryota > Viridiplantae > Streptophyta > Pinopsida > Pinales > Pinaceae > Pinus > Pinus tabuliformis. The sequence continues at coordinate 643,543,241 of CM062805.1, forward strand.
GACTATATGCAATATGCCACTTGTCTTTAGTAAAGTTCAACAACATATTACACTCTTTAAATGGAAAACCATATACAGTTTCAATAAACAGACTGAGAAATTAAGAGTGAAATGCATATGGACACTAATACCATTGAACAGACAATATGTTACCAATAAGAAGATTGTTTTTAAGAACTTAAAGGAGGACCAAATACCAACCCAAGCATGATTTAAGAGCCTTTTGAAGATTGCCATACTTCTTTCTCGTGGACCCTTTCAACATGCATTCGAAAGATCGGGTAACAAAGTAACCTGTAGTTCCAACCATTGAATTAAAATAAGAAAATGTTATTTTCAGCCTCTTTCTCTTGGGAGTGTTTCTTTTACATTGCCCCTATTTCTGAGTGTGTCATCCCATCATCCAACCTACACAGGGAAAACAAATATATTCAGTTGTTGAATATATTGGAAATCAAATGTAAAATTAACTCAACTTGATCTTTACATGGCATAGGCATAATGAAATGGTACAATAGAAGCATGCTAACTCAGAAACAGGAGATGATAAAAAAGAATAATGGAGCATTGTTTCCTGCCATAGAATTTTCTCTGGCCACAACAGTCGAAAGGATGTCATGTATCAACATATGCTCCTCATTGGTACATGCATTTCCTTATTCCATGAAATCTTGCACATCTGCTACCCTCTTACTAGACATGACCCTCGATCCCAGAGCTTAAGCACAGTGAGAATAGAGCTTCTGCAAGCATGCATGCAACTTGATATTCATGGTCAAACCAATGAATGTGGCAATGAAATTGAAATTTCACATTGTTGGCTAACATTGTTTGCCTAGAACAATGTTCTTGGTAACTGGAATTTCTCGTTCTCATTCTTGGTACATGTTTCTAGTATTTATCATCATAGACAACTTGATGTCATAAAGTCAAATAGAGATCAAAATTTAACCATAACTCCTATAGTCAAATATTAAGGTCCATCTTCCATAATGAATTTTAAGGAATTTCTCATCATATCCCGGTAAATTTCTAATTTAAGATCCTAATATGGATTATAATCAATATGATTAGCCTCACATCTTTCATCACAAAATAATTCTCCTTATATAATGACCCAATTTTAAATTAAACTCATAACCTTCAAAGTTTCATTACAATCTTCCATCATTAGCCTCAAATGAGGGCATATATATTATGGCTTTAGATGATGATGCAGGAGCATTCAAACCAAGAGAAAATCATTGTAATTAAGTAGACATAGGGGGTCATGTATTTTTAGGAAGTTGGATTCCTAAGTGATAAATTGATGTAATATTAAGCTTTTGAGTGCATAAAATAGAAATTAATTAGATAGTGAGAGGAAGTTGTAATTTCTCTCAAACAAATGAGAACACGAGTGGTGAATAAATGACAAGAGTTAGAAGCCAATTAGGACTCTTAAAACAGTTTCATGATTGGAGGGATGAGAGAGATATTTTAGGAATTAATTGAAATAGAAGTGGATAGAGAATTTAGGAGTCAGTTCAGAGGATTTAGGAGTCGAACCAGGATTAGTTCAATAGAACTTTCTAGCATAAATGTAAGCCTACAGGTAGAGCACAAGGAGGCCATGATATTGAAGAACAGGCCTGTGTGAGACACAGAGTCTTGGATATGTAATTGACTATTTATATTTATATATATAGATGTTTATTTCTGACTGTGTCAATGTGTTGAAGAGTATTTCATGAATGAATTACTTGTGAATTCGTAGGATCTGTGATGGTTTGCAGGTAGAATTATGAAGGACGCAGAGGAATAGAATGATTCAGAGGAATCATGAATGGATCCTTGAACCCAATTGAGGAACAGAGGGAAGCTCTGGGGTGAAATAGCGAAGTGAGATTTCACAGAAGAGTAAAGCTCAGAGGTAGTTGAGCAGCGGAAGTAGAAGGTGGAGTTCTGAAGAACTACGCAAGAGAAGAGCGATTCAGAGGACCATAATGGGTCGTTGAATCGATTAGAGGGATTAAAGCCAAACCCAGAAGGAATCACGAAGTAAAACAACAGGAAGGCTGAACCTTTGAAGAAAAGAAAAGCCATAGAAGAACTGAAGACTTAGCGTAAAAAATAAGTAAAATGGAGGAGTGAAGGAGTAAAGTGTTAGTGCTCAACAGTCATTGGATCTTGAAGATCAACGGTCAGGATCCAATCATAGAGGAGACGGAGGAATATCACATCAGTGAACTTTAATAAAGGAAGGCAGTTTTGTAACAGTGAAAGTGGATTTCAGGCGGCCTCAAAACCATAAGCGGTATTGAAGGACGAGCGCCAATTCCACTCATCAAACGACACGTGGCAGTGAGAGGAGAGAGGAAACCACTTTATCGTGTGGTTAATCCTCTCGTTTGTTAGCTACTCGATATCAATGACAACCGTTGGATCTGTTGGGTGAAGATCGATGATGGAGAATAGGCGTGCAAGTTTAAACGGTCGGGAGTAATGTCAACCCTTGGATCGGAGGATACAACAGACGTCAAGATTTGATCGGGAGCTTCGGTGATTGGAGATCAAGCTTATCAGAGTTCGGAGGAGCAGCGTTTTGGAGCGACTAAAGGTGCAGACCTGACGGAGTTATAGCGAGGAGTGTATAATATTTGAGATCCGGCCAAGGGGTCATAGTGGGGTTTTCCCGTGTATTTCCTGTATTGTGTTAACATGTCGCGCCCAAGTATTTTAAGGCTAAAACATATATTATCATTCGATAGTCACTTATCGGAGTCAAAGGGGTGTTAGAGAATATATGTGGTAAGACTGTGGGTAACTGCGATCCCCGATTGCGATAAAGGTGAAACCTCGATAGTTGTGCAGAAGCCGTACAGAGGAGGAAAAAGGTATATTTTGTGGGGTTTTCCTTTGTAAATGGTTTATAAAGGAAAAGAGCACTTATGCATTAAAATATATGTAACCAAGGTTAGCAAAGGGAAAGGTTATATATATGCGGGCTTAAAGGGATAATGAAGGTTATGAAGGTTTAAAGGTCTCGATAGGAAGGATTAATGAAAGGCTTTAATCAAAGTCTTATAAGAAGGCTCGAGGGTTGATAAAATTCCGATAGGAGGTTTAAGCGGGGGTAACCCTATGTCATTTGTTATCAGAGCTGGGTTGTAATTAAAATCATTGGGGTTAAACAGAACAGAGAAATTCTATGTGAAAGCATTAAAAGAAAAGTTATGTGTTAAGGTGTTTATGTAGGAAAGGAAGGATCAGACTCTAATCTGACAGAAGGAAGGCACACAGAGGAGATGTGTAGCAGAACTTACAAATGCAAGAGAGAGAGGAAATCCATTCAAAGTACAGGTGGAATGGTGAAACAAGATCATACTGAGATCTTGAAAGTTAGGTAATATGTTCTGTTTTAAATTAAGAATGTGTGTTTTTAAACTAATGCAAAAGTGACAGCAAGAGAAGCTGTGGTAGGAGAACCAGATGTGTTCTTGAAGAAAGAGTAAGGGAAACACTTTGATGGGGAAGTCGTAGTGAACTTGAAGAATCCAACTAGAGATTGGACAAAGAGGACAATTGAAGTGTTATCAAGAGAGAGTGAGAGATTTTAGAAGCCTAGAAGGAGAAAAGGTGTTGCTCAAGAGGAGGTTCCAGACAGAGGAACCGTGCCTGCCAAAATATTGAGTGAGGAGAGCTTAGTGAGGTAAGATTGCAGCAAGGAGGACTAGCTGTTGCAGAGGCTTGTTGCAGATGAGTAAGGAGCTCATGAAGAAAGAGGAGAAGAAGATGACTACTGATAGTCATAGCAAAGGTTCAGAGAGAAGCCATAGTAGAAAAAAGATGAGGAAATAGGATGCCAAGGCAAATGGCAAGAGGATGAGTCAAGAAGAAATTGACAAAGAGATTGCAGAGTTAAAAGAACAACTCGATGCATTAAGGAGAATACTTTAGGAAAGCCAGAGACTAGGTTGGGTCTTGAGGAAGAAGCTAGTGGAATGGCATGAGATGCAGAGAAGGCTACAACAAAAGCAAGTAAAGTGGCTGATGGGAAAACTCAAAGAAGTTGAGTTAGAAATGGAAGAGTCCATTTGTGAACCAGAATGGGGAGAAGTTCTGGGAGAAAGTGAAGACTACACTGAAGCTAAGAATGGAGATCAAGTGAAGATCTCATGGACTATTGGGATAGTTCAAAACAGCATGGGGAGATGATGACTGAAGATGAAGATTTGAAGACTGAAAATTCAAGTGAGGCCAAAGGTTCACATTGTTTTAAATCTGACAATTTGTGTATGTTTGCAGGTGAAACAGGTGAAGGAAAATTTGTTGATATTGTCATAAAGGAGGAAGAAGACAAGCATAATCTAAATTTTGTTCTGGAAGAAGATGAGATAGATAGGTATCGTATATAGTTGGGGAAAAATATCAAGAAACCAAGTGAAGGGCTTGAAGAAATTGAAGAGGAGACCACCGAAGAATTTTTGAGTCATAAAGAGAACTTGGAACAGCAAGGAGATATGGTGGTTGAAGCATCCAATGAGACCATAGGGTCTTATGTTTTTAAAACTGATAGTTTGTGTATGATGGTAGGTATTGCAGGAGAAAAGCAACCTTTTGAAGATATCTTCAGAGGAGATGAAGATCTAGAAGTAAAAGGTGACAAAGAAAACTTCTCAGAAGAAGAAGAATTTGACTACATACAGAAGGAAAAGTCTATGGATGAGTCTATAAAAGTTGTCATAGAGATGAGGAATCAGGATCTTATTCTCATGAAGAATGAAGGAGTACTCTCTCAGAAAGGTAATCAAATGAGTTTGATTAATGTTATTTTTTAAAAACAAATACAAGAGACTATGTTAGCTGAAAACATAGTAAAGGATCATCAATTCACCATGATGATAGGCACAGTGGAAATAGCCATGGAAGTTGTTGAGAAAGATAGTAAGAAAGAAGGACATCTACTGAAAGATGTTAAGAAGGAAGAACCCTATGCAAAGGATTTAACCTTGGGAGAAGGAACACTAACAAAGGAGTGTTTTGCAGAGGATGAGTAATCTTTTGAAGCTGTCAGAAGTATGGAAGAGTATCTTTCAGAAGATAAAAACTTTGAAGTAAAGGAAGATGGAGAATGTCTCCTAAATGAGAGAAGCAGTGATTTATTGTAGTAGAAAGAACTTAATAATGCATTGACATTTGAAAATGTGACAACACATAAAGAATTTCTTATGGAAGAAGGAGATGAAATTCAGTTTGAAGAGCTGATATGTGAAACAACAGTTGAGACTATTGAACCTTATGATTTCCAAACTAATAATTTGTGTATAAATGCAGGAAACATAAGTGATGATGAAATACTTATGAAGTGTCACAAAGAAATTGCATTGCTAGAATATTTGCTAAGAAATTCAGAGTATGACAGTGTGATTACAAAGGAAGGAGTTCACTATGGTGGACAAGAGCAAGAAGACATCATTAGAGCAGATGATGTGGAAGAGAGACTAGTTGATAGTCTCATGAGTTCTTTTGAGAATTCAACACAACATATTGATGTGCTGACAGAGGAGAAAGAAACAAAGCAGCAAATTGAATTGTTTCCAAAGGAATATAAGGCAAAAAAGCCTTATGTTTTTAGTTTTAACAAGTGTTTTATGAGTGCAGGTTTTGTTGCAGATGTTGGAGGAAATTTGGCACAACTAAACATCCAAATAAAGATGAAAGAAGAAGAATCTGTGGAAGAATTCAATCCATGGAACAAACATGTGAAATTGTTAGAGGGAGTGCTGGACAGTCATGATTCAATACAGGAAGAGGTAATCATGAAAGAGGGCAAGGATGATAGGGAAGCAGAAAACAAAGAAAAAGTTGGAGTAAGCAGAGAAAAAGTTGGAACAAGAGCAAAAGAAGAAGAAAAAGTAAGCCAACAACTACAAAGAGGAAGTAACCAGCAGTAGTTTAAAGAGTTAATGGACGACAACAACAACCTGAAGAAAAGAGAAAGAGGAAGAAGTAAGGGGCAGATTCTGGACTAGCCCAAAGATGCGCTGGAAAAAGAAAATGAAGAAATGCGACAACTAATGATGAAGCAGTCCAAATGGAGGAAAATGGTAGCAGTAGGAAGAAAAATCAATCAGAACTTGAACCTGATTGACAAGAAGAAGAAGATGGAGCAGAAGATAGCAGAAGTATAGGAGAAGCAAGGGAACAAGACATTTGGGCAGTTATAAAATAATGTATGGGATCTAGGAAGACAAATATCAGAAGACACATGATTAGGAGATCATGAATATTTTCTACTTTGGGAGTCTGATGTAGGAGCATTCAAACCAAGAGAAAATCATTGTAATTAAGTAGACATAAGGGGTCATGTATTTTTAGGAAGTTGGATTCCTAAGTGATAAATTGATGTAATATTAGGCTTTTGAGTGCATAAAATAGACATTAATTAGATAGTGAAAGGAAGTTGTAAATGCTCTCAAATAAATGAGAACATGGGTGGTGAATAAATGAAAAGAGTTAGAAGTCAATCGGGACTCTTAAAACAGTTTCATGATTCGAGGGATGAAAGCGAGCTTTTAGGAATTAATTGAAGTAGAAGTGGACAGAGGATTTAGGAGTCAGTTCATAGGATTTAGGAGTAGAACTAGGATTAGTTCAACAGAAATTTCTGGCATAAATGTAAGCCTATGGGCAGAGCACAAGGAGGCCACGATATTGAAGAACAGGCATGTGTGAGACACAGAGTCTCGGATATGTAATTGACTATTTATATATATATATATATATATATATATATATATATATATATATGTTTATTCCTGACTGTGTGAGTGTGTTGAAGAGTATTTCATGAATGAATTACTTGTGAATTCGTAGGCTCTGTGACAGTTTACAGGTAGAATTCTGAAGGATGCAAAGGAACAGAATGATTAAGAGGAATCATGAATGGATCCTTGAATCCAATTGAGAAATAGAGGGAAGCTCTGGGGTGAAATAACAAAGTGAGATTTCACAGAAGAGTAAATCTCAGAGGTAGCTGAGCAGCAGAAGCAAAAGGCGGAGTTCTGAAGAACTATGTAAGAGAAGAGTGATTCAGAGGACCATAATGGGTCACTGAATCCATTAGAGGGATTAAAGCCAAACTCAAGAGGAATCACGTAGTAAAACAATAGAAAGGCTGAACCTTTGAAGAAGAGCAAAACCACAGAAGAACTGAAGACTTAGAGTAAAAACTAAGTAAAAAGGAGGAGCGAAGGAGTAAAGTGTCAGTGCTCAGCAACCATTGGATCTTGAAGATAAATGGATAGGATCCAATCACAGAGGAGACAGAGGAATATCGCATCAATGAACTTTAATGAAGGAAGGTGGTTTTGTAACAGTGAAAGTGGATTTTGGGCGACCTCAAAGCTGTAAGAAGTATTGAAGGACAAGCGCCAATTCCACTCATGAAACGACACATGGTAGCGAGAGGAGAGAGGAAACCACTTTATTGGGTGGTTAATCCTCACGCTTGTTAGCTACCTAATATCAACGACAGCCATCGAATTTGTTGGGTGCAAATCGATGGTGGCTAATAGGCGTGCAAGTTTAAACGGTTGGGAGTAATGTCAACCATTGGATCGGAGGATACGACAGATGGTCAAGATTTGATCGGAGGCTTCGGTGATTGGAGATCGGGCTTATTGGAGTTTGGAGGAGTAGCATTGTGGAGCAACTAAAGGTGTAGACCCAATGGAGTTATAGCGGTGAGTGTATAATATTTGAGCTCCGGCCAAGGGGTCGTAGCGGGATTTTCCCCTGTATTTCTTGTATTGTGTTAAAGTGTCGCACCTGAGTCTTTTAAGGCTAAAACATATATTATCGTTCCGATAGTCGCCTATCGGAGTTAGAGGAGTGTTAGAGCATATAGGTGGTAAGACCATGGGTAACTGCGATCCCCGAATGCGATAAAGGTGAAACCTCGATAACTATGCAGAAGTCGTACAGAGGCGGAGAAAGGTATGTTTTGCGGGGTTTTCTTCTCTAAATGGTTTATAAAGGAAAATAGTGTTTATGCGTTAAAATATATGTAACCAAGGTTAGCAGAGGGAAACGTTATATATATGCAGGCTTAAAGAAATAATGAAGGTTATGAAGGTCTAAAGGTCCTCATAGGAAGGATTAATGAAAGGCTTTAATCAAAGTCTTATAAGAAGGCTCGAGGGTTGATAAAGTTCTGGTAGGAGGTTTAAGCAGGGGTAACCCTACATCAAATGACAACTATAATATAATTAAAGGATAGAATTTATGAAGCATGCATAAATATTTAAAGATGTAATCAATGTGAGGTATGTAATTTATGTAGAAATTCTCACTGTAGATCACCTGATAATGCAATATACTAAAGAAAAATACTAGATCTACTTCTAAAAACAAACTTGCAGAAGCTTAATTGATTTTGATCAAGATCAAATAGAATACATATAATAGATGAAGAAGAAACAATCACACATGAACACAGAAGAACACTCTGGGGAAAGCCTCAGTTAGAAACCTCGCTATCTGTATTATCATACTAGTGGAAATATCTCAGGATTACATAAAGATTTAGGTCACAAGCTATCTAGCTCTCAGTACAATCCCTCACAACTGCTCATAGATAGAACAGACAACATATATGCCTTCCTTCAGTCCTCCAAGCCTCCTATTTCCTTGTGCGGTTTCTCCTGGGTCCTCAAGCCACTACCTATGTGTAATTACCTCACGCATTGCACACCAACCTTAGAAATAACTGTGAAATCATGAAGGAAAGAATTCCTTCTTCATGCAAGAGATATCCTCATGGGAATATACCTGCAACTGATAGTACACTGTCCCATCCTTTGATCTCAACTAGGTCTCTGTCTGAACTGACATGCATGAGTTATTTATGAGAGAATATTCAATTACCTGAAGTACACTAGTTGCATGCATGCATGCATTGACTAACTGAACTCACAACCAGTTCCACAAGTTGTTGGAACTAATCTAACTAGACTTAACTCAGTGAACTGAGGTAACTAATTACAACTCAAAGTACAACTCATCCTGATCTCCTTAATTAAGGGATAACTATTGCATGTCTTCACATAGACTTCATGTTTGAATTTCTCCAACTAATTAACTGAAGATGAATTAATTAATTATTTTACAAACAACTGCTGAGCTCAAATTCGAATTTTAATTCACAATTTTAATTTAGGGACTAATTAAAATTGGAATCTATCCTGAAATGCTATCTATAGGAATGTTATTTTTAGGATTTCTTGTTGCTATTTTCAACACTCCCTCTCAACAAGAAAGGGATTATCTGTCACCCCGATCCTATCTATGTGGAACTTGAATTTTTATTTTGAAAATGCCTTAGTCAAAATGTCTACATCTTGCTCTTTGGTCGAAACATACTACAACAACATGATCCTCTTCACCACATAGTCTCGAAGATGATGATACCAGATATCTATATGCTTGGACCTGTCATGAAATACTGGATTCTCAGAGAGTTTGATACAACTCTGATTATCAAAATAGATCACAGTTGGATCCATCCTCTCATCAAACAAACCAACTAGAATTTTCAGCACCCAAATGGCCTCACATGTTGCCTAACTTGTAGCCATGTTTTCAGCCTCTCATGAGCTAAGTGCAACTGACCTCTATTTCCTGTTGTACCAAGAAATTGCAGCTAAACCAAGGTTGAAAATTCCTCCTGATGTGCTCTTTCGATCTGATGGACTCCCTGCCCAATCTGCATCTGTGAAGCCCTGAAGCTTCACTCCCTCTGTCCGTCTGTACCATAATCCAAAATGAGATGTGCCTCTGAGGTATCTCAAAACATGCTTAACTACCTTCCAAAACAGCTTGGTAGGCTAAACCATAGCTTGTCTTAGGTGGTTCACCACAAAGCACCAATCTGGTTGTGTGTTCACTAAAATACATCAATGAACCCACAAGCTACCGATACATAGTAGCAACTATTACCTCACCTAAAGTAGCATCCTCCTTCCTCCAGTTACCTGCTAGAGGAGTCTGCATGGGCTTGCACTTCTTCATGTGGAATATCCTGAGTATCTCATTGGCATACTTGCCTTGAGACACAAACACTTCCCCATCCTTCTGCCACACTTCTATGCCTAGAAAGTAGTGCATGAGACCCATGTCCTTCATCTCAAACTCTCTTGCAAGGTCCTCCTTGCAAGACTTAATCAATTGATCATCAGATGTTAATATTAGATCATCAACATAAAGAACAATGATCAATGGCTTACCTTCTACCATGATGTGGTATAGGTTCACATCCACTTCACTCTTTGTGAAGCCCAACCCGGTGAAATAGCTGTTGATCCTGGTGTACCAAGCATGAGGTGCTTGCCTTAGACCGTACAAATCTCTCTTGAGTCGGCACACATGCGACTTACGATCAAAGGTCTCAAATCCTTCCAGCTGCTCTATGTACACCTCTTCCTCAATCTTGCCATTGAGGAATGCAGTCTTCACATCCATCTGATGGATCTTACAACCCATCTGTGCCGATAATGCCAACATCGATCTGATAGATGAGTACCTTGCTACAAGAGCAAAATTCTCATCATAGTCGATCTCCTCGACCTGTGAGAAACCACGGGCAACAAACCTTGCCTTATGTTTCTCCACACTACCATCAACTGCTTTCTTTACCTTGTAAAGCCATCGGGAACTCACCACTAACTTGTTCTCTGGTCTTGGAACAACATCCCAAACACTGTTCCGAACTATGGAGTCATACTCCTCCACCATAGTATCAACCCAAACTAGCTGTTGCACTGCTTCCTCGAAGGAAGATGGTTTGGTCTCTATACATTCCCCAATAAGGGCCACGTAACTAGTGTATTGCTCAGGTGACCTCCTCTATCTGCACTGAGAAGATGGTTGTCCCACATTCTCTCTCACATCCATCAACAATCTGTCAACTTCCCTTGTTTTTGGCCATCTATGGAAGACTCTGAATGAGTGGATGTCTCCACTCCTGAAACCTCTACATGCGGCTGCTCCGCATCAGTCTGAGGCTCCTCCTCCTTAGGAACCAAAAGTTCCTCCTCTGCATGCAACTTGAGCTCCCTCTCAAGGGATACTCGCATGGACTTCTTCTCGTCGAACTTTATATCTCTGTGTACCACAGTCCTCTAACTAGTAGGCAAGAACACCCGATATTTGTGGGGTATATCAGTGTACCCCACAAGTATCCCCAACTCAGTTGTTGGCTCAAGTTTCTTCCGGGCATCTTTGGTCACATGGAAAAATACCGATGAGCCAAAGATCCTGAAGTGACTGACATCTAGTCTCTTCCCAGAGAAATCCTCCTCTGGTGTCTTCATCCCCAGTATGCAACGCAGTATTCTATTCCACAAGTATACTACTGTATTTCATGCCTCAGCCCATAAATGAAGTGGTAGGCCTTGGTCATGTAGCATCACCCGAGCTGCTCCCACAATCATTCTGTTCTTACTTTCGTCCACCCCATTCTACTGCGGTTTATGGGGTGCCGTCAACTCCCATTTAGTTTCTACTACTACATAGAAGTCCTTAAACTCCTGAGAGACATACTCTCCACCATTGTCACTCTGCAAGGCCCTAATTTTCTTTCCAAATTCTTTCTCAACCAAGGCTTTGAACTCACAAAACCTTGAGAAGGTTTGATCCTTCTTTTGCATGAAATAGATCCAGCATCTACGAGAAAAATCATCAATGAAAATAGCATAGTACCTTTGTTTAGTAGTGTAGGCTGTCAAGAATGGTCCACACACATCTGTATGAACTTGCTCCAAGATTACTCTAGCTCGACTGTCTCGACCCTTTAAGGAAGATTTTGCATACTTACCCAAGGTACAACCTTTTCATGTATCCACTCACTCAAGTTTACCCTTGGGAAGTTCGGTAGAAATATGTTGCATGATCTTCAAGGCCCCATGGTGCAAGTGGCCCAATATTCTATGCCATAGCTTGCCAATATCTTGGATTTGTACCAAATTTGCTTTGGAATTCAATGCAACATAGTCATCTACCTCCAGCTTGTATAGATTCTTCACTCGAATCCCAATCTTCTTGGTCTGTCCCGTGTTGATGTGTCTCAGGAATGCGTTTCCTTTACTAAATACTACATCATAGCCTTTATCTTCCAACATTGTGATAGATAGTAGCTTCTTCTTCAGTCCAGGCACATACTTTACATCAGTCAGGGTGAGAGGAGGTCCATGCTCCCTTTGAAACACAACCGTGCCTTCACCTGAAACATGGTACTTTCCATCATCGCCCATCTCTGTGTGCAACTGGAGGTCCTTCTCCTCCAAGTTACTGAATAAACTCTTATCGTCGGTCATGTGGAATGAGGCTCCACTATCCAGGTACCAAACACAACCCACCATCGATGAAACCATGCATGCGATGAGGGTGAAATCTGATTCGAACTGTGAGACAAGTGCCTCACTATCTGATCCTTTCGAGGATCCCTTATTGGATTTCTTCTCTGGAGAATTTGTTGCATAATGGCCCACCTCATGACAATTAAGGCATCACAATTTAGATTTGTCAATCTTCTTCCCACCGTGGGAAAAACTCAATTTGGAATGGGAAGCCTTCCCTTTCCCTTTTCTCGCCTTACTCGCTAAGGCTAGATTTTATTCATCATCATGCTTTGATGAAGAATCATCTCTGGTGCTTCTCCTTATCTCTTCCTGCATCAAATCTGACCACAGTCGTTCCCAATCTGACAATTTCTCTCTTCCATTTACTGAGTCTTGGTAGCTATGCCAGCTCTTAGGAAGATTGAGGAGAGCAAGACTCGCCATGTCATCATTGGTTGTCGTGATTCCTACACTTCCAAGCTCATCCCTGCAGGTGGTGAGCTTGTTCAGATATGTAGAGATCATGTTTTCCTTTTCACACTTGATTTTCCAAAGCTTGTCTTTCAGCGCCAGCTTCCTCTAATCGCTTCTATTCTAATATAGATCCTTTAATGTTTTCCACATTGAAAATGGTGTCTCCTTCCCATGGAGACTCGAGACAATGTGGTCTCGAACTCCCTCCAGAAGAATCATCCTTGCTCTAACCACACATTTCTTCCATTCTACCAATTCTTGAGCATTAGCAGCTGCTAGCTTGGGGACTTCTTGATCAATGAAGTCCTTCAAACCATTGTCCTCTAATACCGCTTCCATGCAATCCTTCTAGGCTATATAATTCGAGCTGCCATCCAGAGCATACTCGAGTCTCAAACCATTGAATGCCATTGGTGAAATTTGAGATGTGATAAGAATTCGATTTCTATAATCAAGAACTTCAAACTTTGAACTTCTCCCTTATTTTTATACTGTTCTCTACTTTAATCACCTTTGCTTTGATGCCATGTACAAATTCTCAACATAGATCACCTGATAATGCAATATACTAAAGCAAAATACTTGATCTACTTCTACCAACAAACTTGTGGAAGCTTAATCAATTTTGAGCAAGATCAAATAGAACACATATAACAGATGAAGAAGAAAAAATCACACATGAACACAGAAGAATACTCTGGGGAAAGCCTCAGTTAAAAACCCCGCTATTTTTATTATCAAACAAGTGGAAATATCTCAGGATTACACAAAACTTTAGCTCACAAGCTATTCAGCTCTCAGTACAATCCCTCACTGCTCCTCATAGATAGAATAGACAACACATATGCCTTCCTTCAGTCCTCCAAGCCTCCTATTTCCTTGCGCAGTTTCTCTTGGGTCCTCAAGCTCCCACCTATGTGTAATTACCTCACACACTATTCACCAACCTCAGAAATAACTACACAATCCTCAAGGAAAGAATTCCTTCTTCATGCAAGAGATATCTTCATGGGAATATTCCTGCAACTGATAGTACACTATCCCATCCTTTGATCTCATCTTGGTCTCTGTCAGAATTGACATGCATGAGTTATTTGTGAGAGAATATTCAGCTATCTGAAGTACACTAGTTCCATGCATGCATGCATTGACTAACTGAACTCACAATGAGTTCCAAAAATTGTTGGAACTAATGTAACTGGACTTAACTCAGTTAACTAAGCTAACTAATTATAACTCAAAGTACAACTCATCCTGATATCCTTAATTAAGGGATAACTTCCTCAATCAAAGGCATAACTGTTGCATGTCGTCACATAGAGTTCATGTTTGATTTTCTCCAACTAATTAACTCAAGATGAATTAATTAATTATTTTACAAACAAATGTTGAGCTCAAATTCGAATTTTAATTCACAAATTTAATTTAGGGACTAATTAAAATTGGAATCTATCCCGAAATTCTATCTATAGCAATGTTATTTTTAGCATTTCTTGTTGCTATTTTCAACATTAACCTCAAATGAGGGCATATATATTATGGCTTTAAATGACAACTATAATCTAATTGAAAGATATAATTTATGAAGCATGCATAAATATTTAAAGATGTAATCAAAGTGAGGTATGTAATTTATACAACATATTTTAAAATTTTAAAATAAAAAATAAATAAATATGTAATTTATACCACATGTTTTAAAATTTAAAGATAGAAAATAAGTAAAAAGAAATAGTAATAAGGAAACCAACATCTATCAAGCGCGGAGAGGGAACAAATAAATTAAATAAATTTTCACTCTATAGGCTTAGTAGATCCAGAGTAAAGATGGATCTATGTTGGTTTAATTCCCCCTTTAAATAGGTGGAATACCTTGGATCAATACCATGTGCCATCTTTATTTTTATTAATATTAATATTAGGGTTAATAGTGCTTTTTTTGCATGTTATTAATAATAATTTGGCCCATGGTATTTGGCCCATAGGGTTCACCTAAATAAAACCTATTTTTTTATTGTTTGTAAATATAAAGTGAATTATGGAGTAAATATAAAAAACTATTATACTTATTTACCATACCTCTCGTTTATTTATATTTTTATTAATTTACCATACCTCTTTTATAAATATGGTATTTGGCCCATGGTATTAAAATAGTATTTGGCCCATATGCTTCACCTAAATAAAAACTCTTTTTTGAGTCTTGGTAATATAATGAGATTTATGGACTAAATATAAAAAGAGGTTTTATTTATTTACCATACCTCTAATTTATTTATATTTATATTTATCACACATCCACTTTATTTATATTTTTATTTATTTACCATACCTATTTTATAACTCTTCAATTTTAAATTTATATTGTGTTTATATATAATAATAATTAGATTGATTTTTAAATAGGACCGATATTAAATTAAAAATATTAAATGTTTTAATACGTAAAAAGTAAAGAATAATAATAAGCAATAAATAGTAACTAAATAATAATAGTAATAAGTAAATAATAATAAATAGATAAATAGTAACAAGTATAAATAATACATATTTAAATTTAAAATGTTTACATAAATACATTATTTGTTTACCCAAAACTTTATACATTACCCAAAAATGTTCTTAATCATTATTGGAATTGAGGTGTTATAGGTGTTTGGGAGTATAAGTGGAATTTTAATAAAATATAAAAAAAATTGAAAACAAAAAAACAAGTTTATTAAAATGCATAATCTACATAAGTCCAAATGTTTGAGTGTTTGGGATAAAAATAAAATGACCAATCTACGTAAGTTCAAATGTGTAGGAGTTCAGGATAAAAATAAAATGATCACTCAAAGAATACCCAAATTTCTAAGAGTTCGGGATAAACCCAAATGTCTAGTAGTTTCGGATAAAAATAAAATGACCGCTCAAAGAATACCCAGATTCTCAATAAGAACTCATAATGTAGAAGGCTTTTAAAAATAATAAAACCTAGTTTCTTTGAAAAGCATGGTCTGGGGAGATTCAGAAGTTCGAGAGATTCTGAATAAGAACTGATAATGGGGAAGGCTGTTAAAAATAATAAAAACTAGTTTCTTTGAAAAGCACGATCTGGGGAGATTCGAAAGTTCAAAGGCTAGGGTTCGCGGGTTGTGGAACATGATTAAACCTATTGATATTTGGATATCTGGCTCGATGGCTAAAACATTTTTGATGTTGGACATTTTATTCGCAAAAGCACTATATAAAATATTTATCAAATGAGAAATAATATTCATAAATAAATTATACGAAAGAAATGTTTAGATCTATATATATCTGAGATCTGAGGTGTAAGCATGCTCATAATTTGTAAAAATGCCCGAACTTCAGATCATGTAAGGAGAAAAAATGAAATTTATTAAAGAAATGCATATAAAGTAAACAGAATCGTGTTTTAGAAAATTGCGTGGAATCTAGACTTACTCACGAAATATTAAACCCTGACTTATGCTTTGCATGTCCAAGTTAAGCTAGAATTGTAGTTTCTCCACCTTCTTTATTCTCCACATTAATGTTCAATGTACTCCTTATTGCCTAGGGATTGGACGTATACACACAAAGAGAGGAAAAAACCTCATCCTTGCTAAAATGTCTCGTCTGGAAAATGTGCTCAAATAGCTCCCCACCTGCTACATATTCCATGAGTATAGCTAGATGAGTGGGAGTCAGCAATACCTCCTTGAAGCGAACTATGCTGGAATGCTGCAGAGATCTGTAATTAATAATCTTGAGCCTCACATTTTCATCAATATTCTTCTGCTGCCCCCTCCCAATAAGATCGGGTATTAACTGCACCCAACCAGTAGAAAAGAGGTCGCTTCCCTATGCTCTATTGGTAGGAGTGGGTGCCATTATGGTGACACAACTTAATGAAAATAGCACGGGACAATGCAGAGCAGATTCATTGAAAATCTAGCCTCACCAAGGAGACCTAGATCAATGCTACCATCCTAGAAACAGTGCCAAGTTGTAAAACAATGCCAATTATCAAGGAAGGATCTACGATCTATAACCCCTAGGGTTTACCACCAAAGCACCCTAAACCCCAAATTTACCGCCTCTACATTTTAATCATTTTTTTCCTTTGCAATCGATTAAATTCCAGTCCACATAGTTATACCATGGCTGCAAAACCTTCTCAATAAGAACAAAAAAATCGATGAGAAAATAAGAGTAGAGGAAGAACTCAAAAATAAAGCAAGAAAATTGAATTACTAAAAGAAAAAAAAAGAGTGAAAAATACTTTGGAATCTAAACAATTTAGATCTAGATCTGGGCAAGCGTGAGAAGATGGCTGGCAGAATTATGTAAATTAGAGACGCTTATTGATCTAACATGCATGTGTTGCAATAAAGCCGATTTGAAGCCTTTGTTTGTTTCATATGAGCTACTCTTCATTGCTTTCCATAATCTAAATGCCAATTTTTACACGTAGCATCGGACTTGTTATAATAATTTAGTGAAATATTTGTTTATACTCATTTCACTTGCAAAATAATTTTATTTGCCCCGATTTGGACACACGAGCCTAAATAGTTTATAATAGGCTAGTGGATTATAATAAATTATTTTCATATTATTTCACGTACTAAATTTTATTTGCTTACACGTTTCACATAAAATTTTATTTTACCATTAAATTTTATTTTACCGAGTTTCCTAAAATCAAATATTAAAATTGATTTTCAAATAAAATAAAATGGATATATTTTTTAATATTAAAAGTTAGTTTTAATTTGCTCCATGGTGTGGATTAGTTGATGATGGAATGGGTTGTTAAGGCATTTTTTATAATGTTATTGGTTTAAACTTAGATTACCTTAGTGTACCACGTGTGAGGTAATGTACGTATACTTGGAGGTGATTGTATTAAAATTGATTTTCAAATAAGATAAAATGGTTATATTTTTTAATATTAAAAGTTAGATTTAATTTGCTCGATGGTGTGGATTAGTTGATGATGGAATGGGTTGTTAAGACATTTTTATAATGTTATTGGTTTAAACTTAGATTAGCTTACTGTACCACATGTGAGGTAATGTGGGTATACTTGGAGGTGATTGTGGTAGTGGATAGAATCGATCACTGTCATGCAAGTACAAGCTCTCTATAGTTGTCTATTTTTCCACATTAAAAAAATAACAACAATAATAATAATAATCTTATTTTTTTTATTTTATTGAATTAATTATTATCAAAATTAGATGTTATTAAAATCTCATGATTTTATTGGAGGTATTTTAGGTGATGGAAATAAGGTAAACTAATTTTCTTGTAAGCATTTTCTAAATTGTGTCGTCACTCCAACACTCTCATAGAAAAAAAATCTTAACCCCACCTAGCATGCCTAAAATAAAACTCTCAAGCCAGCCACCCAATGTCACATTGGTGGCTTTCTCTCACTCTTTAGACTAGACTGAGGGATATCCTTGTCTAAGGGGGAAATCCATAAAGATCGAGCTAAGCTAGGTCATTGAGTAATGAAGGAAAGTTCCTTAACAAAGACTAGTGATTTGACACTACTCACTCTCAAAGTAAAAGGTTAGGGATAAGTGTGCGAATAGTCAAACAAACCATGAATTATGAACAAATTTTGAATGATTTTAATTAGAAAACTATGCTTATTCATGCAATGAAATTATACTTGAAAAATGAAAAATAAAACTTGCTCAATTAACCATATAACATGAGATGCTAGTGAAGCATATATACAATGGCACAATAAAAATAGAAAATGAATCATAAATTGTGTCTATCCAAGTAAGGAATTAGATCATTCATTCATTATATTCATTAGCATTGTAGATTGAGAGTTTTTTATCATCATCAAGAGACCATTCCATAATTAAGTAAATCATACACCAATAGTATTAACTATGTTTGAGATGCCAAAGAGTATGTGTTTGCAATGATAAATAAAGGAAATATTCAAACTTTTCGTTGTTACCAAGGAAAATGAGGATAACAAAATTGAATGTGGACCACTTACACATTTGTAACATTCAAATGTCATCCATTTATCATCAATTTATCACCATTTATAGTTAGGTAGTTTGTAAATGTAGAATTGTGACCCAAATGATGTATTTGTAACATTCCAAAGTGTGTAATTACAACTAATGAACCATGAACAATACCATTAGCATGTGAACACATTAACCACTATGCATTTATAGCTAATTGCCATTAAGACTAGAGACCAATGTAAGTTTTAAAGAACCCCTGAACAATCAGAAATTCCATATCGTGTCAATATCAAATATTTAATAATTGCTTGCTTTGTCTAAATTATGTGTAGTGTGCACCAATAGTTGCACTATTGGGCTTCGATCACTATCTTGTTAATGTGTGTTAAGATGTGACATTTCAAATTAGAAACTAATCATACATCTATAAAAAGGGAAGCTAGTAAACCGTCAAGATAATCTCAAAAATAGTGAATTGTTATCCTTATGAACCAAGTCATTTCATGTTTCCATGCATTGATTTGTGTAAGGGTGTGGTTAAAATGTCAAATGTGTTAAAAAAATGTAAGAAATAAATGTATCAAGAATAAAATTTGACTATGATGCAAATTCACAATTATTAAAGAGCTTAAATATCAAGGTGTTTCATGCATTCATGTACTCATGTGAAGCTTAAGCAGGGAAAATTTTAAGAACCCCCCTAAATTTATAAATATAATAAATGGGCGAATCTCCATGGTATATAGGAAAAATGGAAGGCGATTTTATCAATAATATAATATGTATATATAATTTTTTGGCGAATCTCTCACCACGCATGGCGAATATTTTACTCAATTATAAAATCTTGTAAGATCTTGGCAAGTCTTTCACTAAATAATAAAACTTTGTATGGATCTAAGACGATAGAATTTCCCCTTTAAATAGTCTATGCTCACATGAATACCATGGTATTACCATGGGTCAATACCATGGGTTATCATAAACGTGGAGCTCAAAAATTACTATTAGTAATTTATAAAAATTAATAAAATTAATAATTGATTTTTATTTTATTTTTTATTTTAACCAAGCTAAAATGTTTAACCTACATTAAATTACAACATCCATTTTTACTCTTGACCAAGCCCCAAGAGGATCAAATATTTTTTCACTCTATGCTAGTTTGCATATCACGATATTTGATACCTCTCGGGGGTTAGTAGATCCAGAGATGGATCTATGCTGGTTTAATTAATTCCCCCATTTAAATAGGCTACATTCTAGGTGAATACCATGGGTCAATACCATGTGCCATTTTGGTGAATACCATGGGTCAATACCATGTGCCATTTTTATTTTTATTAATTCTAATATTAGGGTTAATAATGGTTTTTTTGCATGGTATTAAAAACAATCTAGTCCATGGTATTTGTCCCATAGTATTTTGCCCATAGGTTTCACCTAAATATAACCCATTTTTTGAGTGTTCGTAAATATAAGGTGACTTATGGAGTAAATATAAAAAAATGTTTTATTTGTTTACCATACCTCTTGTTTATTTATATTTTTATTAATTTACCATACCTCTATTACAAATATGGTACTTGGCCCATAGGATTCACTTAAATAAAACCTCTTTCTTGAGCCTTCATAAATAGAAGGAGGGTTATGGACTAAATATAAAAAGAGGTTTTATTTATTTACCATACGTCTAGTTTATTTATATTTTTATTTATTTACCATACCTTTTGAGTAAGTATAAAAATACGTTTTATTTATTTACCATACCTCCACTTTACTTATATTTTTATTTGTTTACACCAAGTGACTTATGGAGTAAATATAAAAAATGTTTTATTTATTTACCATACCTTTTATTGATTTATATTTTTATTAATTTAGCATACCTCTTTTATAAATATGGTATTTGGCCCATAGGATTCACTTAAATAAAACCTATTCTTGAAAATGGGCGAATGGAAGGTTGTAACTCCTAATTTCAAGGGCTAAATTTACCTTTTTTACCCTCTCCCTTAAAATAAGGTGGGCTATTTGAGGTGATTTGTAAAAATGTACTATGATACAAAATATTCGCCCACTAAAAATTTAAAACCCCTTAATTTCGCCAAAGGGCGAACATTCGCCCCTAAAATTATCCTTGAGCTTAAGAGTGTTTACTATGTCATAGATATGTTACCTAGATATGTCAAATCCAACATGAACAAGTATAAATATGATAATGTGTCCTTACAAGTAAAGCATTAATCATTTTTAATTTATGCTAATCATTTTTTATTTTGTCACTTATTCTCTAGTCATATATTTTAGTCCTAGACTAAATTAGTCATTCAGGTTAGTCGCTTTTAGTTGAGTCACTTAATTCTAGTCATGTATTTGATCCCTAGACTAAATTAGTCGTTGAAGTTAGTCACTTTTAGTTCTGTCATTCAAAATTGCTCAAATCTAGTAGTAATTCACTTGAAATAATTGTGGTGACTAAATTTTTTAGTCACGTAGTCACTAATCTCTCATTTTGTACTAGTGTTTCTTAAGGCATTTTTGTATCTTGAGGCGATTGTCCATAAATTTCTAAAAATGTTATAGCTTTATCTTGTTTTAAAAATGGACAAATGAGGATATCATTAACCAAAACTTGTGTTCAGAAAGATATCTTTGTGCAAGTTCTGTATTGTTAAGAAATAAAAGGACCAAAGAAAAAACTTCAATATCTATTAATAATAGAAGAGAAAATTCTTTAGTTTCCCATCTCCAAATCCACCACCATTAATGATGGTAGCTTTCTCCAAACCCTACAATATTCATATCATTGATTTCATCTTCAATTCTGATATAGAATATCCATAGGTAATTAACACATTATGTTTGTCCTAGCAATTATTTACCATAATTATATCTCCTATATTTTTTAATTTTGGTCTTGAGTGTAGGTCTTAGCTAAAGCTAAGAAATTTGTGACCTCAACAAACTCACCTGAAACAATGACGACAACCCTGTCCATAAAAGGTAAGTCAAGTTTTTCATGGAAGAAATCAGGGTTATTTTGGTAGCACCCCAAATGCAGCAATAATGTGCTCATCATGGAAATACCTTAAAAGATCCATATCAGGGCCACTGACATTATATTTCAAGCATTGGAAGAACCAATTACAACTCTAGCCTTATTTTTATTGATAGTTTACCTCTTCGACTTGCAAATAGCAGCAAACCAGGTTCTTTCAGTGGCTCTTCCATGTTTGATTTTAGTTATCAAATAAATTCATCATTTGAAGTGATTAAATGAAAAAGGTTCCTAACATGATGATTATTCTATTATTTGGTGATGCTACATGTTTTCATTCCTAAGGTGTTTTCCTAAACTCTATACCATGAATTTTTGTTTCATGGAGTGCTTTTTTCCTCGAACAATTACCCAGTGACATGATAACCCTTTGAAATCCTTTAGTTTTAGTTGATATATTAGAGCATGGAAATACTCTTCCTTCTCTATGGAAGCTGAATTTATATTCACTACATCATTTCATTCCATTTATTTCTTATTCATTATGACGTCTTAATTTGTAAATATGTTCTGCAACATAAATCTTATTAAGGACTATGCCTCTAACCAGGTATGTCAATGTGGTTTTCTTATAATCTGTTGTTTGTATTAGTTATTGTGTTTTGAGTCTTTCTATACCGAACAATTTGGCAAAGTGAGATACCTTACTTCTTGAAAATGTCATAGTAACAAAGGAATCTATCATCTTTCAAATGGTTAATAAGAACTGATCTTCGTACACAAAATGTTGTTGTCTACATTGCGTAAACTTGTTTTATGGCACTATAATGAATAAATATATCACACACGGGCATGTATTTTACTTTTCCATGATGTCAACATGTAAATAGTTGGAACGCAACATGTCTTCTACATGCCTAAGAGAAAAATTTTTCTAGCCTCAACTTTTCAAGTTATTGAAATACTTTTTCTAAGCTGATTCAGAACTATAGAATCCTCTTTTTTTTTTAAATAGAATATATTATTTCAATAAATTTTGACTTTATCTTTTGTAAAATAAAAATGAGTCTTCTTGTTTTTCTATAAAAAAATGATACTTTTTGAAAAATCGCTTTTGACTCTGCTTTTTCTGAAACCAAACTGATAGGCCTATGATGGTGTAATCATTCATATTTCAAATGATAAAATACTAAATCAGTTATAACTTCTTCATACATTTCTAAGTCAAAAATCTGGGGATGAAAATATAAAATCCCACAGGGTTGATGTTTGAAAAGCTCAATGCTATTAGGATATGAAGAAATGTAATTTAGGAGAGAGTCGGTTCACTAGAGCCTTAGATTAGGAATTAGTTCCTACTTCTTAGGTATCTGCTCTAACTTCCCTATGTGCGTGTAAATATATAACATGATTTGTAATGTGATTGATGTAGAGCATTCTACAAAGGCAGTCTCCAAGTGAAGCTCCTCACCTATGAGCTACCCAGTTTTCTTAATAAATTTGGCTCTTCAATATTTAACATGGTATCAGAGCTTAGGTTGGAACTCAAGGTTAGGGTCAAGTTTTTGAATGATAAAATTATCGAATGTGTTAACCATAGTTGAGATTGATGGAGCTACATCCCGCTATCTATCATTGTTTGGCACCCACCATGATTACTGTGATTGATTGTGATTACCAGGGTGAGTGTTGTGATTACCCACCAATTCGCATTGACTAGTTGTGAAGTCTATCCTACTATAGAAATTGTGGAACAACTCAGTGATTTCATGATTCCCCAAATCCAAGTTGGTGTAGCCTAAGATCAAGGAGTGAATTTGGTGTAGTTGGATATCAAGCATTGAAGGCCAAGATTGCATTTGGTGTAGTCGGAGATCAAGCAATCGCCAAGACGGTGGAGCTTGTTCACTTGGGGTGCAACAGATCCTGTCTTGAGAACATCCACGAGATCATCTTCCAATCCCAAAATCTCTATGTGATCAGATCACAAGGCACCAGGGCAGGTCGAGCTGGTAGAGAAGAGGGAAGAAGAGAAAAATCCTCGCAGTAGAGTCTGCTATTTTGACCTTTGTTCCTCCATTTTCTCGAAGAAGCCAAAACGACGACAAAAGCCTCCTATGGTGGTGCTGACACTGGTGTGCCACAGATGAGTGAACTGTGCTATGAATGGTGTTGTTTCTATACTTGTGGTGCAGTGAGTGTGGAGAACTCACTACGACTAAGATCCACAAATCCGGCCCTGAAGTTGCAAGTGGTGGTGGATCTGCGTGGAGAAGGATTGCAAGGCCGATTGGTGGACCTGCTGACGAGTTGATTGCCAAGGTGTTGTACCAAGATTCAAAGGCTGATCAACCAACCTATTTTTTACAGGTGTCATTTTTTGTGATCGCTTCTTTTTCGATCAAAAGAACAGTTTGGGAGAGGTAATTTTTTGGGGTGCATTCAAAAAGGGGTACAATTTTTTGTTTCAAAGAAAAAGAAAGTTCTGAGACTGTATTTTTTAAAAATGAGGGAGAGGGGTTGTTGTTTTTTTATTAAGAAAGAACACATATATTTTATGAGAGATCCCTTCTCTGGATCTAGAGATAGATCCATTTTTATTTACCAATTGTTGGAGGAAAGAGTTTCCTTTGAGGAAGACCTGTCAAAATGAATAATCAAATGGCAGAGGCATATCTAAATGAGAGTAATAAGCTCAATGAATCCAATTACTCTAATTGAAAATTCAAGTTGCAGACCCTATTGGAGGGGAAAAACGCATGGGTGATTGCAATCAGTGATGAGTTGAAACTGACCCTAGCTATAGGCGAAACAACAACAACAATCCAGGATTGGGAAAAGAGGGAGACCAAAGAAAAAGTATGGCTGAAATTTTCAGTGAAGGACCATATTATCCCTCACATTAGAGAATGTAAATCAGTGAATGATATCTAGAAAAATCTCAAGGATTTGTATGGTATGAAGAATACAAATCGCCTGGTGTTTCTAAAGAGCAATATTATCTCCATTAAAATGGAGGAGAATGAATCGATGGCTCTGTTCATCTCTCATATCAAGGAGATCAAAGATAAGCTTGGAGACATAATGGAGATAATGTCAAACACTGATCTCGTCACGATGACCATGAATGGTATGACAAAGGACTATCATATGTTTATCACAGGCTTGAATGCAAGAGAGAAATCCCCAAAATTTGAAGATTTGACAGGGATCCTAATGCAAGAGGAAGAGAGGCGGATGACTCTGAAACCCCAAAGTTCATCTCTTGCTCTAATGGGGAAAAAGAAGCCCTTCAGAGGAAAGGAAAATGCAGGACACAAAAGCAGAGGAACCCCACAAAGAAAGCCACCTCCATCTCAAGGTATTCCATCAAATAGAAATGATTCAGCAACCAAATGTTTCTATTGTGATAGAGTTGGTCATATATATAAATATTGCCGGAAGAATAAGTTTGATGAAGGTCAACAGAGACACAAGAAGCATGCAGGTCAGCTTACTGATGAAGAACATAATCTGAATCTTAGACTGTTCGTATCTAATTTTTCATTTTCTACGGAGGATGATGAAGCAGAAACTTGTTTTGTGGACTTAGGAGCTTCCACCCACATGACCAGAAACATGCATTGGTTTGAAAATTTCAAAGAGACAAACAATGGAGAAAAAATCAATCTTAGAGATGATAGAGGGTACCAAATCAAAGGATATGGTAATGTTCTTGTCATTTTTCCTGATGAAAATATTAGGCATACTCAAAATGTAATGTACGTACCTGGAATAAAAAAGAATCTGATCTTTATTTCTATGATAACAGATCAAAATCTTAAGGTAGAGTTTTTTTAATCTTATTGTGTTTTTAAAGATCTATTGGATTGTATGAAGCCAATTGCATTAGGTGTTCGTGTGATATGTTTGTACAAGATGAACATAAGTGTGCCACACCAGACATTGACACCATCAGTCATCAATGCAGAAGATTTATGGCATCAAATATTCGGCCATATTAATTTCAATGACCTGCTGCTACTTCAGAAATGAGGTATGGTCAATGGTCTTCCTACTTTGAAGAATTTTCATGTTGATTGTGAAGCATGTGCTCTTGGGAAGATGGATAGGGATGAGTTTCCTGTAAATGTAGATAGAAATAAGAGAGATATACTAGAGCTTGTGCACACTGATTTTTGTGGGCCAATGCAGACGAGGTCATTGTGAGGTGCGTGTTATTTCTTACTATTTGTTGATGAATGTACTAGATTTACTTGGGTATATTTTC
Source organism: Pinus tabuliformis (assembly GCA_031772625.1). NCBI lineage: Eukaryota > Viridiplantae > Streptophyta > Pinopsida > Pinales > Pinaceae > Pinus > Pinus tabuliformis. The sequence goes on from CM062805.1 coordinate 643,569,359, forward strand.
CCAGAAAAAAAAATAATACTTTTGAATACTTTAAAGAGTTCAAAACTTGCATGATTGAGAAACAAACATGAAAATTCATCAATATTCTCCGCTTCGACCAAGGGGGACAATACAAGAAGGCTGGTTTCATCAAATATTGTAAAGACCATGGGATACTGCAGTAGTTCACAGCACCCCACACTCCTCAACAAAACAAGGTTGCATAGAGGAGAAACAAAACCCTTGCAGAGTGTGCTCGCATCATGATAAAAGGTAAGAATCTTTCTAATGGATTTTGGGCTGAAGCAATACATATTGCAGTGTATTTGAAGAGTATGAGTCCAAAAACAATCCTTGATTTTAAAACTCCTTTCGAAGCTTTACTAGGATTTAAGCCTACAGTAAGTCATTTAATATTTTTTGGCTCCAAATATTTTTCTCATGTTCCAAAGGAGGATAGGAAGAAACTAGATTCAAAGGCCATTAAATGCATTTTTGTTGGGTATTGTACAAAGTTTAAGGATTATAAATTGTTTAATACCTCTACTCATAAAGTCTTCGCAAGTAGAGATGTAGTATTTCATGAGCAAGTTAATGATGGAAACCATGAGAGTGCCAACGAATAGTGCCACATGCCTTTGTTGATGGAATAAGGGAGTGATGAAATAGGAGAGAACCATGAATAGCAGCAAAAACAAAAGGAAGTGGATGGTATAAATGCAATTGCCAAGCCAAGTCCACTAAGGGATGATCAGAACATGTTTGAAGCCACTCCACCACTAAGGAGATCAGGTAGGCAAATTCAATTGCCAGGAAGATATAGGGAGAATGCTTGTTTGGCCAATTTAATGTCCTTAAATTGTTAGTCATAAATTATTGACCAGGGAGGGTATACAAATGAAGCACAGGTGCACTATATGTGATAGAAGTTATTTTATGTTGGTATGTTCCTATTAAGATCAAAACTTAAAATTAGAATGGAGATGGTATTGTTAATTATATTAATGTCTTGATCCCTGAAGTTGTTAGCTAGTTTTCAATCAATTTATGGATGATATGATAGTGATTCTAGACTTTACTTGTGTTAGACTGTTTTAGATTTTTGTCTTGAATTTTTATGTTGCAGCCAAATCTAATTTACTATGTGTAGGAAATATGTATTCTATCAAACTGTAAACGAATAATGTTTTAATTTAATTGCTAACGAAATGACTCTCACTCTTTTAATTTTTCAACTTTATCCAAACTACACTAAATCGAAAGAAAATGAAAATGGTCACACTATACCAAATAGAAAACAAATCAAATGGCAAAGTTAAGCTAGGTATAAAGAAAAGGAAATTTCTTATGCATATAACAATTCAATGGTGAATTCATCATGCTGCATTTCATCACACAAAACACAACATCTATGGTTAAGTAATAAAAGAAATCTAAGTGTGATTGGTTAAATACTTGTACTGGTCGTAGGGGCCCTCCAGGACTCAGTCGACAATCTCCAATCAACGCAGTGTATAGAAAACATAAAACCAAGTCTATTACTTGCAAACAAGTCTTGAAAAGCTATTCTAAAAAATTACATAAATCAGCACGCACCCAAAACACAGTGCGACCATAGTTTTTATAACATTTCTCGACATAACAGTACGAGCATTTCAAGCCTAAATATCTTTATTTTTATTAAACTATATCTCTAAACAATCGGTTTGCTATTCGGAAAATCAAATCAATAAGATTTCATGAAAAAATCGGACTCTGTCCTGACGATAATCTTGCGGTTGACTTTGAGGTTGACTATGTTATCATGTGACCTTCTTGATGAATTGGTTGGAGGGAATAGGAAGGAATCCATGAGGGGGCTATTCCTTATCCATCTGTATCTTCCTTCGCTGAGCTGGAGCTTCTGAACCTTGTGAACAATGGAGGCAGCTGCAGAAATCTAGATTAGTTGTAGAAACATGCTAATTCCATAGCCAAATGCATAATTTAACAAAAAAATAAGGTATATATACAAATATGAAGAAGAAGAAGACATGTAAATTCTTACCTTTAACAAAACCTTGTGTCTATTGTATGTTTTAGGTGATAAGTATAGGAAAGAGGGAAGGAATATATGCAAAAAGGGTGTCAAGGTAAGACAATCCTTGGACTGTACATTCCCCCATGTTGGAGGTTTTGTATGTCCTCCTACAATTCATCATTGTCAGTCACTTGTGCCTTCTCATCATCACCTCTTGGATTCACTTTCTTCTTCTTTCTGGAAACCACTGGCATCCTTGGTTTTCTCATGAGAATTTTATATTTTAAGTTGATAATTTCTCTTTGCATTGCCCTGTTTTCCTTCTTCAACTTTTTGTTATTTTTGTACCATAAACTCAAATGAAGGATGAGGTTGTCACTGTTTTCAATTTGAATCTCACTCTGTGCCTTTAATGTCTGATTTTCATTCTTGAGATATCTATTTAGTGTTTCCAGCTCAAAATTATCCTGCTTTAAAACATTTGATGCTAAGGGTTCTTGTGGCTCACTAAATTGATTGCTCCCTTCTCTAGGACTTTGAATTGTTTCTTTAGTTGTTGTCTCTTTTCTTTCTAATGACTCTATGTAGTCATAAATCTCTTGCTAAACAGGGTCAACACCCGAACTATGCACTGGGCTCCTTAGAGGTGAACTGGAAGGTGGTGATGACATTCTCGGTGATAATTTTGGTGGTCCTCTTGGGGAACCTTCCGGGTTTTTAGTTTGCTCATTTTAATTGAGATCAATGTATTCCATAGATTTTGAGACTGCTTGTTAATACAGTTCTCAACCTTGTACTCCTCCTTAGTTCCGAGGTATGTAATCCTTGTGCATTCCTTCTTTTGATTTTTGGCTTTTCTTCTTGAAGAAGGGTCCTAGTTTGTGATAAATCCTCTATTCTTTTGCTAGCCTACTTTCTTCTAATATTTCCCTTCTTCATTTTTTGTAAAATATCTACTATGGTCAGTTCATCTTCTGATAATTCCGGTTGAGTTTGGGGTTCTTGTTCTTTTATTACTTCCATTGTTCTCTTCCTTCCACTGAGGGTTTTACTGCTGCTAGCTTGTTCGAGATATATTTCTTCAAAATGGTTCCTCACCAAAAAACTTTCCCATTTATCCCCTACACTCTGAAGGAGGAACTCAACCAAGATCTTTATCAAGCCATGTTGATACATGGTATTATCTATGAATTGAATTTTCTTTTGAACGTTCATGGACATTTTCTTGAGACTATCCAAGTGATAATAATGAATATTCATCTAGTGATCTTCAAGAAAATGAATCATTATCCTAACATGGTAAAAATACATATATCCAAACCATCCCTCACAAGTGATAAATTTTTGAAGTATAAGTAGTAGATTCCTCCATTTGCTCTTAAGGGTTGTACTAGGAATACCTTTCTTGAAGGCAGTGGTGTCCATATTTGGATTTTTCAGGAAGACCTTCCAATCTTCTCCATTGATTCCCCTGTTTTTGAACCATTTCTCTCCACTCCTAGGCAATTCAGCAGCCTCTGTGATCATGGAATCCGTTATAGTGATCTTAATGTCTCCTATTTCAGCCTCCATCCCATCAAACAAGCGTGCAAAATTATTTGTCACTTCCCTGTGAAAATCGTCGGATTTTTCTACCAATTGCAACCATTGTTTCTTCTGCAACAACTCTCTGGTCTGAGGATATCCATCCAAGAATTTCTTCCTTGCTGGCTCAGTTTGGACAATGCCACCCATTATGGAGGATGATTTTCCTCAAGGAATGGTTACTTTGACAAGATAATGGTGTTGGAAGGGTCTCGTTTAGTGGCGGAGAGAAAGAGGGACTATGTGAGTTCGGAAAAATGAAGAACATGTGGATGATAATGAGGGTTGTGGAAATGAATTTGACCGTTGGGGTGCATTTAAAATAATGATTCGATGATTACTTCAGTAGATTCAGAATGAGGACGTGACAAGGATTTTAAGTGGCAGATTATGACGTTTTCGATAAGCGACCATCACCCTTAAATTGCAATGATTTTGTTTTAATTTTTTGGGTAGTATTATGTCTTCTTGATTATGTATGCAATATATCAATCCCTATTGCTAAATTAAAGTAGTACATACCTTTGATTCACTTTTCTAACCTTATTTGTTGTTCTAAGATCTCCTGCAGGTACTTTTCTTTGTCAATTTTCCTTCAATTCAAATCACAAAGTCTCCTTGTAGGCTTCAAAAATTTTATTAGGCTGCAAAAACTCTTAGGTACAAAAACTTGTCCGAACTGCATAAAGTTATTAATTCTGTAGCTGAGAGAAAAAAAACTTTAATAAAGGAACTTTGTTATTATTTTTGAAAAGAAAATTCGAAGTGCCAACAAAAATTGTTTTTCACTTTAAATTTTCTGTATAAACACGCCAATAACACGTTGGTTTTCATGCTTATACCTTTTCTTTATATATATATATATATATATATATATATATATATATATATATATATATATAAAGTAAAACTGAGTAAAATTTCTAAGGTGGTCAAGAAGAAGAATTCTTCTTGACCATCTTCAGTTCTGAATTATCTTGGAAGATTTTAAGAAATTATTCTTTTGTCAATGGCTTTTGGTAAAGTTTTAGTCGATGTCCATTTACTAAAAGAGGAATTTTCTGTTCATAAATAGTCCTGATTCTAACTGCACCATTGTCAAAGACACTTTCAACTTCATAAAGTCCAAGCCAGTGGGTTTGGAATTTTCATTGAAAATGCTTGAACTTTAAATCAAAAAGTAATGCCCAATCTCCAGGATGAAATTTTCTTTCTTTAATGTACTTATCATGCAATTTGGATCTTTGTTGTTGAACTAGGCTAGTTCTCTGGAGGGCTTCTTGTCTGATTTCATAAAGCTCATTAAGTTGTTTCATCCTTTGCTTCTATGCTTCTAGTAAGTCCAGATATAACTGGATTGTTGTCTTATAAGTATGGATCTGGAACTCTATTGGAAGTAAGACCCGCTTCCCATAAACAAGTTCATAGGGAGTATGGCTTCTAGTATTTCTCCATGTAGTTCTATAGGCCCATAAATCTTCTGGAAGATTTTCTACCTAGTCTTTTATGTGTAGATGTACAGTCTTGGTAAGGATTGCTTCAGTCACCTTATTTGTAGGCTCAAATTGTCCATTGGCTTGTGGATGGTATGGAGTGGACTTTTGATGTTTGATCTTGTACTGCTACACAAGCTTCTGCACTGAAATGGATGTAAATTGGTTTCCTTGATCTCTTAGAATTTCTCTTGGAACACCAAAACAAGTGAAAATATCCTAAAAAAGAAATGAAACTAAAGAATTTTTAGTAGCAAAAGGAAGTGCTTTAGCTTCTACCCATTTAGTGACATAATTAATACATACCAGAATATGCCTGTTTTGATTTGAAGGTGGGTTGATTGGTCCAACAAAATCTAGTGCCCAATTTTCAAATGGTTCGATGAGTACCTATGGTTGCAGTGGCATTTCATTTGAAAGAGTGGGTTTTCTCATTCTCTAGCAGCTATCACATCTCTTAACATACTGCTTGGTGTCCCTGAAAATGGAAGGCCAAAAATATCCTAAAAGTAAGATTTTATAAGCAATTCTTCTATCAAAAAAGTGTCCTCCACATGGCTCACCTTGGCAAGCTTTAAATATTTCTGGTATTTCTTCCTCTCGAACGCATCTTTTGATGATGAGATCTAGCCCTTTCTTGTATAACTCTTCATTTATCCATGAATAATATGTGCTATTGTGGACTATTCTCCACTTTTCTCTAGGAGACAAATGAAATGGCATTTTTCCTGTGGCTAAATAGTTAGCAATATCTTCATACCAAGGTGATTTAGTAGATACTACAAAAAGATATTCATCAGGAAATTTATCCTCTACGGGTTGATAATTATTATCATTTTGAATTTTAGATAAGAAGTTGGCAATTGTGTTCTATTTTCCAGGCCTATATGTAATGGTTATGTTGAATTCTTATAACAGTAGGAGCCATTTGGTTAATCTTCCATTAGTGACCGGTTTATTCATTAGGTACCTAATGGCAAAATAGTCCGTTTGAACAAAAGTTTCATAGCTAGTTATGTAATGTCTAAACTTGTTAATGGCATGAACTACTGCTAAAAACTCCTTTTCAGTTACAATATAATTTAACTTTGTAGGAGTTAAATTTTCACTAGTATAATAGATTGCATAAGGAGTAAGATCGTTTTGTCCTAACACAGCTCCTAAGGCTGAATCTGAAGCATCTGTTGAGAAATGAAAAGGCAATTTCCAATTAGGTCCTTTTAAGATAGGTGCTTCAGAATTTTTTTTTCAAAGTTTCAAAGGCCGCTTGACATTTAGAATCCCTATTGAATTCACAATCCTTGGTAAGCAATTTAAAGAGTGGGGATGTAATTTTTGTGTAGTTTGCTATGAATCTTCTATAATATCCAGAAAAACCAAGAAAATTTCTAAAATCTCATTGATAATTTGGCACTGATAACTTAGAAATGACTTCAACTTTAGATGAGTCCACCTTGATTCCATCTCCTGAAATATGGTGACCTAAAGCAATTCCTTCATTAAACATCATAAAACATTTTTCATGGCTTAACGACAGATTTGTTTGTTTACATATTATTAATAATTTTTCTAAATTCTCAAGTGCTTCATTGAAATAATTACCATAAACTGTGAAATCATTCATGTACACTTCCACACAATTGTGAATAAGGTCAGAGAAAATTCCGAGGACTTCTATTTGGAATGTTTCCGGAGCATTGCATAATCCAAAGGGAAATACTTGGTAAGTGTAAGTTCCCCGTGGACAAGTGAAAGTGGTTTTATCTTGATCTCCAAGGGCTACCTAAATCTAGTTATATCCACTGAACCCGTCCAAGAAGGAAAAATACTTTTTTCCTGCTAATGTATCTAAGACCTGATCTATGAAAGGTAGTGGAAACTGGTCTTTTAATGTTGCTTTATTCATATCCCTGTAGTCGATGCATACTCTCCATTTTCCATTTTACTTTAGTACGATTACTAGGGGTGAAACGCACTAACTGTCGGATATTGGATAGATGAAATTTACATTTAACAAAATTTTCAATTCCTCCTCAAAAATTTGTTTTAAATTTGGGTTCATTATTCGTTGAGGCTGTCTAACCATCTTACACTCTGTTCAATGTAGATATGATGTATGCAAGTTTTAGGATCAATCCCTCTCATATAAGTGTACTCCCATATAAAAGCAGAAGAATGTTTTTGTAAAACTTCTACCAATTGATTCATTTGTAATCCTTCCAAGTTTTCATTAGAATTCAAGGTTTAACCTGGAAAAATTTCTATCAAAGAATCCTCAAATTGTTCCATGGAGAGCAATGATACCTGTTTAGATGAGAGATACTCATTTCGACTAATATCATAATGTGAGGAAGATTCATTATTTTCCAGTAAGTTTATAATTTTGTCTTCCTCTCTTACTTGTTTAGTAGTAAGAATAGGTTGTATATCTTCTTCATCTTCTATCCATTCTTAATTTTATGTGTTTATTGTTGTTCTTGTAGGAGGGTATAATGTAAATTTCTTTGTAGAATTTCCATCTGAGATAAACATGTCACCTGATCTACAACCGATGAAAGCATCAACTATGGCTAACCAAGGCCTTCCTAGAATTAATGGATGTCCTCCTAAATTATTCTTGGGTGTTAAGACCATGAAATCAATAGGATATTCTCAAGAATCTAAGGATACACAAACATCGTCCAACACACCATCAGGTTTAATCACGAACCTATCTACTAATTGTAATAAGGTTGGTGTGTATTGAAGGTTAGGAAGTCCAAGTGTGTCCATAACTTGTTTACTCATTATGTTTATGGCTGCTCCTATATCAATTAGTGTGTTTGATATTTCAATTCCATTGATATGAATTTTACAATGAGTCTTCCTGGATCTAAATATTTTTGAATTATTGTCTTCCCCATCATAATGTCTACAATTTTTCTGACTAATTGAATTCTTTTTTATGTCTTTTCTTTTTTCTTACTGATTTTTGGGTACTTAGTTCCTTAATTGTTTTCACAAAGATTGGTATTTCTTTTATGGCTTGCAATAAAGGAATCTTGATACATTCATTTCTCAATTCGTCCATCATATTGTAACCAGGCAAGATAAATTTTTTTCTACTCCTTCATCAATTTTCAACCATGCAAGGAAAGGTGGTCTAATTGATACTGAGGGTTGTTCTATGATGGGAGTATTTGTTGGAACATTTTCTATTTGTTTATTCTCTTTTGAGGGAGAGAGGTCTCTCCTTCTTCTTACTGGTTTTTGTGTTTTGAAGATTTGGTCTTGTTTCCTGTATGACAACAGGGGGTTTTATTTGTAACACTCTTCTAGATCTTAATTGGACATTATTTAGATCTTGTGGAGTTATTACATAAGTTTGAGGATTCTTCCCCTTCATGTTGTACATAGGTTGTTGTGGTATTTTATTATTAGGATTTAGAAGTGGTTGAGTAGGTAGTTGATTTGGTTTTTGTGGAAATGGTAGGGAAAGTTGTGGGTTTTGATTCTGAACTTGAATTTGTGGTAATTGATTAGCTTGGGGGATTTGATTAGATTGGGGTAGATATTGTGGTGGAATATAGGATGGTGAATATTGTTGATATTAAGCATAAGCACCATAAGGATTTTACCACCCTTGATTCCAATATTGTGACTGTGGCTGAGCCCAAGGCTGCCAAGATGGATTCCAAGTATTTTGTGAAGACTGAGCAAATTGTTGTGGTCTAAATCCTTGTGGTTGATTTGGTTGAGGGTTTTTCATGGTCTCTTGGCTATAAAGTAAAGAGGTTTTACTTGTTCTGGTATTCCTTCATCATTCAATACAAGTTTGAGACTTGGTAAAGAAGGACATTCCTTCATATCATGATTATCTACACATGTGACAAAAGTTTCTATGGATTTTTAATCTAGGGGACACTCTCTTAGAGCATTTTTCTTTCGACATTTAGGACAAAAAATAGATAATGTAGCATTTTCATAATTTTTCTTTTTTTTGTATTTTAAGGGTGTCTATCTAATGACTTAGGCTCCATAAAATATCTAGCTTAAAGGTATCAAGCAAACTTCCTAATTTTGCCGTGCTGACTGTCCCAGCTACAGATTTATTAATTCTTGATAAGAAAGGGTCTCTAGGACTCCTTCTAACTCGTGCTTTACCCCTTGAGATATGTACACATAAATCACAAATATCTACAAATGGTAGTTGAGAAATATCTCCTTTCCCGGTTAGGTTAATGAGATCGAACCATTCATCTTTAATAGCTTTGAGCAAGAAGGTCTTTAAATTTTCCTCATCCAAATTGTTCTTTTTTGTTCTTTTGATATTGTAGACAAATATTTCTACTAAATATTCAAGATTTTCATCTTCTCTTTGTGTCATTTTGAAGACTTCATCTTTAAGGTTACTAGGCATACAATAATCTCTATATTTGCATAAGAAATCCTCTTTCATTTGTTCCTTTGTTGTTATAGAATGCGCTCCTAGACTCATGAACCATTTTAATGCTGAGTCCTTTAATGTAGCAGGGAACAATTTTAGTTTTTGAGCATCATGCAAATAGTCATATGATCTGCATAATACCTCAAATTTGAAGAGAAATGTATCTGGTTCTTCATCTCTTTTTACGTGGAAGTTAGGAAGAATTGAGGGTCATATATTTTTCAATGTGAGGATTGTATCTTCATCAATAATAGGAAATCCAAAAGGCTCTAGGTTTCCTCTACCTATACCCCCTCCTTTGTTCCTATCTCCTCCTCCTCCTCTACCTCTACCTCTACCTCCTCCGATCTTATTTTCTTCACCATTGACATTATGTACCTCTCCTTCCCCTTCTTCAGCCATGATAGATTCCTTAGAGCTGATATAGTGTTCTTCTAATTCTTCTGGTTCTTCTATCAATGGTTGTTCAAAATGAGTTTCTTGTTCGCCTTCTTCACTAGGAACTTCTAATTTTTCTCCCAAAAAATTTTCATTAGTGAAGGATAGAAAAATTACTCCTGTAGTTGAGGATGTAGGATTTTCTTCAATTACAGCTTCAGTAGATGAAGTGGGTGAAGTTCTGGATTGGATTTCTAATCTTGAGACTTCAAGAAGTCTTTATCGACCTCTAAACGAGATTCAGGTTTGAGTAGGTGGTGTGGAATATCGAAATCATGGTGAAGTGAGTGGATTTGTGGGAATTAGACTTCTTCCTTGCCCTACAAATCTACCTCTATAGTTTCTATCCCTACGCATATCATGTTTTGAATTAATGATTTTTTTTTTTTTTAAACTTCTAGTTGTACTTCCCCGGCAATGGCACCAAAATGTTTGGCCAATTTAATATCCTTAAATTATCAATCATAAATTATTGAATAGGGCAGGTATACTAATGAAGCACATGTGCACTATATGTGATAGAAGTTATTTTATGTCGTTATGTTCCTATTAAGATCTAAACTTAAAATTAGTATGGAGATGGTATTGTTAATTATATTAATGTCTTGATCCCTAAAGTTGTTAGCTAGTTTTCCTAAGGATTATTCTTTATTGAATCAATTTATGGATGACATGAGATTTGATTCTAGACTTTACTTGTGTTAGATTGTTTTGGATTTTTGCCTTGAATTTTTATGTTGCAGCCAAATCTAATTTACTATGTGCAGGAAAGATCTATTCTATCAAACTGTAAATGAATAATGTCTGAATTTAATTGCTAAGGAAAATACTCTCACTATTTTACTTATTCATCTTTATCTAAACAAGACATTCTGAACAACCACTATGCTATGAAATGAAACAATTGAACTACACTAAATAGAAAGAAAATGAAAATGGTCACATCTTACCAAATAGAAAGAAAATCAAATGGAAGAGTTAAGCTAGGTATGAAGCAAAGGAAATTTCTTATGCATATAACAATTCAATGGTGAAATCATCATGCTCCATTTTATCACACAAAGCAGATCATCTATGGTTAAGTAATAAAAGAAATCTAAGTGTGATCAATTAAAGACCTGTACTGGCCGTAGGGGCCCTCCATGAATTAGTCAACAATCTCCAATCAATGTAGCATATAGAAAACATAAAACCAAGTCTATTACTTGCAAACAAGTCTTGACAAACTGTTCTAAACAATTACATAAATCAGCGCGCACCCAAAACGCGGTGCGACCATAGTTTTTATAACACTTCTCAGCATAACAGTATGAGAATTTCAAGCCTAAATATCTTTATTCCGATCAAACTGTATCGCTAAACAATTGATTTGCTATTTGGAAAAGCAAATCGACAAGATTTCATGAGAAACTCGGACTCTGTCCTAGGGATAATCTTGTAGTTGACTTTGAGGTTAACCGTGTCGTCATGTGACCTTCTTGATGAATTGGTTGGAGGCAATAGGAAGGAATCCATGAGGGGACTATTCCTTATCCATTCGTATCTTCCATTACTGAGATGGAGCTTTTGAACCCTGCGAATAAGGGAGGCAGCTGTGGAAATCCTGATTAGTTGCAAAAACAAGCTAATTCCATAGCCAAATGCATACTTTAACAAAATAGTAAGGTATATAGACAAATATGAAGAAGAAGACATGTAAATTCTATATTCTGTTGCATTCCTGTATAATTTTGGATCACTCTCTATTAGAACATGTGAAGGAATTGGAGGCAAAGAAGGGGCACATTTTACATCTCAAGTGCAGAGATTTATCGCTTCGTGAAGGTGATAGAAATACTCATAGGAGAAACATCTTTTGTGAATCATAGGAGAAACATCAATGCATTTTGGCATATTAAAACAAATAATGTGGATTCATTTCATTCTTTAGAGGATATTCAGAGAGAAGTAGTCTCATACTTTGAGAATTTCTACAAGGCCCGAGAAGGAGTTAACATCGTTGATCAGATATGGGGATCGGAAGACTATCCTTCCATGTTTAATGACGAATCAAATGAGGCACTGTTTTGCCCTGTAACTCTAGAGGAGATAATATGGGTCTTGAAGTCGTTTGTGAAGGAAAAATGTCCAGGCCTGGATTGTTGGACAATGGAAATTTTCATACATCTTTTTGATTTGATGGGATAAGACCTCTTGGATTTGGTTGAAAAATATCAGCTTTATGGATAGATTTCAGGGGCCATAAACTCTACCTTCATAGCTCTAATTTTGAAAAAATCTTACCCTCCCTCCTTCCTATATTTTAGGCCAATTTCACTATGTAATATCATTTACAAATTAATTTCCAAGGTCATAGTAGAGCACATAAAGAAAAACCTCTCGACATTCACTTCTTGGGATAAATTCGTCTTCCTACATAATCGTTTGATTCATGATTCTATTGCAACAACTATGGAATGTATTCACACCATTCACACTAAGAATATGGAGGCAATAGTTATGAAGGTGGATTTACAGAAGGCATATGATTGTGTAGACTAGTCTTTCTTGTGCCTTATTTTGAAAAAAATTGGGCTCACTGTGCACAATGTGGATTGGTTAATGGCATGTGTTTCTTCAGTGTGGTTCATTGTTCTGATTAATGGATATCCATCCGTTTTTTTTTGCGGGAAGGGGATTGAGAAAGGTTTGTTCTCTTTCACCTTTTCTCTTCATTCTGGTTATGGATGGTCTAAGTCTAAAAATTAATGAGGGAAAGGCCTTGGGTATTTTCAGTGGTCCTAGATTGGCTAACAAGATTAATGTTTCACATTTGTTTTTTTTCGATGATATTCTTAACTTTGGGATGGTTTCCATATCTCATTGGATAGTACTACATTACATTTTTATACGATATGGAGAGGCATTTGGATTGGAGGCTAATGGTAGTAAATCAATGCTTATGTTTTCAAATGGTGACTAGGAGGAAATAGATTTCATTGCAAGTATTTTCGGTGTTGGATTCAAACCATTGGTCAAGGGTTTCACTTACCTTGGAATCAGACTAAATCTAAACAATTATAGGTTAGTGGATTGGTTTTGGCTTCTGGAAAAATTTCAAAATATATTACATGGTTGGACTCACAAGAGGCTTTCATTAGGAGGGAGATTTACTCTCATATAGGTAGTTCTACTACAATTTTTTGTATATTTGGCTCACCTTTTTTCACTCCCATCATCTATTATTAGCAACATATAAAGCATCTTCTAAATTCACTTCTTGTGGTCGAGCACTGGTGAGATGCGAAAATACCAATTGATTAAATAGGAATCAATCACCCTCCCGAAATGATTTGGGGGCTGGGGAATTCTAGATTCAAGAGTTTTTGGTTGGGATATGTTGATCAAATCTCTATGGAGAGATATATTTGGCGATGGATTATGGAGGGATATTATTTTTGCGAAATACTTGAAAAGGAAGGACACCACTAACCATTTCAGAGAGGAAAATATTGGCATTAAATCTGGATCTTACATTTAGAAAAGTTTTCACAAGGTAAAAGTTTGGTTTCTACAAAGAATTAGATGGTATTTCAGCAAGGAAAATTACATTTTGATCAGGATCGATCAATTCTTGGGTGTTAATATAACTTCAAAACTCTCAGAGGATAGAATAAACAATCTACACGGCAGGGGGTAGATCTTCTTGGAATAGGTCATTTGGAATCGGAGCAGATGCTATCCAATTTGGAAAGAACCAACCAAAATTGGCCTATATGGTCAAAGAGTGACTGAATGGAATTTGTTTTCTGAAATATCTTAAACAGACGAGACTTACAGAGAGGAGAAAGGGGACATTCTCACTCGACGAGAAAAAATTCACCAGGGAGCTGTAGTGGTCATGGACACATACATGTATATCATGTGCATAATTTTTTCATTAAAAATTCCATGTTGGTTTCAAAAAGTTTGGAAGTGGAGAGTCCCCTTGAAGCTAATACTCTTCACTTGGTCGGCTTGGCACAATAAAATTTTGACCTGGGAAAACCTCTGCAAGAGGGGATTCCATGGTCCAGGTTGGTGCCCTCTATGCCTAGAGTTAATTGAAATAGGTATTCATATTTTCCTTGAATCCCCAACTACTTCACAAGTAAGGCATATGATTCTTTAGCTCTATCATATTCCTTTCAGATAATTTCACATGTTAGAACTATGCCTTGTTGGTGGGTCACAAGGGGGGGCCAACATAGATGAATCCCTTTGTTCTTATTCTCAGAAGGCTGACGCACAAGGAATCTTTGCATATTTGATGTTATTCCTATTAGTGTTCACAAAATCTGCTACAATATTTGGATATGGATGGACACTCAAGTGGAAAGAACCCTCACCATAAGAGATTTAATGTTTCGTAAAATTTCCCCTCATATTCAATTTCCCGCAGGCTTTTTTTATGGAGCAACATAGGGCAGTTTTTGTGGCTATGGGGCATGGCTCATAATTTTCAATAGAACACATTTCAAATTAACTTGGCATTGTGGGAGCGAAACAAATACAAGAGCTGCGATCTTGGCACTATGGGGATTGCTCTGGTTCGCCAAGAGAAGGTGTATGGAATGCATTCATATACATGGAGATTTGAAGTCACTCATTGATGGTGTTATGGGGCACACTAATTTCGCTCCTCGAAACCTATGCGGCTAGTTGGAACGTATCAGATCTCTTAAGTTGTATTTTTAGATTATATATTTCCAACACATATACTGGGAATCAAACATGGTTGCAGATGCTCTATCAAAAGAAGGCCTAAGTGTTGTTGTTGGCATTTTGAATTTAAGTTACTTTGAGGATAACGAAATTAAAGAAGTGGGCTCGATTCCGCTCCCATAGGCTTCGTTCATAGTCAAAATAGATGAATACAAAGAATACATTTTTGATATTTTTATTAGATATAATGTATTGTAAATGTTTAAGTAGTGGATCATAAATTTACCTTTAACAAACAAAATTTACCACATTAAAGTTCCAAATTACTTAAAATTTAATCATCTTTACTCTATACTCAAGCCAATGCCATTTCTTAAATCAAAAGAAAAAAGAAAAAGAGGTTAATTCAACACAAAGAATGGAAAATCTTGCTCCAAAATCTTTTAATACTTCTTTTAGCTAAATATTTATTAAATGAATCTTTAAAAGGAAAAACCATATATATTAATTTGATGTAGTTTTATTATAAATTTTGTTATCATGCTATGTAAAAAACATCATTAAATCTAATAAGATATTATGATATTAATATTAATATTAAATATTATATTAATATTAATATTATTAAATTTAATAACTTTGGATTAATACAATATTAAATTTAATATAATATTTATTTTGTTATATTATAATATATATTAATATATCATGATATATAATTAACTCTAGATATATATGGAGGGAAGAACAAAGACATAGAGTGATAGAGGTGAAGAGATATAGAGAGTGACAAGGGAGAGGTGGAGATAGAATGAAGGAGAGGGGAGAGGAGCAATAAAGAGAGAGAGAGAGAGAGAGAGAGAGAGATGGGGGGATAGATAAGGAGGTAGGAGAGAAAGGGAGAGAGGGGAAGGAGCAGAGAGAGGCCTTGAGAGGGAGGGACAACGAGATGGAATTGGAGGGGAGGGGGGGCAAGGGAGTGAAGAAGAAATACATAAAGAGATAAAAGTGAAGAGAGAGAGAGCGACAAGGGAGAGATGGAGAGATAGTGTGTATGTTTTGGGGTGAGATAGAAAGACAGAGAAGGAGAGATGGAAGGAAGGGGGGAGAGAAGGAGGGAGATAGCGACTAAGTTGGAAAGCGAATAGAGAGAGAAAGAGAGAGAGAAGGGGGAGGGGAACAAAGGGAGGTGGAAGAGAAAGGGAGAGAAATAAAGGAATAGAGAGATGACGTGAGAGAGGGAGGGAGAGAGAGGGAGAGAGGAGAGCAAGAGGGAAGAGAGATAGAAGGGGAAGAGATGGAGAGAAGGGGATGAGAGAGGGAGATGGAGATGAAGAGGGAGGGAGAGATAGATAGATATGGAGAACGAGCGTGTATGTTTTTGGGGTGATATAGAGAGACAAAGGAGAGGCAGAAGGAGATAGAGATATAGATGGGAGGTCAAGAAAGGGAAGAAGAGAGAGATAGAGAGCGGGAGGGAGGGAGGGAGCAATAGATAGATATGGAGAGAGAGTGTGTGTATGTTTAGCAGGGTGGGATATAGAAACAAAGAAGAAGAGATGGAGGGAGATATAGATATATATGGAGGGGGGAGAGAGAAGAGAATATTTCTTGCGCTAGATGCATTGATTTTAGTAAATATGATGATTTATAATCGTATTTGATTGCTTGCACTAGTGGCATTGATTTTAGTGTAGATAATGGTTTCTAATCCTATTTGATTGCTTGCACTAGATGCATTGATTTTCAGTGTAGATGTTGATTTCTGATCTTATTTGATATCTTGCTCTAAATGCATTAATTTCAGTGTAGATAGTGTTTTCTAATCCTATTTTATTGTTTGCAATAGATGCATTGATTTAAACATAGATGTTGATTTCTAATTATATTTTATTCTTGGCATTATATGCATGGATTTCAATGTATATATTGATTTCTAGGCTTATTTGATTGCTTGCATTAGATGCACTGATTTGAGTGTAGATGTTATTTTCTAATCCTATTTGATTGCTTGCATTAGATGGATTAGATTTTGTTAATATTGAGGCTATAAATTATTAAAAATATTTTTCAAGATTAGATGGGGGGCGGAAGAGGGAAGAATATTTCTTGCACTAGATGCATTTCTTTCAGTGTAGATGGTGATTTCTAATCATATTTGATTGCTTGCACTAGATGCATTGATTTCAGTGTAGATGATGATTTCTAATTATATTTGATTTCTTGCACTAGATGTATTAAATTTAGTGTAGATGTTGATTTCTAATCCTATTTGACTACTAGCACTAGATGCAAATTTCTAATCCTATTTCATTGTCTGCACTAGATGCATTGATTTTAGTGTATATGTCAATTTCTAATCTCATTTGATTTCTTGCATTAGATGAATTGATTTCAGAGTAGATGTTGTTTTCTAATCCTACTTGATTGCTTGCATTAGATGCATTAGATGTTAATTTTGAGGCTATAGTTCATTAAAATATATATTTTTCAAGATATATTTACTAATGCCTAGAGGGACACTATTAAGATTTAATAAGGTGTCAAAAGTTGCGATACCTAGAATTAATACGAAATAGATGTGTAGAATCAATCCTCTTGCAAACTACAAATTAATCCTTGACAAGAGTGTCTCCCTTCTTCATCAACAACTTATTACTAATAGAAAATTACATATATTCAAAATATATTCAAAAATACTAATAGATAATTGCTTACAACAATGTATTCAAAATATTTATACTAGGGAAAAATATATTTGTAAGTATTCAAAACAAATCAAAAAATTCTTGAAAGAGATGTGATAATTGTTTGGATGTAAAGATTTTATAAATATGACTTCTCATTAACAAAATTCAAAAATACATTGTTTCTTAACTTTGCAAAATAGACAATAGATAAAGAAATCATCAAAATATTCTTGAAGGAAATAAATTATTTCAAACATTAGCAAAGAAACAAATTATTTCAAGAGTAATATTGACCGAGTAAATTATTCAAACTACTCATCAAGATATATTTAGTAATACTTAGAGAGAAACTATTAAGAATTAATTATCGGTTAGAAGTCTAAAATTAAAGGAAATAGATATGTAGTATCAATCTTCGTGCAAACTATTGAAAATATTGTCTCTCTTTTTCATCACCAATTAGTTATTAATAGACAATTACATACACATAAAAATATAACACAACAAGTGTAACATTCAAAAACATTATCACAAATCCAAACACATAAACGCACAAACCACTCAAAGCATGCAAACAAAGATGTACGAACCATTCAAGACAAGCAAGATAGACTAAATTAAAGAAGAGAATGATATGGTTATGCCAAGCAAAGAAAACATGTGAATTTTGAAGTTAATCTCAAACATATACATAATAATGATAAGCTAAAAATGTGACATTGTTTCCCTGAACTGGAACCACCTTAGATCCATCGAACATTGGATCTATCATGGGCTGAAATCCCTTGAGGTGCCATATAACATTGGATCTATCATAGACTGAAATACTTTGAGGTGCCATATAATATTGGATCTATCATGGGCCGAGATAGATCAAATCCCTAGAGATGCAAACCTTCATTGAAATTCTCATTCCAAAAAAAGATTTGCACCTTGATCCCTCTCAAAACATGCACAAAAATATGGCATTGAGTCATTGACAAAGACAAGATGAACCAACACGGGGGGTAATAATGAGTATAGCTGTAGGTGAACCAAACGGAGTAGGAGAAGCGCAACACGCAACTGTGAAACTATAGGAAAGATGGCGGGTGGGCTTAACCAGGGGGCCGAGAGATGAACGGAATGACAACCGAGAAGGCACTGAGAGCCGTTTAAAGGAATCTAACAGCTGGAAGAGAGAAAAAGAGGCACAACGCAGCCGATGAAACTATGAAATTTGTTTTTGGTGGGCAAAAATTTTGTTTTTCTTTGACTTTAAAATACAGGTTATTTGGCCGGAACAAAAGCTTGTCTCTTAAAGATCACCAACAGATTATTAAAGATCACCAACAGATTATTTGAAGGACATGGTTTTTTTTAATTAAAAATTTTGAACATGGTTTTTTTTTATCAAGGATGATGAATCAACTTCCATTAAATAATTATCTTTGGCAACTGATTTGACAATGAAATTGATATGGTTTTTTAATTAAAAGTGATGAATCAACTTCCATTAAATAATTATCTTTGGCAACTGATTTGACAATGAAATTGATATAATTATATTGTAAGTATTTTTGGTCGAACTTCCCAATATGCCGACGATAACATTCCATTATAAGCACATCATGTTTTCATCTAAAAAACCACTAAAACAAAAGTGGAAGTAAACAGTCGCCGCGGAAAAGGTTGGATGCAGCTTGCAACGCAATTTATCTATAATTTTTGCGCTGCGTTTTGCACATTCGCAAGTTGACGACGCCATTGCGACGTTTTGTTAATACAGTAAGCACGTCCATTCAACATTGGCACTGTAAGGATTTGAACGAATCTAAATCGAAAATGGCCATCGTCAGATCCAGTACCGACATTACTCACTCTGCTCGATCTCATTTATATAAAGCTCCACCCTCCACCGAAGTATTACAACAGACCGTTCTCATGATCTAGATTGATTGTAGACTGAAGTGGATAGTAGTGAGGAATTTTAGTGATGGGGTTCAAGCTTTATTTCGCATTGCCTTTTCTCTGCACTCTGCTGTTCGGCCTCGCCATTGCCGAGGATGGAAAGGTGCGGACTCTTAATTTCTTCAAATTAATTCTTTTTTCGCTGCAACATTACTCAGTTTTAATGTCGCTAATTTCACTGATCTACATGCAGGTGCACATTGTATACATGGGTAGTTTACTCCACAATAATAGAGAACAGCTTGTAAACAGTCATCTGGAGGTTCTTTCGTCTGTTCTCGAAAGGTATCAAATTATGAAATAAATATTCAAATTTCAGAATTGATTTAATTGTTCTTATATTTATGTGTGTTGGGGTGTATTTGAACCTTTGCAGTCCCAGACACGCAAAGCAATCTCTGGTGCGTAGCTATACTTCTGCTTTTAATGGATTCGCAGCTCTATTATCCAAAGAACAAGCGACTACATTAGCTGGTAAGTTTCGTTAACGACTGTGTTTCTTAATGACTAAGCCCCCAGGTTGGTATTCTGATATATTCCCATGATTTAGCAGGGAAAGCAGGAGTGTTATCAGTGTTCCCTGATCCAGTGTTAAACCTTCATACAACACACTCATGGGGCTACTTAGAAAAGGACTTGGCCATGGCAGGCTCTTCTTACAGAAAACCAAAGTCTTCTGGCGCTGATGTCATAATAGGGTTTCTAGATACAGGTATAAGGCAATATCCAGCTTTTGAAATTCCATCTGATTTAGACTTTGATTGGTGAATTCTATATAATGCAAGTGTCCAATAAAAGTCTCAATCTATTTATATTCAAAAATAATGATAATAAATTATTTCACTAAATTCCAATAAAAACTCAAAAACTAAAATAATTAACAATCTGAAAATTAAAATATAATATATATATATATATATATATAAAAGTATTTATTTATAAAAATTATTATTTTATATTTAGATAAAGATGGTTTATAATAATATAACTTTGGGAGTTAAAATTTCTGTGATCCATAATATTTTTAATAATTTTTTTGGAAAAATTCCATAAAATATATTCTCATAAAGGCCAGTGTGGTTCATTTTTAGTATGATGAGGAACCAGATCCAAACAACAATATAATAAATAGAAGTAAAAAGCTGCTAACTAACCCTTAACCAGTAACAACTAGTTTAACTAAAAACAGACATTAATAAAAATTTGAACATAATTTTCTTTTCTTTATATGATATCAATGAAAATGAAATTTCTGAATATGTTAAGAGTGCTCTGTTTATATTAATGGTTTTTATTTGTTTTTTTAAACAATTCGTATAACTTCTTGGAAAATAATCTTTTATCCAAAGGCATTTGGCCGGAAGCAGCCAGCTTCAGTGACAAGGGTATGGGCCCTGTTCCTTCGCGGTGGAAGGGAAAGTGCGTTAAGGGATTTGACTTCAACGTTTCCAATTGCAACAGGTGATCTATGCAACTGAAATAAGTTCGTTCGTTCGTTGTGTCTATTCTTGTGTGACTCACAGCTAAAATAGTATTGCTGTCTTGACAGGAAAATAATTGGGGCAAGATTTTACAAAAGTGGAGAGAACGATGATGTGGTTACAAATATTAAACCGAAATCAATATGGCCACAATGAAGGACTCCAAGAGATTATGAGGGCCATGGCACGTTTACAGCTTCCACTGCAGCTGGCAGCTTTGTGGACAATGCAAACTATAATGGTCTCGCTAACGGGACAGCCAGAGGTGGACCGGCCAGTTCCACTACCAGAATTGCCATGTATAGGGTTTGTGGGCTGGATTATGGGTGCCCTGGTGTGCAGATTTTAGCTGCCTTTGACGATGCAGTTAAAGATGGAGTGGATATTGTATCCATCTCAATTGGAGGAAGTTTGGCCGATTTTGTGACCGATCCAATTGCCATAGGAGCATTTCATGCTACTCACAAAGGAATTCTGGTCGTATCCTCTGCGGGAAACAACGGACCTGATTCTCAAACAGCCATTAATACTGCGCCATGGATTTTTACGGTTGGAGCGGCCTCAATCGACCGGGAATTCCTCTCAAACGTTGTGTTAGGCAACGGTAAGATTATTCAGGTGAGAACAAGGGAAAACAAACCTAAAAGTATCATGTTTTTTCACTTTACACAACAATTAGTACTTTCATTTGTTCAGCACTTCACTAATAGATTCCGCCATTCACGAGCATGCCCTGTTTTTACAGGGATAATAATGAGAATTTCATGCTTGTTCCTAATGGTACTAAAGACTATTTAATAAAGATGTCGACTAAACCTGCAATAAAACGCAGCTGTGTGTCAATCTCTCGAATTGGGGCAACAATTTTGGAAATCAGTCAGATGTAGATTGCTTCTATGACAGATATTTTGTAAAATGTATATAAATTATTTAATATTTTTCATGATTTCTAGATCCATTATTTTGGGGATCTGGCGTTAAAGATTTGTACTGTGTATTTAGGGTAAGGGCATCACCTTTTCGAATCTCAGCCAATCGGCAGTGCACTCGCTTGTGTACGCAGGAAGCATTCCTGACAACTCCAGTTACCCAGCAGCTGCAAGGTAAATTACATTGATTTTCCAGCGCAGATTTGTCTTAGGGACATTAAACCATATAATGTAGGAATTTTATAATCATATTTTTCATGAGGAGAAATTCTAAGGAAGGTATTCTCCAGCAATTGTCTTCTAGAATCCTTAGACGCAAGCAAAGCGAAAGGAAAGGTTATACTCTGTATTTCAAATGCCACAGTTACATCGAAGAAAGCAATGAAATACATAGTCCAGGACGCTGGAGGCATAGGCATGATTTTTGTGGACGATTTACAGATAGTTGAAGCATATGACTCCGGCACCTTTGCAGCGACTACAGTAAGTACATCGGCTGCAACAGAGATCTTTTCTTACATAAACTCAACCAGGTGCGTTTAAGCCTATTCTCTGTCACATGTTTATATTGATGAATTATTCATTTGGATATTCAATTACAGTGTGGCTGTTTGTAATCTTCTAAGCCTTGTCATTATAGAAATCCTGTTGCAACAATTACTCCAACAGAGGTTGTCACAAATTACAAGCCCGCTCCTGTTATTGCATCCTTTTCGTCAAGAGGACCTGGAAGGCTGACCCAGAACATTCTCAAGGTAAGTACTCACTGATTCAGAGTCCATTTAGCTTAATTAACATTCAGAAGCTAATTATGAGAGATGATCACAACATGAACGCTTTAATTGATATTTGCAGCCAGACATCAGCGCACCAGGTGTGAATATCATTGCTGCATGGAATCCTCCCAATACGTGGGTAGAAACAGATCCTTCAGACACAGTTCTTTCAGGGACGGTTCCTACCGCATTTAACATGATGTCTGGAACATCCGTAGCAGTTCCTCATGTTAGCGGAGCTGCTGCATTTGTAAAATCTATCAATCCTACTTGGAGCTCCTCTGCTATCAGATCAGCCCTGATGACAACAGGTACTTTTCGGGGTTTATTCTTGAAATCCATCGTGTAATAATGCAAATATCACATTGACCAAAACCTGGAGACCTATTCCCCCTTATTCTGAAAGACTGGATATTCATGATTTCAGTAATGCCTAAATTTAATTTAGTACTTTGAAATGCATAATCCCTTAAAGCAAGTTTTTTCCAAGGGTTAGTTCAGGACCATCCATGAAGTCAAATGTTGATTCACAATCATTTACAATAGGAATTAATTCAACTAGTCATTGTAGTCAATGTTAATGGCAATGGGTGTTTGGCTGATTCAACGTCAGTATATATGGCCTCTTTCAAAAAATTCCTTTTACAATACCACAGCCACTTTTTCTAACATCTGTACTCTAATGTATATGGCAGCTATTGTAAGGAACAATATGGGGGAACTATTGACTAATGAATCAGATATCTCTGGCACGCCATTTGATTTTGGATCCGGAGTAGTGAATCCAATAGGAGCTCTGCAACCAGGGCTTGTATATGAAACATCAACCGATGATTACTTCCGCTTTATGTGTAATTACGGTCTGGACTCTAAGAATATCATGCTCATTGCGGCGAATGAAAGCTATAGGTGTCCATCTGGTGCAAAGGTGGATCTGATCAGTGACATGAACTATCCAAGCATAGCCATTTCCAAGCTAAATATTGTGAATGGGAGCACAACTGTAAGCAGAAGCGTCACAAACATCAGTCCTGATGTCGCACCTACTTACAAGGTTACCATTGGTGCACCTCCGGGTTTGAGTGTGAAGGTCTCTCCAGAAATTCTTAAATTCTCTGAAACTTCCAAGAAGCTATCTTTCGACGTAGTTTTTACAGCAACCAAGGTTGCCACCAAAGGATATGTTTTCGGTACACTCTTGTGGAGCGATGGAAAACATAATGTTCGTACTCCTTTTGCAGTGAATCTGGTGTGACCAAACCATAAGGGGCAACCTTAGAGATGGTCAAGTAATAAAACAAATGAAACATGCAGCAAGGCTTCTTATTCCTTGCATAGACTGTAAAGTAATAAAACAAGCGAAACCTGCTTATTGTTAGATATAATTGTTTATTGGTAGATATAATAATTTCTGGTGGTCTCCAGTATTGAGTTCGTAAGGACACATAATCCGTTAAAGATCCAGGTCTCAAATATCATATCTCATTTCAGGGAATATTTTCCTTTCTAGAAAAGAAAATTACAGAGAAGAGTACATTATCTTTCCATTCAGCAGGACTTTCCATTGGGCTTCTTTAATGGAGCAGCTTAAGTGAAGGTTTAAGCGAAGGTTTGTGGAGTAGGGCCTTGAAAATATGATAAATAATAGATCAGTTCAGTTCATTTCAGAATTGGTCTTTGTCCTGGAACAAATACCAAAACAGAATTGATTATTGTTTAGGCACTCCTGATGCTCACTCAATTAAAAAAACATAAAAAAATATCTTATTCTAGGTGATTCAAAATGTATTATTGATTGACTGTAGAAGAGGCTCATCTTGAGGTTTTAAATCTAGCAGCCTGGAAACACAAAATTGAGAATCTAAAAACTCATAATAAGAATCTAAAAAATACATATATAGAGAATTCAACAATACAATAGATAGTCTCTCAAAAGCATTTTAGAGATGAACCATGAACCCAGACCCAATTATATATGAAAACTTGATTGGAAAGCATTCTAGAGATGAACCCAGACCCAATTATATATGAAAACTTGATTGGTAACCACGTTTAAGGCTCTCACTCTTTTCTTATTGCACATATGAACTAATTCTCAGTGCCCTGCTTCTGGGTCAAAGCTGGTAACTAAAACAATACAGAAGTAAAGCCTTCAGGCCCAGCATAGGAACAACCTGAACTGGAGCAGTCTATTTAGTTTCTTTTTTAACAGGAGTCTTATTGTGTATAGCTATCTAACTTACACTTTCTGTTGTGAAGTTTCAGTTGTTCCAGTCTTCACAGGTTCAGACATCTCTTATTTTACTTGAGTTCTGTAGATGAAACTTTGTTGTTTTTACCAGACAGCTGAAAAGTATAGCCTTGACCTAGGTCACTGATAGTAATTGCAGGAAAAAATCTGAAAACATGTATCAGCAAATCTGTATTTTTTTTCCATTTCAAAGAAATAACAAAAAGAGAGATATTTTACCCTGAAAAAAATCAGTTAACGATAAATTGACTTTATGAATTTACCTAATTACATTAACCCAACACAATATGCATAGGGAAACAGTGAATATAAGCGACATAAAGCATGTTGATTTAATTCTTTCATTTTCTCCGTCATTTGATAACGTAGAGCACTCCTGGTCTTTATGTTGTGCTACTAGATAAGTGCGTGTAACACCACCTTAAGCTACAAATTTCGATCTTCATAATGTGCTTCCAAATAAACTTTCAAACTAATTGACAGACACGTGTATATAGGTAAGTTTTCAACAAAATATTTCTTAAAATTTTAAGAGTTAATATTTCTAAGTTTGTTAATTTAAAAAAAAAAAGGATTTTCCCTAATTTTTTTTTATTCAAAGTATAAATTTATTTTATATTATAAATTATTTTATTTTATTGTGTAGTATAAAATTATTTTATCTTACCAATCTATAATAAATTACATAAAATCATTAAAAATTTGAATATTTTGATCAAATTTCATCAAACACTTATTTTATAAAATACTAAGATTATTAAAAATTTAAATTTTGATGAAATTCCATCAAACAATTTATAATTCTTTTTATAGTAAAAGCAAATAAAATTGAACTTTTTTAATTTTGAAATTAATTTCCATCCATGTTTTTTTATATTGACCATTGAATGAGAAATGCAAAAATGAAATTCCATTGAACAATTTATAATTTTTATAGTAAAATCAAATAAAATTGAACTTTTTAAATTTTAATATTAATTTCCATCCATAATTTTTTTTATATTCACCATTGAATGAGATGCAAAAATGAATTCATTTACATCAACAATAACCTTGAACATATTGTTTATTGCGAGAATAAGTTTCGAAATTGAGATTAGATTATCTATTAATCAATCAATTTTTGTGGTGATTTATAGTTGACAAACATACAATAGTGAACCCAAGAATATATTTTTGAGAACTTAAATGGAAGTAAATTATGTCGTGTCTTTTTCACTCTTAACGCATTGAATATAATTAGCAATTGCCCCTACATGTGCAAAGGTACACCAAAGGAATAAAAGATTTGGGAAGATCATCTCGCAAAAGATAGAGCCTATTGTTGAAAGAATGCTAAATTTTAAAATTGGAAATCGGCTAATAATCATAAATTTTTATTTACCAAATACAAAGTAACTCAATAAAATTAATTACATTCAACTTAATGATGACTAAAAATATTCATTTTTACCAAAACTTTACATGCACACAAAATTTGTAATTAAAGGACCTCTAAATCTTATGCCCTATTTAATTCTAAACATAAAATTTTAAAATAATAATCAAGATTTTCACAATTTACATACAAACATTTCTTTAAAACAACCATTTCGAATCCCTTACAAATTTTCATTTATGTCATAAGCTTAAACGAAAATCCTTATTCTTCATGCTAGTTTAATCTAGCTTGAAACAAATAAAGGTTGAACCTTATCTTTAACTTTGAAGACAAAAACAATTATGCACTAGATTCAAATATTTTCAACAACATAGCAAGTTTCAATTAATTATGTAGAGAGCAATGGTGTCTCTCATGTACAATTAAATCCAATCAAACATTCAATTGTAGACACTATTAAAATCAATCTCACACATCACACCAAAAACACCTTGATAAGAAAAGTGTCATTCTAATGAAAAGAAATACAAAGCAAAAGGGTTAGGTGGAAGGTGTTCCTTCAAGGGCATACTGCTTTGGGTCTTCTTTCAAGTAAGATCATCACTGAATACACTAAGAACCAAACCTGGGTCAATTTAATAAAATCAAGTCGATTATTAGACAACATCTCCTTGAATTTACACATATAGGATATGATAACAATGGATAGTACAATAACAACACTGGAGATTTAATAATATTAAATTAGAGAGATCGTATGATTATTTGTTCATTGACCTTTTCTGCTTAAGCATGCTTCTAAATCAAGTTTTCTATGGAAGTTGAGGAGTCCCTGGAAGAATTTCTCTGATGACCATGCATTTTAGCACAATAGTTTTGGGATCTTAGAATCATCGATGTTTTCTCGTTTGAGAAATCTTAGTAATTATCTTAATTTTGGTCATGATTTTTTTCTTAGAATTCAAAATTTTGTTTTTTATTCACAATTTTTTTTATTGTAAAGTACGATTTTTTCATTTTCATGCTAGAACAGACATTGTTCATGTTTTACTAGTACAAAATGCCTAATTATGTTATGAAACAAGCTCAAGAAAAATATAGAAAAGATAGATGAACGCCTTAAAATTCAGCCTCTTCGAGGGGGCAACCTCCTTTACATTACATAAATGAAAAATTCTTGGATGATTCAAATGACAAAACCTCCTTTCTATATATAGGAGTCTAAGGAGTCACAGTATAACCCAGCCGACCTAACAATAATAATATAAAGCCACAAGAATAACAATAGAGGGATTCTATGGGGCACAATAATAACAATATGGGGACAATAGGGGCACAACAATATTAATAAGGGGTACAACTACAATAGTAATGGGGTAATCACTAGTATTAGAGGGACCCAACATGCCCCTCTCCTTCAAAAAAGTGTTGTCCTCAAGTCTTGAGTAGTTCTGGATGCTTCTGTATAAAATTCTCATCCTCCCATCTGGAATCTTCAGCAGATAAGTTCTTCCACTTGATAAGATACTCTGAAATTGATCGATTTCGTAGCTGTCGAGTTCTTGTTTCTGTGACTGCTTCTGGTTCCAATATAATTTTTCCTTCCTCGTCAAGTTCTGGCAATATTATTTGAACTGGGAGCTTATCGCCTATAACCTTCTTTAAACATGAAATATGAAAAACTGGGTGCAATCGAGAAGCTGCAGGAAGCTCAAATTTGTATGCCATAGTACCAATCTTTGCAACACCTTGTGTGGACCATAATACTTTGGTGATAATTTATTATCCTTCTTAGCTTGCTTGAGGGACATTTGCTTATTTGGTTGTAGCCGTATGAATACCAAATCACCTACATCAAAACTTCTTTCGCTGCGATGTTGATCTGCCTGTTGTTTCATTCTATTCTGTGCCAACACGAGGTTATCCTTTAAGAGTTGGAGGGCTTATTGTTGATGTTCGATGTCATGTTCCACTGCTTGAACCTTAGAATTTTCTCTTAAATATGATGTGATGGATGGTGGCTGATACCCATAAATTGCCATAAATGGGGTCATTTTTGTTGCTGTATGGAAGGAAGTGTTATACCCCATTCAGCTAGAGGCAACCATTTGACCCATTGTGTCTGTTTATCAGATACAAAGCAACGAAGATATCCTTTCGAACATTTGTTTACTATCTCAGTTTTCCCATCAGATTGAGGATGATAAGATGAGCTATGAGCTAACTGATTACCAAGACAAGAAAATAATTCTGTCCAAAAATTTCCAGTGAAAATGGGATCTCTGTCACTTACAATAATCTTTGGGTTTCCATGTAGCTTTTGAATTGTTTCCATAAATGCAGTAGAAACTGTACTAGCTTTAAATGGATGTGATAATGCACAAAAGTGTGCATACTTGGTAAGTCTGTCAACTACCACCATGATGACACTCTTTCCCTCAGACTTGGGTAAACCTGTGATAAAATCCATAGAAACATCCTCCCAGCGTTGGCTTGGAATGGAGAAAGGTTGTAATAGGCCCAGTGTTTTAATTGTTTCAACTTTATTTTGCTGGCAAACCAAACATTCCACCACAAACTTTTGAATATCTGATTTAAGGCCATCCAAAAAAAATTCCTTCTTAACCCTATGGTAAGTTTTTAAAAATCCCGAGTGCCCTCCTAAGGGAGAAGTGTGCAATTCCATAAGAATTTTTTGTTTTAGCTGGGAATTCTTACAGAGATATAAGCGATTTTGTACCATAACGAATCATTTTGCCAGCTAAATGTATCCGACGTATTGGAGTCTTGTTGTAACTTTCGAATAAGTGCACACACTTCTTCGTCATTCTTCCATTCCTCCCTTGCCTTGTTTATCCAATATGGTTGGATAATAGAAATGGTGCACAAAAATGCTTCCACATCCTCATCCTTTCTTGAGAGTGCATCTGCCACCACATTTTGCTTCCCTTTTTTGTAGATGATTTCAATGTCATAACCCAACATCTTTGTGACCCACTTTTTTTGCTCTTTAGAGGATAATCTTTGTTCTAAAAAGTATTTAAGGCTATCATGATCTATTTTTACCTTGAAGCATCTTCCCATTAGGTAGGGTCACCATTTCTTAAGTGCATGGAGTATTGCCAACATTTCCTTCTCATAAATAGCTTTGTGTAAAAATTTCCCTTGATTGGACTACTTTCAAAAGCAATGGGTTTTTCATCTTGCATTAAAACAATACCAATTCCATTTCCTGAAGCATCACATTCCACAATAAAGGTTTTTGTGAAGTCCGGTGTAGCTAAGACAGGTGCTTGGCACATTGCCTCTTTAAGATGTTCGAAGGCCTTTGTTGCTTCTGGAGTCCATGAAAATGCATCTTTCTTCAATAGTTTTGTTAGAGGTGCTACTATTCTACCATAATTCTTAACAAACTTTCGATAATACCCTGTCAACCTGAGAAATCCTCGCAGATGTTTTATGGATGTGGGGATTTTCCATTCCTTAATGGCTTTAATTTTTCTAGGGTCTACCTTAACTCCTTCATGAGATACAATATGACACAGATATTCCACCTCTTGTACTCCAAAGAAACATTTGGATCTTTTTGCATATAATTTTTTCTCCTCCAATAGTTGTAGCACCCTGTCAACATGTTCAACATGTTCAACATGATCCTTCCAAGACTTGTTGTAGATTAGTATATCATCAAAAAATACTAACACAAATTTTCTAAGGAATGGTTTGAAAATTGAATTCATCAAACCTTGAAATGTTGAGGGTGCATTGGTAAGGCCAAAAGGCATGACCAAAAATTCATAATGACCCTCATGAGTTCTAAATGCTGTTTTCGGAATGTTTTCAGTCTTCATTCTAATTTGATGATATCCTGAACGAAGATCCAACTTGATGAAGTAAATTGATCCATGCAATTCGTCCAGTAATTCATCAATGACAGGAATGGGAAACTTATCTTTAATAGTGAGCTTGTTGAGCTCCCTATAATCCAGACACATGCGCCATGATCCATCCTTCTTGTGCACCAATAATACTGGAGCAGAGAAAGAACTTTGACTCGGTTGAATTATACCAGCCTCTAGCATTTCTGCAACCATACGTTCAATTTCACTCTTTTGGGCATAGGGATATCTGTACGACCTGATGTTTGGAGGAACACTTCCTGGAATCAGATGAATATCATGATCATGATCACGAATAGGTGGGAGACCTTTAGGAGTCTCAAATACCTTGGAATGATTGTCCAAGAATTTTTGGAGATCTGGAGAAATAGATGATTCCAATGTGGAAACATCTAGCGAACATAATTGTGCAATTAAACCTTTTCGTTCCTTTTTTAGAAGCTTTGTCATACCATTAGAGCTGATTATATTTCTTGGTTTCCCTGAAATACCCCTTAATTCAACTTCCTTTCCTTCCACAGAAAATTTCATGAAAAGTTCTTGAAAATTAAAAGCTACTGTACCCAAGGATTGTAGCCATTGGACTCCTAATACAACATCAACACCTCCCATTGGAATGGAAAGCATTGGGCTAGTCAATACATATTCTCCCATGGATAGCTTGATATTATGGCACTTTACAGAGAAATTTATTGTTCCTCCATTTGCAACCATCACTTGACACTTTGGTGCTGGATATAAGAAGCAACTCAATTTTTTTGCTACCTTACAATGAATAAAATTGTGGGTACTTCCTGAATCAATCAACACTATTACCTTTTTCTTCTTGATTTGTCCTTCTATCTTGATGGTTTGAGGAGTTGTAATTCCCACCAATGCATTACAAGATATGGTCGGATTCATTTGTTCTTCATCTAGGCTTTGTTCCTGGAGTATATCCTCTTCTTTTGACCTTTCTTGCTCCTTTTCTTCTTCCTCTTCACAATCTATGTAGAATAATTTCTTCTCAGCACACTTATGATCTTTAGTGTATTTGCTATCACAACTGTAACAAAGGCCTTTT
The DNA here is from genome assembly GCA_031772625.1 of Pinus tabuliformis. Classification (NCBI taxonomy): domain Eukaryota; kingdom Viridiplantae; phylum Streptophyta; class Pinopsida; order Pinales; family Pinaceae; genus Pinus; species Pinus tabuliformis. Next base: position 643,600,402 of record CM062805.1, read on the forward strand.
TCTCTTTTTTCTTCCAATTGTTGTGGTGTCAACCTTATAGGTTGTGGAAGACTAGCGGCAACAACACTTCCATCTTTATAGTTGTGAGTGGTATGCTTCCTGGTTGCCATAATTTTGCTTTCCATTTTTCTTGCTAACCTGAATGCCTTCTCTAATGAATCAGGTTCCCAAAGGCGAACATCATGTTGGACATTATCCTTTAAAGACCCTATGAACACATCAAACCTATGCTCCTCTGGAATATTTTTTACCCTTATGTTCAATTTTTGGAACTCCTCAATGTGCTCCATTGTTGAACCCTTTTGTTTGAGACTTATCAATTGGCTAAAAAAAGTGTTGCTTTTTGTATCCTCATAATGTGCTATCAATTCTTCCGTAAAAATTTCCCAAGTTATAAATTGTTTACGAGAGCAAAGCCATTGATACCATACAAACTAATTTGGTTCCAAATATAAAGTTGCAATACGTACCTTTTGTGTGTTTTGCACATTATTGAGATCGAAAAATTGCTCCATCTGTAATATCCATGTTGCAGGATCCTTGCCATCAAACTTCATCATATCGATTTTTGGAATATGGTGCGTCTTCGATCCAACATTAGAGTCTATGAGATCATGATTAACATTTCCTTTGTTTGCATCATGAGTTTCCTTTACTCCCCTTTCACCATTAGTAAGTATTTTTTGTAGAAAATTTGTCAAATCTGCCTTCAAATCTATCTTCAAATCGTCAATCTTGTCTTCCACGCTCTTTATCTTAGATTCCACACCATTTATCTGAGCTTCTGTTAGCTTTTGTGAGAGTGAAATTTGTTGCACTTGGTCTTGTAATTTTGATATATCATGTAGCATTTCTTCCTCTTCTTCATGAGTCATGCTAGAGCTTTCAGATTGCTTACTAGGTGTTTGCATTTTCTTTCCTTGGGGCATCATTTACCGATACTAATGCTCTACTATGCCCTTTGAATTCTTTCAAAATAATTTTTCAAACCAAGCTTAACCAAAAATTTAAAAAATCTACACACCTTTTTTCACTTTGTAGGAGCTCAATATTGCCTCTGATGTATCTCTGTAATTTCAGATCATCCAGTTATGAAATTGTGACGTGTAGTAGCCCTCTGTGTCCTCTTTCCGATGCCACCAGTCTGATGCCAATTGGATTCTCCAGTGAAGAGTTATGCCAAATCTCCCACAGTGACCTTATTATAGACTAATTCAGTAGAGCGAACTTGTATGACGTTCCATGACTCACTGTTTTGACCTTTGGCTCTGAAAAATATATACAAGAAACTACAGTTCGTCCTCTTTCAGTACCTTCTTACAACATTTCAATCCGATGCTCAGAGAGAAAGTTATGACGATTCTCCCAAGTCACCTGTTTGGAATGTAATTTAGGAGTCTGCAAAAAGACCAACTTGCTCAGATCATATCTCCGCAAATATAGTGTGAAAAGCTTTGAAATTCGGACCCGAGGTTCAATGTGATTTCTTCTCAAATGGGTTTTTTTAAGCTTCTGAAATGTCGTAGAAACAAATTTATAGCGAAAATGCCACATTGACCTGTTTGGAGCAACGAAACCCTAGAATCCAAAGCTCTGATACCAAACGTTCTGAAACCAGCTCAAGAAAAAGATAGAAAAGATAGATCAACGCCTTAAAATTCAGCCTCTTCGAGGTGGCAACCTCATTTACATTACATAAATAAACAATTCTTGGATGATTCAAATGACAAAACCTCCTTTCTATATATAGGAGTTTAAGGAGTCATAATATAACCCAACCGACCTAACAATAATAATATAAAGCCACAAAAATAACAATAGAGGGATTCTATGGGGCACAGTAATAACAATATGGGGACAATAGGGTCACAACAATATTAATAAGGGGTACAACTACAATAGTAATGGGGTAATCAATAGTATTATAGGGACCCAACAAATTAGTTACTAAAAGAATGACTAAAATTTGCATATTAATGACCATTTTTCAGACGGTTACCAGTAGTAACTAATTTACAGTATCTTATAACGTGACCAAAATTTAGTCATTTTTAGCTTAGTCATTAATTGGTTGTCTCAATTTCATGGTCTATTAGTATATTTAGTCATAAATTTGGTCATTAATTTAGTCATTGATTTGGTCATTAATATCCACAATTAATGGCCAAATATACAACACAAATATTATTATATGGTCACTTGAAAAAAACAATTAATGACCAAAGAAATATGACCAAAATGTTGGTCATGTTATAAGATACTATAGATTAGCTACTAATAGTCATATGTATGCAAATTTTAGTCATCGTTTGAAACCAATTAGTGACCAAAGAAATATGACTAAATTTTGATTGTGTTATAAGATACTGTAAGTTAGCTACTAATAGTCGTATATACGCAAAATTTAGTTGTCATTTGTAATACAAAATTTATCATTTGCAATAGTCATTTATATTTTTCAGTAATTTCATATTCATTATATAAATGACTAATTTAGTAGTTTATATTCATTTCATTTATTTCCATTAATAATTATTGTAAACAAATAATTTAATTGTATATTCATTTTGTTTGTGTTCATAATTAATCAATATAAACTGCTAATTTAGTAGTTTTCAATTGATTTTATGTGCTCATTCTTAATCAACATAAATTAAGTATGATTTTGCGACTAAATTAAAAATGTGTTATACAATGTGCACTTGTTCATCTAATATGAAAATGCAAAGTTATATCTGTTAATTACAATACTAAACAATATCAAGTGCAATTATAAATAATTTCAACCGCATAAATTATATTATATGAAATGTCAAGTATTACAAAATGAATTTACAACTTAATATTGGCTAGACTATAGTTTACACATGAAATGTTGTTTCATCACTGCAAAACATTTTCATTATGTTTCCAAAGAATTGCAAGTGAATTCACCAACTCTGGAGACTTTACTATCAATCTCTATGTGTGTGTCTTATGTGGGATATTGGCTTTAAGCGTATCACTAGATTGGTTCTCTTCTCTCTCTTTTTTCATTTTTCGCCCGAGTGTTATTGTTTTCCTCTTTCTTCAAATCTTGTTGTTGACCATCAATACTAAGTTCCTTTTCTGAAAATAAAAGAAGATACAATGCAGAGTGTAATACATGAAATACGATGAACACTAGAATATAAACTAAAGTAGAGTATAAAGGATTTATATGACATATACCTCAACATCAACAATGTTAAAGTCATTTTCCCCCATAAAAGCAAGAAGCTCAAACAAGATTTCTTTCGTTGAGCGATAGTGGCCACTATGTGGTTAGATGACTTGTATAAACAAAGAAAATAAAATGTCACCATAGAAAATAACACCTTAGTAACTTAGTATTCAACCTTCAAGGAAAGCTTAGGCACAATCATGCTAACTAAGTTACATTCTAAAAATCTGAAGCTATAAATAACATTTGAAAACAAATAATCTGAGGTGTGATGTCTAATCCTTGTTGTTTTATTTGCAACAACATCTCATTCTCTAACGCATGAACTTATATAAACAACCAATGATCAAATAACAACATGAAAGTAAACTTTTCTAATAGTCATGAAAATATTTCAACACGAAACAATTAAAATAATTTCAATCAATATCGTGTAATGCTAGTTTCATCTTCAAGCTTTCGTTGCTGTTTAAATGGGCATGATACAAATTATTTTCAATTTCATAGTTAAAATACAAAGAAAAATCAAAAGTGACGCTTAAAATATAATCAAACAATAAAGAGAGGATATCATGGAATGGACATTGCAATTATAAAAAAAATGTTTACCTATCAATCGATGTATTCTTAGACATTCCTAAAACATCTTCTTGCCCAAAATAACCATAAGGTGAAAGAATCACGACATTAAAAACATCAATGGACAACTTATGCTCAAATCATTTTTAATTTTATCACCTAAAAAATAATTGGAACAATATATAGCACTGATCTCAAACAACTTACAAAAAAAATCCTCAGTGGCACAAATTCTCCCAATATTTGTATCAGAGCTTAGAAGAATTTTGTATACTCGTTTTATGACTATCCGCAATATGCCACTTGTCTTTAGTAAATTTAACAACATATTACACTCTTTAAATGGAAAACCAGATACAATGTCAATAAACAGACTGAGAAATTAAGACCGAAATGCATATGGACACTAATACCGTTGAACAGAAAATATATTACCAATAAGAAGATTGTTTTTAAGAACTTAAAGGAGGACCAAATACCAACCCAAGCATGATTTAAGAGCCTTTTGAAGATTGCCATACTTCTTTCTCGTGGACCCTTTCAACATGCATTCGAAAGATTGGGTAACAAAGTAACTTGTAGTTCCAGCCATTGAATTAAAATAAGAAAATGTTATTTTTAGCCTCTTTCTCTTGGGAGTGTTTCTTTTACATTGCCCCTATTTCTAAGTGTGTCATCCCGTCATCCAACCTACACATGGAAAACAAATATATTCAGTTGTTGAATATGTAGGAAATCAAATGTAAAATTAACTCAACTTGATCTTTACATGGCATAGGCATAATGTAACGGTACAATTGAAGCATGCTAACTCAGAAACAAGAGATGATAAAAAAGAATAATGGAGCATTGTTTCCTTCCATAGAATTTTCTCTGGCCACAACAGTCGAAAGGATGTCATGTATCAACATATGCTCCTCATTGGTACATGCATTTCCTTATTCCATGAAATCTTGCACATATGCTACCCTCTTACTAGACATGACCCTCAATCCCAGAGCTTAAGCGTAGTGAGAATAGAGCTTTTGCAAGCATGCATGCAACTTGATATTCATGGTCAAACCAATGAACGTGGCAATGAAATTGAGATTTTAGATTCTTGGCTAACATTGTTTGCCTAGAACAATGTTCTTGGTAACTGCAATTTCTCGTTCTCATTCTTGGTACATGTTTCTAATATTGATCATCATAGACAACTTGATGTCATAAAGTCAAATAGAGATCAAAATTTAACCATAACTCCTATATTCAAATATTAAGGTCCATCTTCCATAATGAATTTTAAGGAATTGCTTATCGTATCGTGGTAAATTTCTAGTTTAAGATCCTAATATCATGGATTATAATCAATATGATTAGCTTGACATCTTTCATCACAAAATAATTCTCCTTATATAATGACCCAATTTTAAATTAAAATCATATCCTTCAAAGCTTCATTACAATCTTCCATCATTAGCCTCAAACGAGGGCATATATATTATGGCTCTAAATGATGATGCAGGAGCATTCAAACCAAGAGAAAATCATTGTAATTAAGTAGACATAGGGGGTCATGTATTTTTAGGAAGTTGGATTCCTAAGTGATAAATTGATGTAATATTAGGCTTTTGAGTGCATAAAATAGAAATTAATTAGATCGTGAGAGGAAGTTGTAAATGCTCTCAAATAAATGAGAATATGAGTGGTGAATAAATGACAAGAGTTAGAAGTCAATTAAGACTCTTAAAACAGTTTCATGATTCGAGGGACGAGAGAGATCTTTTAGGAATTAATTGAAGTAGAAGTGGATAGAGGATTTAGGAGTCAGCTCAGAGGATTTAGGAGTTGAACAAGGATTAGTTCAACAGAACTTTCTGGCATAAATGTAAGCCTACAGGTAGAGCACAAGGAGGCCACAATATTGAAGAACAGGCCTGTGCGAGACACAGAGTCTCGAATATGAAATTGAATGTTTATATTTATATATATAGATGTTTATTCCTGACTGTGTCAGTTTGTTGAAGAGTATTTCATGAATGAATAACTTGTGAATTCGTAGGATCTATGATGGTTTGCAGGTAGAATTATGAAGGACGCAGAGGAACAGAATGATTCAGAGGAATCATGAATGGATCCTTGAATCCAATTGAGGAATAGAGGGAAGCTCTGGGGTGAAATAGCGAAGTGAGATTTCACAGAAGAGTAAAGCTCAGAGGTAGCTGAGCAGCGAAAGCCAAAGGCGGAGTTCTGAAGAACTACGCAAGAGAAGAGTGATTCAGAGGACCATAATGGGTTGTTGAATCCTTTAGAGGGATTAAATCCAAACCCAGAAGGAATCACGTAGTAAAACAACAAAAGGGCTAAACCTTTGAAGAAGAGAAAAACCACAAAAGAACTGAAGACTTAGTGTAAAAAATAAGTAAAAAGGAGGAGCGAAGGAGTAAAGTGTCAGTGCTCACCAACCGTTGGATCTTGAAGATCAACGGCTAGGATCCAATCGCAGAGGAGATGGAGGAATATCGCATCGCTGAACTTTAATAAAGGAAGGCAGTTTTGTAACAGTGAAAGTGGATTTCGAGCGGCCTCAAAACCGTAAGCGGTATTGAAGGACGAGTGCTTATTCCACTCATCAAACAACGCGTGGCAGTGAGAGAAGAGAGGAAACCACTTTATCGTGTGGTTAATCCTCGTGCTTGTTAGCTACCTGATATCAATGACAACTGTCAGATCTGTTGGGTGAAGATCGATGATGGAGAATAGGCGCGCAAGTTTAAACGGTCGGGAGTAATGTCAACCATTGGATCAGAGAATACAACAGACAGTCAAGATTTGATCGGGAGATTTAGTGATCGAAGATCGATCTTATCGGAGTTCGAAGGAGCAGCACTGTGGAGTGACTAAAGGTGCGGACCCGACGAAGTTATAGCGACGAGTGTATAATATTTGAGATCTGGCCAAGGGGTCGTAGTGGGGTTTTCCCGTGTATTTCCTGTATTGTGTTAAAGTGTCGCGCCAAAGTATTTTAAGGCTAAAACATATATTATCATTCTGATAGTCACTTATCAGAGTTGGAGAGGGGTGTTAGAGCATATATGTGGTAAGACCGTGGGTAACTGCGATCCCCGATTGCGATAAAGGTGAAACCTCGATAGCTGTGCAGAAGCCGTACAGAGGCGAAAAAAGGTATGTTTTGTGGGGTTTTCCTTTGTAAATGGTTTATAAAGGAGAAGAGCGCTTATGCATTAAAATATATGTAACCAAGGTTAGCAAAGGGAAAGGTTATATATATGTGGGCTTAAGGAGATAATGAAGGTTATGAAGGCTTAAAGGTCCCGATAGGAAGGATTAATGAAAGGCTTTAATCAAAGTCTTATAAGAAGGCTCGAGGGTTGATAAAGTTCCAATAGGAGGTTTAAGCGGGGGTAACCCTACATCATTTATTATCAAAGCTGGGTTGTAATTAAAACCATTGGGGTTAAACAAAATAGAGAAATTCTATGTGAAAGAATTAAAAGCAAAGTTATGTGTTGAGGTGTTTATGCAGGCAAGGAAGGATCAGATTCTAATCTGACAGAAGGAAGGCACACAAAGGGGACGTGTAGCAAAAATTTCAGATGCAAGAGACAGAGGAAATCCATTCAAAGTACAGGTGGAATGGTGAAACAAGATCATACTAAGATCTTGAAAGTGAGGTAATATGTTCTATTTTAAATTAAGAATGTGTGTTTTTACACTAATGCACAAGTGATAGCAAGAGAAGCTATGAGAGGAGAACTAGATGTGTTCTTGAAGAAAGAGTAAGGAAAACACTTTGATGGGGAAGTGGCAGTGAACTTGAAGAATCCAACAAGAGATTGGACAAAGAGGACAATTGAAGTGTTCTCAAGGGAGAGTGAGAGATTGTAGAAGCCTATAAGGAGCAAAGGTGTTGCTCAAGAGGAGGTTCCAGACAGAGGACCTATGCTTACCAAAAGACTGAGTGAGGAGAGATTAGTGAGGTAAGATTGCAGTGAGGAGGACTAGCTGTTGTAGAGGCTTGTTGCAGATGAGTAAGGAGCTCATGAAGAAAGAGGAGAAGAAGATGACTACTGATAGTCATAGCAAAGGTTCAGAGAGAAGCCACAGCAGAAGAAAGATGAAGAAAGAGGATGCCAAGGCAAATGGCAAGAGGATGAGTCAAGAGGAAATTGACAAAGAGATTGCAGAGTTAAAAGAACAACTCGATGCATTAAGGAGAATACTTGAGGAAAGCCAGAGACTAGGTTGGGTCTTGAGGAAGAAGCCAGTGGAATGGCATGAGATGCAGAGAAGGCTACAACAAAAGCAAGTAAAATGGCTGATGGGAAAACTCAAAGAAGTTGAGTTAGAAATGGAAGAGTCCATTTGTGAACCAGAATAGGGAGAAATTCTAGGAGAAAGTGAAGACTACACTGAAACTAAGAATGGAGATCAAGTGAAGATCTCATGGACTATTGGGATAGTTCAAAACAGCATGAGGAGATGATAACTGAAGATGAAGATTTGAAGATTGAAACTTCAAGTGAGGCCAAAGGGTCATTGTTTTAAATCTGACAATTTGTGTATGTTTGCAGGTGAAACAGGTGAAGGACAATTTGTTGATATTGTCATAAAGGAGGAAGAAGACAAGCATAATCTAAATTCTGTTCTGGAAGAAGATGAGATAGATAGGTCTCATATACAGTTGGGGAAAGATATCAAGCAACCAAGTGAAGGGCTTGAAGAGATTGAAGAGGAGACCACCAAAGAATTTTTGAGTCATAAAGAGAACTTGGAACAACAAGGAGATATGATGGCTGAAGCATCCAGTGAGACCACAGGGTCTTATGTTTTTAAAACTGATAGTTTGTGTATGATGGCAGGTATTGCAGGAGAAAAGAAACCTTTTGAAGATATCTTCAGAGGAGATGAAGATCTAGAAGTAAAAGATGACAAAGAAAACTTCTTAGAAGAAGAAGAATTTGACTACATATAGAAGGAAATGTCTATGGATGAGTTTATAAAAGTTTTCATAGAGATGAGGAATCAGGATCTTATTCTCATGAAGAATGAAGGAATACTGTCTCAGAAAGGTAATCAAATGAGTTTGATTAATGTTAATTTTTAAAAACAAATACAAGAGACTATGTTAGTTGAAAACATAGTAAAGGATCATCAATTCACCATGATGATAGGCATAATGGAAATAGCCATGGAAGTTGTTGAGAAAGACAATAAGAAAGAAGGACATCTACTGAAATATGTTAAGAAGGAAGAACCCTATGCAAAGGATTTAACCTTGGGAGAAGGAACACTAACAAAAGAGTGTTTTGCAGAGGATGAGTAATCTTTTGAAGCTGTCAGAAGTATGGCAGAGTATATTTTAGAAGATAAAAAATCTGAAGTAAAGGAGGATGGAGAATGCCTCTTAAATGAGAGAAGCAGTGATTTATTGCAGTAGAAAGAACTTAATAATGCATTGACATTTGAAAATGTGACAACGCATGAAGAATTTCTTATGAAAGAAGGAGATGAAATTCAGTTTGAAGAGATGATATGTGAAACAACAGTTGAGACTATTGAACCTTATGATTTCCAAACTAATAATTTGTGTATAAATGCAGGAAACATAAGTGATGATGAAATACTTATGAAGTGTCACAAAGAAATTGCATTACTAGAATATTTGTTGAGAAATTTAGAGTATGACAGTGTGATTACAAAAGAATGATTTCACTATGGTGGATAAGAGCAAGAAGACATCATTAGAGCAGATGATGTGGAAGAGAGACTAGTTGATAGTCTCATGAGTTATTTTGAGAATTCAACACAACATACTGATGTGCGGACAGAGGAGAAAGAAATAGAGCAGCAAATTGAATTGTTGCCAAAGGAAGATAAGGCACAAAAGCCTTATGTTTTTAATTTTAACAAGTGTTTTATGAGTGCAAGTTTTGTTGCAGATGCTGGAGGAAATTTGGCACAACTGAACATCCAAATAAATATGAAAGAAGAAGAATCTGTGGAAAAATTCAATCCATGGAACAAAGATGTGAAATTGTTAGAGGGAGTGCTGGACAGTCATGATTCAATACAGGAAGAGGTAATCATGAAAGACGGCAAGGATGATAGGGAGGCAGCAAACAAAGCAAAAGTTGGAGTAAGCAGAGAAAAAGTTGAAACAAGAGCAAAAGAAGAAGAAAAAGTAAGCCAACAACTACAAAGAGGAAGTAACTAGCAGTAGTTTAAAGAGTTAATGGACAACATCAACAACCTGAAGCAAAGAGAAAGAGGAAGAAGTAAGGGGCAGAGTATGGACCAGCCCAAAGATGTGCTGGAAAAATAAAATGAAGAAATGTGGCAGCTAATGATGAAGCAGTCCAAATGGAGGAAAATGGTAGCAGCAGGAAGAAAGATCAATTAGAACTTGAACCTGATTGACAAGAAGAAGAAGATGGAGCAAAAGACAGTAGAAGTACAGGAGGAGCAAGGGAACAAGACATTTGGGCAGTTACAAAACAAAGTATGGGATCCGGGAAGACAAAGATCAGAGGACACATGATTAGGATATCATGAATATTTTCTACTTTGGGAGTTTGATGTAGGAGCATTCAAACCAAGAGAAAATCATTGTAATTAAGTAGACAAAGGGGGTCATGTATTTTTAGGAAGTTGGATTCCTAAGTGATAAATTGATGTAATATTAGGTTTTTGAGTGCATAAAATAGAAATTATTAGATAGTGAGAGGAAGTTGTAAATGTTCTCAAATAAATGAGAACATGAGTGGTGAATAAATGAAAAGAGTTAGAAGTCAATCAGGACTCTTAAAACAGTTTCATGATTCGAGGGACGAGAGCGAGCTTTTAGGAATTAATTGAAGTAGAAGTGGATAGAGGATTTAGGAGTCAGTTCAGAGGATTTAGGAGTAGAACCAGGATTAGTTCAACAAAACTTTCTGGCATAAATGTAAGCCTACGGGCAGAGCACAAGGAGGCCACGATATTGAAGAACAGGCATGTGCAAGGCACAGAGTCTCGGATATGTATTTGACTGTTTATATTTATATATATATAGATGTTTATTCTTGACTATGTCAATGTGTTGAAGAGTATTTCATGAATGAATTACTTGTGAATTCGTAGGCTCTGTGATGGTTTGCGGGTAGAATTCCGAAGGACACAGAGGAATCATGAATGGATCCTTGAATCCAATTGAGGAATAGAGGGAAGCTTTGGGGTGAAATAACTAAGTGAGATTTCATAGAAGAGTAAAGCTCAGAGGTAGCTGAGCAGTGGAAGCAAAATGCGGAGTTCTGAAGAACTATGTAAGAGAAGAGCGATTTGGAGGACCATAATGGGTCATTGAATCCATTAGAGGGATTAAAGCCAAACTCAGGAGGAATCACATAGTAAAATAGCAAAAAGGTTGAACCTTTGAAGAAGAGCAAAACCACAAAAGAACTGAAGACTTAGAGTTAAAACTAAGTAAAAAGGAGGAGTGAAGGAGTAAAGTGTCAGTGCTCAGTAGTCGTTGGATCTTGAAGACCAATGGGCAGGATCCAATCACAGAGGAGATGGAGGAATATTGCATTAGCGAACTTTAACGAAGGAAGGCAGTTTTGTAACAGTGAAAGTTGATTTTGGGCGGCCTCAAAACCGTAAGCGGTATTGAAGGATGAGCGCCAATTCCACTCATCAAATGACGCGTGGCAGTGAGAGGAGAGGGGAAACCACTTTTTTGGGTGGTTAATCCTCACACTTGTTAGCTACCTGATATCAATGACAGTCGTTGGATCTGTTGGGTGTAGATCGATGGTGGATAATAGGCGCGCAAGTTTAAATGGTCAGGAGTAATGTCAAACGTTGGATTGGAGGATACAACGGACGGTCAATATTTGATCGGAGGCTTCGGTGATTGGAGATCGGGCTTATTGCAGTTTGGAGGAGTAGCGCTGTGGAGCAACTAAAGGTGCAGACTCGATGGAGTTATAGCGACGAGTGTATAATATTTGAGATCTGGCCAAGGGGTCATAGCAGGGTTTTCCCGTGTATTTCTTGTATTGTGTTAAAGTTTCGTGCCTGAGTCCTTTAAGGCTAAAACATATATTATCGTTCTGATAGTCGCTTATCAGAGTCAGAGGGGTGTTAGAGGATATATGTGGTAAGACCATGGGTAACTGTGATCCGCGATTGCGATAAAGGTGAAACCTCGATAACTATGCAGAAGTCATACAGAGGCAGAGAAAGGTATGTTTTGTGGGGTTTTATTTTGTAAATGGTTTATAAAGGAAAAGAGTGTTTATGCGTTAAAATATATGTAACCAAGGTTAGCAGAGGGAAAGGTTATATATATCCAGGCTTAAAGGGATAATGAAGGTTATGAAGGTTTAAAGGTCCTCATAGGAAGGATTAATGAAAGGCTTTAATCAAAGTCTTATAAGAAGGCTCGGGGGTTGATAAAGTTCTGGTAGGAGGTTTAAGCAGGGGTAACCCTACGTCAAATGACAACTATAATATAATTTAAAGATAGAATTTATGAAGCATACATAAATATTTAAAGATGTAATCAATGTGAGGTATGTAATTTATGTAGAAATTCTCACTGTAGATCACCTGATAATGCAAGATACTAAAGAAAAATACTTGATCTACTTCTACAAACAAACTTGCAGAAGCTTAATCGATTTTGATCAAGATCAAATAGAATACATATAATAGATGAAGAAGAAACAATCACACATGAACACAGAAGAATACTCTGGGGAAAGCCTCAGTTAAAAACCCCGCTATCTGTATTATCATACAAGTGGAAATATCTCAGGATTACACAAAGATTTAGCTCACAAGCTATCTAGCTCTCAGTACAATCCCTCACAACTGCTCATAGACAAAATAGACAACACATATGCCTTCCTTCAGTCCTCCAAGCCTCCTATTTCCTTGTACAGTTTCTCCTGGGTCCTCAAGCTGCCACCTATGTGTAATTACCTCACGCACTGCTCACCAACCTCAGAAATAATTGCGCAATCCTCAAGGAAAGAATTCCTTCTTCATGCAAGAGATATCCTCATGGGAATATTCCTGCAACTGATTGTATGTTGTCCCATCCTTTGATCTCAACTGGGTATCTGTCTGAACTGACATGCATGAGTTATTTATGAGAGAATATTCAGTTACCTGAAGTACACTAGTTGCATGCATGCATGCATTGACTAACTGAACTCACAACCAATTCCACAAATTGTTGGAACTAATCTAATTGGACTTAACTCAGTTAAATGAGCTAACTAATTACAACTCAATGTACAACTCATCCTGATCTCCTTAATTAAGGGATAATTGTTGCATGTCTTCACATAGACTTCATGTTTGATTTTCTCCAACTAATTAACTCAAGATGAATTAATTAATTATTTTACAAACAACTGCTGAGCTCACATTCGAATTTTTATTCACAATTTTAATTTAGGGACTAATTAAAATTGGAATCTATCCTGATATGCTATCTATAGGAATGCTATTTTTAGCATTTCTTGTTGCTATTTTCAACACTCCCTCTCAAAAAGAAAGGGATTATCTGTCACCCTGATCCTGTCTCTGTGGAACTCGAATTTTCATTTTGAAAATGCCTTAGTCAAAATGTCTACATCTTGCTCTTTGGTCGAAACATACTGCAACAACATGATCCTCTTCACCACATAGTCTCGAAGATGATGATACCAGATATCTATATGCTTGGACCTGTCATGAAATACTGGATTCTTAGAGAGTTTGATACAACTCTGATTATCACAATATATCACAGTTGGATCCATCCTCTGATCAAACAAACCAACTAGAATTTTCAGCACCCAAATGGCCTCACATGTTGCCTGACTTGTAGCCATGTATTTAGCCTCTCCTGAGCTAAGTGCAACTGACGTCTGTTTCTTGTTGTACCAAGAAACTGCAGCTGAACCAAGGTTGAAAATTCCTCCTGATGTGCTCTTCCAATCTGATGGACTCCCTGCCCAATCTGCATCTGTGAAGCCCTGAAGCTTCACTCCCTCTGTTCGTATGTACCATAATCCAAAATGAGATGTGCCTCTAAGGCATCTCAAAACCTACTTAACTACCTTCCAAAACAGCTTGGTAGGTTGAACCATAGCTTGTCTTAGGTGGTTCACTACAAAGCACCAATCTGGTTGTGTGTTCACTAAATACATCAATGAACCCACAAGCTGCCGATACACAGTAACCACTACTACCTCACTTGAAGTAGCATCCTCCTTCCTCCAGTTACCTGCTAGAGGAGTCTGCATGGGCTTGCGCTTCTTCATGTGGAATCTCTTGAGTATCTTATTTTCTTACTTGCATTGAGACACAAACACTTCCCCATCCTTCTGCCACACTTCCATGCCTAGAAAGTAGTGCATGAGACCCATGTCTTTCATCTCGAACTCTCTTACAAGGTCCTCCTTGCAAGACTTGATCAATTGATCATCATCTGTTAATATTAGAGCATCAACATAAAGAACAATGATCAATGGCTTACCTTCTACCATGATGTGGTATAGGTTTGCATCTCCTTCACTCTTTGTGAAGCCCAACCCGGTGAAATAGCTATCGATCCTGGTGTACCAAGCACAAGGTGCTTGCCTCAGCCTGTACAAATCTCTCTTGAGTTGGCACACATGCGACTCACGATCAAAGGTCTCAAATCCTTCCGGCTTCTCTATGTACACCTCTTCCTCAATCTTGCCATTGAGGAATCCAGTCTTCACATCCATCTGATGGATCTTACAACCCATCTGTGCCGATAGTGCTAACATCGATTTTATAGATGAGTACCTTTCTACAAGAGCAAATTTCTCATCATAGTCGATCTCCTCAACCTATGAGAAACCACGAGCAACAAACCTTGCCTTATGTTTCTCCACACTACCATCAGCTGCTTTCTTTACCTTGTAAAGCCATTGGGAACTCACCACTGACTTGTTCTCCGGTCTTGGAACAACATCCCAAACACTGTTCCGAACTATGGAGTCATACTTCTCCACCATAGCATCAACCCAGACTAGCTGCTGCACTGCTTCCTCGAAGGAAGATGGTTCGGTCTCTATACATTCCCCAATAAGGTCCATGTAACCAGTGTACCGCTCAGGTGACCTCATCCATCTGCATTGAGAAGATGGTTGTCCCACATTCTCTCTCACATCCATCAACAATATGTCAGCTTCCCTTGTTTCTGGCCATCTCTAGAAGACTCTGAATGAGTTGATGTCTCCACTCCTAGAACCTCTGCATGTAGCTGCTCCACATCAGTTTGAGGCTCCTCCTCCTTAGGAACCAAAAGTTCCTCCTCTACATCCAACTTGAGCTCCCTCTCAAGCAATACTCGCATGGCCTTCTTCTTGTCAAACTTTAGATCTCTGCGTACCACTGTCCTCTAACTGGTAGGCAAGAACACCCGATAGTTGTGGGGTGTATCAGTGTACCCCACAAATATCCCCAACTCAGCTATTAGCTCAAGTTTCTTCTAGGCATCTTTGGTCACATGGAAAAATATGGATGAGCCAAAGATCCTGAAGTGACTCACATCTAGTCTCTTCCCAGAGAAAGCCTCCTCTAGTGTCTTCATCCCCAGTATGCGATGCGGTATTATATTCCACAAGTATACCGCTGTATTACATGCCTCAGCCCATAAATGAAGTGGTAGGCCTTGGTCATGCAACATTGCCCGAGCTACTCCCACACTCGTTCTGTTCTTACTTTCGGCCACCCCATTCTTCTGTGGGTTATTGGGAGCCGTCAAGTCCCGTTTAATTTCTTCTGCTGCATAGAAGTCCTTAAAATCCTGAGAGTCATACGCTCCACCATTGTCGCTTCGCAAGGCCCTGATTTTCTTTCCAGATTCTTCCTCAACCAAGGCTTTGAACTCACAAAACCTTGAGAAGGTTTGATCCTTCTTCTGCATGAAATAGATCCAGCATATACGAGAAAAATCATCATTGAAAATAGCATAGTACCTTTGTTTAGTAGTGGAGGCTATCAATAATGGTCCACACACATCTGTATGAACTCGCTCCAAGATTTCTCCAGCTTGACTGTCTCGACCCTGAAAGGAAGATTTTGCATACTTACCCAAGGTACAACCTTTTCATGTATCCACTCGCTCAAGTTTACCCTTGGGAAGTTCGGTAGAAATCTGCTGCATGATCTTCAAGGCTCCATGGTGCAAGTGGCCCAATATTCTATGCCATAGCTCGCCAATATCTTGGATTTGTACCAACTCTTCTTTGCAACTCAATGCAACACATTCATCTACCTCCAACTTGTATATATTCTTCACTCGAATCCCAATCCTCTTGGTCTGTCCCGTATCGATGTGTCTCAGAAATGCCTTTCCTTTACTAAATACTACATCATAGCCTTTGTCTTCCAACATTGTGACGAATACTCGGTTCTTCTTCAGTCCAGGCACATACTTTACATCAGTCAGGGTGAGAGGAGCTCCATGCTCCCTCTGAAACACAATTGTGCCTTCACACGAAACACGGTACTTTCCATCATCACCCATCTCTGTGCACATCTGGAGGTCCTTCTCCTCCAAGGTACTAAATAAACTCTTGTCGTCGGTCATGTGGAATGAGGCTCCACTGTCCAGGTACCAAACACAACCCACCATCGATGAAACCATGCATGTGATGAGGGTGAAATCCAATTCAAACTGTGAGACCAGTGCCTCACCATCTGATCCTTTCGAGGATCCCTTCTTGGATTTCTTCTGTGGAGAATTTGTTGCATAATGGCCCACCTCATGACAATTAAGGCATCGCACTTTAGACTTGTCAATCTTCTTCCCACCATGGGAAGAACTAAATTTGGAATGGGAAGCCTTCCCTTTCCCTTTTATTGCCTTAATCACTAAGGCTATATTTTATTCATCATCATGCTTTGATGAAGAACCATCTCTGGTGCTTCTCCTGATCTCTTCCTGCATCAGATCTGACCACAGTCGTTCCTAATATGACAATTTCTCTCTTCCATTTACTGAGTCTTGGTAGCTATGCCAACTCTTAGGAAGACTGAGGAGAGCAAGACTCACCATGTCATCATTGGTTGTCGTGACTCCTACACTTCCAAGCTCATCCCTGCAGGTGGTGAGCTTGTTCAGATATGTAGAGATCATGTTTCCCTTTTCACACTTGATTTTCCAAATCCTGTCTTTCAGCGCCAGCTTCCTCTGATCGCTTCTATTCTGATATAAATCCTTTAATGTTTTCCACATTGAAAATGGTGTCTCCTTTCCATGAAGACTCGAGACAATGTGGTCTCGAACTCCCTCCAGAAGTAGCCACCTTGCTCTAACCACACATTTCTTCCATTCTGCCAATTCTTGGGCATTAGCAGCTGCTAGCTTGGGGACTTCTTGATCAATGAAGTCCTTCAAACCATTGTCCTCTAATACCGCTTCCATGTGATCCTTCCAGGGTATATAATTTGAGCCACCATCTAGGGCATACTCGAGTCAAAAACCATTGAATTCCATTAGTGAGCTTTGAGATGTGATAAGAATTCGATTTCTATAATCAAGAACTTCAAACTTTGAACTTCTCCCTTCTTTGTATACTGTTCTCTTCTTTGATCACCTTTGCTCTTATGCCATGTAGAAATTCTCACCGTAGATCACCTGATAATGCAATATACTAAAGAAAATGTACTTGATTTACTTCTACAAACAAACTTGTAGAAGTTTAATCGATTTTGAGCAAGATCAAATAGAACACATATAACAGATGAAGAAGAAACAATCACACATGAACACAGAAGAATACTCTGGGGAAAGCCTCAGTTAAAAACCCCGTTATCTGTATTATCATACAAGTGGAAATATCTCAGGATTACACAAAGCTTTAGCTCACAAGCTATTCAGCTCTGAGTACAATCCCTCACTGCTCCTCATAAACAGAATAGACAACACATATGCCTTCCTTCAGTCCTCCAAGCCTCCTATTTCCTTGCGTAGTTTCTCATGGGTCCTCAAGCTACCACCTGTGTGTAATTACCTCACACACTGCTCACCAACCTCAGAAATAACTGCGCAATCCTCAAGGAAAGAATTCCTTCTGCATGCAAGAGATATCTTCATGGGAATATTCTTGCAACTGATAGTACACTATCCCATCCTTTAATCTCAACTGGGTCTCTGTCTGAACTGACATGCATGAGTTATTTATGAGAGAATATTTAGTTATCTGAAGTACACTAGTTGCATGCATGCATGCATTGACTAACTGAACTCACAATCAGCTCCACAAACTGTTGGAACTAATGTAACTGGACTTAACTCAATTAACTAAGCTAACTAATTATAACTCAAAGTACAACTCATCCTGATCTCCTTAATTAAGGGATAACTTCCTCAATCAAAGGCATAATTGTTGCATGTCTTCACATAGACTTCATGTTTGGTTTTCTCCAACTAATTAACTCAAGATGAATTAATTAATTATTTTACAAGTCGCTGTTGAGCTCAAATTTGAATTTTGATTCACAAATTTAATTTAGGGACTAATTAAAATTGGAATCTATCCCGAAATGCTATCTATAGGAATGTTAGTTTTAGCATTTTTTGTTGCTATTTTCAACAGCCTCAAATGAGGGCATATAAAACTATAATCTAATTGAAAGATATAATTTATGAAGCATGCATAAATATTTAAAGATGTAATCAATGTGAGGTATGTAATTTATACAACATATTTCAAAATTTTAAATAAAAAATAAATAAATATGTAATTTATACCACATGTTTTAAAATTTAAAGATAGAAACTAAGTAAAAAGAAACAGTAATAAGTAAACCAACATAGATCCACCTTTACTGTGATCTACCAAGCGTCAAGAGGGAACAAATAATTTTTCACTCTATATGCTTAGTAGATCCAGAATAAAGATGGATCTATGTTGGTTTAATTCCCCCTTTAAATAGGTGGAATACCTTGGATCAATATCATGGGTCAATACCATGTGCCATCTTTATTTTTATTAATATTAATATTAGGGTTAGCAATGCTTTTTTGCATGTTATTAATAGTAATTTGGCCCATGGTATTAAAATATTATTTGGCCCATAGGCTTCACCTAAATAAAAACTCTTTTTTGAGTCTTTGTAATATAATGAGGTTTATGGACTAAATATAAAAAGAGGTTTTATTTATTTACCATACCTCTAATTTATTTATATTTATATTTATTTATTTACCACACATCCACTTTATTTATATTTTAATTTATTTACCATACCTATTTTATGAGTGTTCATAAACATGTTTATATTTTAAATTTATATTGTGCTTATATATAATAATAATTAGATTGATTTCTAAATAGGACCGATATTAGATTAAAAATATTAAATGTTTTAATATGTAAAAAGTAAAGAATAATAATAAGCAATAAATAGTAACTAAATAATAATAGTAATAAATAAATAATAATGAATAGATAAATAGTAACACGTATAAATAATACATATTTAAATTTAAAATGTTTACATAAATACATTATTTTTTTACCCAAAACTTTATACATTACCCATAAATGTTCTTAATCATTATTGAAATCGAGGTGTTATAGGTGTTTGGGAGTCTAAGTGGAATTTTAATAAAATATAAAAAAAAAATTGAAAACAAAAAAACAAGTTTATTAAAATGCATAATCTAGGTAAGTCCAAATGTCTAAGTGTTTGGGATAAAAATAAAATGACCAATCTATGTAAGTTCAAATGTGTAAGAGTTCGGGATAAAAATAAAATGATCACTCAAAGAATACTCAAATGTCTAAGAGTTCGGGATAAGCCCAAATGTCTAGGAATTTGGGATAAAAATAAAATGACCACTCAAAGAATACCCAGATTCTCAATAAGAACTCATAATGCGGAAGGCTTTTAAAAATAATAAAAACTAGTTTCTTTGAAAAGCACGGTCTGGGGAGATTCAGAAGTTCGAGAGATTCTGAATAAGAACTGATAATGGGGAGGGTTGTTAAAAATAATAAAAACTAGTTTCTTTGAAAAGCGCGATCTGAGGAGATTCAGAAGTTCAGAATTCAGAAGTTTGAGAGATTCTGAATAAGAACTGATAATGGGGAGTGTTGTTAAAAATAATAAAAATTAGTTTCTTTGAAAAGCACGATCTGGGGAGATTCAGAAGTTCAGAGGCTATTCGCGGGCTATGGAACATGATTAAACCTATTGATATTTGGATATCTGGCTCAATGGCTAAATTTTTTTTGATGTTGGACATTTTATTTGCAAAAGCACTATATAAAATATTTATCAAATGAGAAGTAATATTCATAAATAAATTATACAAAATAAATGTTTAGATCCATATATATCCGAGATCTGAGATGTAAGCAAGCTCATAATTTGTAAAAATGCCCGAACTTCAGATCATGTAAGGAGAAAAAATGAAATTTATTAAAGAAATGCATATAAAGTGGATTGAAACCATGTAAGGAGAAAAAACGAAATTTATTAAAGAAATGAAAATAAAGTTGATTGAAACAAAATGATGTTTTAGAAAAATGCATGGAATTTCGACTTACTCAAAAAATATTAAACCCTGGCTTATGCTTTGCAGGTCCAAGTTAATCTAGAATTGTAGTTTCTCCACCTTCTTTATTCTCCACATTAATGTTCAACGTACTCCTTATTGCCTAGGGATTGGACGTATACACACAAAGAGAGGAACAAACCTCATCCTTGCTGAAATGTCTCGCCTAGCAGATGCGCTCAAATAGCTCCCCACATGCTGCGTATTCCATGAGTATAGCTAGATGGGTGGGAGTCAGCAATACCTCCTTGAAGCGAACTATGTTGGGATGCTACAGAGATCTGTAATTAATAATCTTGAGCCTCACATTTTCATCAATCTTCTTCTGTTGCCCCCTCCCAATAAGATCGGGCAATAACTGCACCCAACCAGTAGAAAAGAGGTCGCTTCCCTACGCTCTATTGGGAGGAGTGGGTGCCATTATGGTGACACAACTTAATGAAAATAGCACAGGACAATGCAGAGCAGATCCACTGAAAATCTAGCCTCACCAAGGAGATCTAGATCAATGCTACCATCCTAGAAATAGTGCCAAGTTGTAAAACAATGCCAATTATCATGGAAGGATCTACGATCTATAACCCCTAGGGTTTACCACCAAAGCACCCTAAACCCCAAATTTACCGCCTCTACATTTTAATCATTTTTTTCCTTCGTGATCGATTAAATTCCAGTCCACACAGTTATACCATGGCGGCAAAACCTTCTCAATAAGAACAAAAAATTCGATGAGAAAATAAGAGTAGAGGAAGAACTCAAAAATAAAGCAAGAAAATTGAATTGCTAAAAAGAAAAAACAAAGAGTGAAAAATACTTTGGAATCTCAACAATTTAGATCTGGGCAAGCGTGAGAAGATGGCTGGCAGAATTATGTAAATTAGAGACGCTTATTGATCTAACATGCATGTGTTGCAATAAAGCCAATTTGAAGCCTTTGTTTGTTTCATATGAGCCCCTGTTCATTGCTTTCCATAATCTAAATGCCAATTTTTACACGTAGCATCCGACTTGTTATAACAATTTAGTGAAATATTTATTTATACTCCTTT
Source organism: Pinus tabuliformis (assembly GCA_031772625.1). Taxonomy (NCBI): domain Eukaryota; kingdom Viridiplantae; phylum Streptophyta; class Pinopsida; order Pinales; family Pinaceae; genus Pinus; species Pinus tabuliformis. The sequence goes on from CM062805.1 coordinate 643,621,811, forward strand.
CACTTGCAAAAGAATTTTATTTGAGCCGATTTGGGCACACGAGCCTAAATAGTTTATAATAGGCTAGTGGATTATAATAAATTATTTCATATTATTTCACATACTAAATTTTATTGCTTACACTTTTCACATTAAATTTTATTTTACCATTAAATTTTATTTTACCGAGTTTCCTAAAATCAGATATTAAAATTGATTTTCAAATAAAATAAAATGGCTATATTTTTTAATATTAAAAGTTAGTTTTAATTTGCTCCATGGTGTGGATTAGTTGATGATGGAATGGGTTGTTAAGGCATTTTTTATAATGTTATTGGTTTAAACTTAGATTAACTTAGTGTACCACGTGTGAGGTAATGTACGTATACTTGGAGGTGATTGTATTAAAATTGATTTTCAAATAAAATAAAATGGCTATATTTTTTAATATTAAAAGTTAGTTTTAATTTGCTCGATGGTGTGGATTAGTTGATGATGGAATGGGTTGTTAAGACATTTTTATAATGTTATTGGTTTAAACTTAGATTAGCTTACTGTACCATGTGTGAGGTAATGTGGGTATACTTGGAGGTGATTGTGGTAGTGGATAGAATAGATCACCGTCATGTAAGTACAAGCTCACTATAGTTGTCTATTTTTCCACATTAAAAAAAATAACAACAACAATAATAATAATAATCTTATTTTTTTTTATTTTATTGAATTAATTATTATCAAAATTAGATTTTATTAAAATTTCATGATTTTATTGGAGGTAGTTTAGGTGATGGCAATAAGGTAAACTAATTTTCTTGTAAGCATTTTCTAAATTGTGTCGTCACTCAAACACTCTCATAGAAAAAAAGTCTTAACCCCACCTAGAATGCCTAAAAGAAAACTCTCAAGCAAGCCACCCAATGTCACATTGGTGGCTTTCTCTCACTCTTTAGACTACACTGAAGGATATCCTTGTCTAAGGGGGAAATCCATAAAGATCGAGCTAAGCTAGGTCATTGAGTAATGAAGGAAAGTTCCTTAACAAAGACTAGTGATTTGACACTACTCACTCTCAAAGTAAAAGGTTAGGGATAAGTGTGCGAATAATCAAACAAACCATGAATTATAAACAAATTTTGAATGATTTTAATTAGAAAACTATGCTTATTCATGCAATGAAATTATACTTGAAAAATGGAAAATAAAACTTGCTCAATTAACCATATAGCATGAGATGCTAGTGAAGCATATATACAATGGCACAATAAAAATAGAAAATGAATCATAAATTGTGTCTATCCAAGTAAGGAATTAGATCATTCATTCATTATATTCATTAGCATTGTAGATTGAGAGTTTTTTATCATCATCAAGAGACCATTCCATAATTAAGAGATCATACACCAATAGTATTAACTATTTTGAGATGCCAAAGAGTTATGTGTTTGCAATGATAAATAAAGGAAATATTCAAAATTTTCGTTTCTACTAAGGACAATGAAGATAAAAAAGTTGAATGTGGACCACTTACACATTTGTAACATTCAAATGTCATCCATTTATCATCAATTTATCACCATTTATAGTTAGGTAGTTTGTAAATGTAGAATTGTGACCCAAATGATGTATTTGTAACATTCCAAAGTGTGTAATTGCAACTAATGAACCATGAGCAATACCATTAGCGTGTGAACACATTAACCACTATGCATTTAGAGAAAATTGCCATTAAGACTAGAGATCAATGTAAGTTTTAAAGCACCCTTGAACAATAAGAAATTCCATATCATGTCAATATCAAATATTTAATAATTGCGTGCTTTGTCTAAATTATGTGTAGAGTGCACCAATAGTTGCACTATTGGGCTTCGATCACTATCTTGTTAATGTGTGTTAAGATGTGACATTTCAAATTAGAAACTGATCATACATCTATAAAAAGGAAAGCAAGTAAACCGTCAAGATAATCTTAAAAATAGTGAATTTTTATCCTTATGAGCCAAGTCATTTCATGTTTCCATGCATTGATTTGTGTAAGGGTGTGGTTAAAATGTCAACCGTGTTAAAAAAAATGTAAGAAATAAATGTATCAAGAACAAAATTTGACTATGATGCAAATTTGTAAACCCTTTTCACAATTATTAAAGAGCTTAAATATCAAGGTGTTTCATGCATTCATGTACTCATGTGAAGCTTAAGAGTGTTTACTATGTCATAGATATGTTACCTAGATATGTCAAATCCAACATGAACAAGTATAAATATGATAATGTGTCCTTACAAGTAAAGCATTAACCATTTTTAATTTATGCTAATCATTTTTTATTTTGTCACTTATTCTCTAGTCATATATTTTAGTCCTAGACTAAATTAGTCATTTAGGTTAGTCGCTTTTAGTTGAGTCACTTAATTCTATTCATGTATTTGATCCCTAGACTAAATTAGTCATTGAAGTTAGTCACTTTTAGTTCGGTCACTCAAAATTGCTCAAATCTAGTAGTAATTCACTTGAAATAATTGTGGTGACTAATTTTTTTAGTCACATAGTCACTAATCTCTCATTTTGTACTAGTGTTTCTTAAGTCATTTTTGTATGTTGAGGCCATTTTCCATAAATTTCTAAAAATGTTATAGCTTTATCTTGCTTTAAAAATGGACAAATGAGGATATCATTAACCAAAACTTGTGTTCAAAAAGATATCTCCGTGCAAGTTTTGTATTGTTAAGAAATAAAAGGACCAAAGAAAAAACTTCAATATCTATTAATAATAGAAGAGAAAATTATTTAATTTCCCATCTCCAAATCCACCACCATTAATGATGGTAGCTTCTTCCAATCCCTACAGTATTCATATCAATGATTTCATCTCCAATTCTGATATAGAATATCCATAGGTAATTAACACATTATGTTTGTCCTAGTAATTATTTACCATAATTATATCCTATATTTTTTAATTTTGGTCTTGAGTGTAGGTCTTAGCTAAAGATAAGAAATTTGTGACCTCAACAAACTCACTAGAAATAATGACGACAACCCTGCCCATAAAAGGTAAGTCAAATTTTTCATAGAAGAAATCGTGGTTATTTTGGTAGCACTCCAAATGCAGCAATAGTGTGCTCATCATGGAAATACCTAAAAGATCCATATCAGGGCCACTGACATTATATTTCAAGCATTGGAAAAACCAATTCCAACTCTAGCCATATTTTATTGATATTTTACCTCTTCGACTTGCAAATAGCAGCAAACCGGGTTCTTTCAGTGGCTCTTCCATGTCTAACTTTAGTTATCAAATAGATTCATCATGTGAAGTGATTATATGAAAAAGGTTCCTAACATGATGATTATTCTATTATTTGGTGATGCTACATGTTTTCATTCCTAAGGTGTTTTCCTAAACTCTATACCATGAATTTTTGTTTCATGGAATGCTTTTCTCCTCGAACAGTTACTCAGTGACATGATAACCCTTTGAAAAATTATCCTTTAGTTTTAGTTGATATATTAGAGCATGGAAATACTCTTCCTTCTCTATGGAAGCTGAATTATATTTACTACATCATTTCATTCCATTTATTTCTTATTCATTATGACTTCTTAATTTGTAAATATGTTCTGCAACATAAATCTTCTTAAGGACTATGCCTCTAACCAGGTATGTCAATGTGGTTTTCTTATAATCTGTTGTTTGTATTAGTTATTGTGTTTTGAGTCTTTCTATATCGAACAATTTGGCAAAGTGAGATACCTTACTTCTTGAAAATGTCATAGTAACAAAGGAATCTATCATCTTTCAAATGGTTAATAAGAACTGATCTTCGTACGGAAAATGTTGTTGTCTACATTGCGTAAACTTGTTTTATGGCACTATAATGAGTAAATATATCACACACGGCCATGTATTTTACTTTTCCATGATGTCAACATGTAAATAGTTGGAACGCAACATGTCTTCTACATGCCTAAGAGAAACTTTTGTCTAGCCTCAACCTTTCAAGTTATTGAAATACTTTTTCTTAGCTGATTCAGAACTATAGAATCCTCTTTTTTTTGAAATAGAATATATTATTTCAATAACTTTTGACTTTAACTTTCATAAAATAAAAATGAATCTTCTTGTTTTTCTAAAAAAAATGATACTTTTTGAAAAAGCGCTTTTGACTCTGCTTTTTTTGAAACCAAACTGATAGGCCTATGATGGTGTAATCATTCATATTTCAAATGATAAAATACTAAATCAGTTATAACTTCTTCATACATTTCTAAGTCAAAAAACTGGGGATGAAAGTATAAAATCCCACAGGGTTGATGTTTGAAAAGCTCAATGCTATTAGGATATGAAGAAATGTAATTTAGGAGAGAGTCGGTTCACTAGAGCCTTAGATTAGGAATTAGTTCCTACTTCTTAGGTATCTACTCTAACTTCCCTATGTGCGTGTAAATATATAACATGATTTGTAATGTGATTGATGTAGAGCATTCTATAGAGGCAGTCTCCAGGTGAAGCTCCTCACCTATGAGCTACCCAGTTTGCTTAATAAATTTGGCTCTTCAATATTTAACATGGTATCAGAGCTTCGGTTGGAACTCAAGGTTAGGTCAAGTTTTTAAATGATAAAATTATCGAATGTGTTGATCATAGTTGGGATTGTTGGAGCTGCATCCCGCTATCTGATTCATTGTTTGGCGCCCACTGTGATTACCGTGATTGATTGTGATTATCGGGGTGAGTGTTGTGATTACCCACCGATTCGCATTGACTAGTTGTGGAGTCTATCCTGCTACAGAAATTGTGGAACAACTCAGTGATTTCTTGATTCCCCAGATCCAAGTTGGTGTAGCCTAAGATCAAGAAGTGAATTTGGTGTAGTTGGATATCAAGCAGTGAAGGCCAAGATTGCATTTGGTGTAGTCGGAGATCAAGCAATCGCTAAGACGGTGGAGCTTGTTCGCTTGGGGTGCAACAGATCCTGTCTTGACAACATCCATGAGATCATCTTCCAATCCCAAAATCTCTGTGTGATTAGATCACAAGGCACCAGGGCAGGTCGAGCCAGTAGAGAAGAGGGAAGAGGAGAAAAATCCTCGCAATAGAGTCTGCTATTTTGACCTTTGTTCCTCCATTTTCTCAAAGAAGCCAGAATGACGACATAAGCCTCCTATGGTGGTGCTGACGCTGGTGTGCCACAGATGAGTGAACCATGCTATGAATGTTGTTGTTGTTATACTTGTGGTGCAGTGAGTGTGGAGAACTCACTGCGACTGAGATCCACAAATCTGGCCCTGAATTTGCAAGTGGTGGTGGATCTGCATGGAGAAGGATTGCAAGGCCAATTGGTGGACCTGCTGATGAGTTGACTGCCAAGGTTTTGTGCCAAGATTCGAAGGCTGATCAATCATCTTGTTTTTTTAAAGGTATCATTTTTCGTGATCGCTATTTTTTTCAATCAAAAGAATAGTTTGGGAGAGGTAATTTTTTCGGGGCGCATTCAAAAAGGGGTACAATTTTTTGTTTCAAAGAAAAATAAAGCTCTAAGACTGTATTTTTTAAAAAGGAGGGAGAAGGGTTGTTGTTTTTTTTAAGAAAGAACACATATATTTTATGAGAGATCCCTTCTCTGGATCTAGAGATAGATCCATTTTTATTTACCAATTGTTGGAGGAAAGAGTTCCCTTTGAGGAAGATCTGTCAAAATGAATAATCAAATGGCAGAGGCATATCTAAATGAGAGCAATAAGCTTGATGAATCCAATTACTCTAGTTGGAAATTCAAATTGCAGACCCTATTGGAGGGGAAAAACGCATGGGTGATTACAAGCAGTGATGAGTTGAAACTAATCCTAGCTACAGGCGGAACAACAAGAACAATCTAGGAGGGAAAAGAGGGAGACCAAAGAAAAAGTGTTGCTGAAATTCTTAGTGAAGGACTGTATTATCCCTCACATTAGGGAATGTAAATCAGCGAATGATATCTGGAAAAATCTCAAGGATTTGTATGGTATGAAGAATACAAATCACCTAGTGTTTCTAAAGAGCAATATTATCTGCATTAAAATGGAGGAGAATGAATCGATGGCTGCATTCATCTCTCGTATCAAGGAGATCAGAGATAAGCTTGGCAACATAGTGGAGACAATGTCAAACACTGATCTCGTCACGATTACCATGAATGGTATGACAAATGACTATCATATGTTTATCACAGGCTTGAATGCAAGATAGAAATCCCCAAAATTTGAAGATATGACAGGGATCCTGATGCAAGAGGAAGAGAGGCGGATGACTCTGAAACCCTAGAGTTCATCTCTTGCTCTAATGGGGAAAAAGAAGCCCTTCAAAGGAAAGGAAAATGCAAGACACAAAAGCGGAGGAACCCCACAAATAAAGCCACCTCCATCTCAAGGTATTCCATCAAATAGAAATGATTCAGCAACCAAATGTTTCTATTGTGGTAGAGTTGGTGATATATATAAATATTGCTGGAAGAAGAAGTTTGATGAAGGTCAATAAAGACACAAGAAGCATGCAGGTCAGTTTACTGATGAAGAACATATTCTGAATCTCAGACTGTTTGTATCTGATTTTTCATTTTCTGCAGAGGATGATGAAGCAGAAACTTGTTTTGTGGACTTAGGAGCTTCCACCTACATGACTGGAAACATGCATTGGTTTGAAAATTTCAAAGAGACCAATGATGGAGAAAACATCAATCTTAGCGATGATAGAGGGTACCAAATCAAAGGATATGGTAATGTTCTTGTCGTTTTTCCTGATGAAAATATTAGGCATACTCAAAATGTAATGTATGTACCGGAATAAAAAAGAATCTGATCTCTATTTCTATGATAACAGATCAAAATCTTAAGGTAGAGTTTTTAAAATCTTATTGTGTTTTTAAAGATCTGTTGGATCGTATGAAGCCAATTGCATCAGGTGTTCATGTGAGATGTTTTTACAAGATGAACGTGAGAAGTTCTCCACACCAAGTATTGACATCATCAGCTATGAATGCAGAAGATTTATGGCATCAAAGATTTAGCCATGTTAATTTCAATGACCTGTTGCTACTTCAGAAACGAGGTATGGTCAATGGTCTTCCTACTTTAAAGAATGTTCATGTTGATTGTGAAGCATGTGCTCTTGGGAAGATGGATAGGGATGAGTTTCCTGTAAATGTAGATAGAAATAAGAGAGATATACTAGAGCTTGTGCACACTAATTTGTGTGGGCCAATGCAGACGAGGTCATTGGGAGGTGCGTGTTATTTCTTACTATTTGTTGATGAATGTACTAGATTTACTTGGGTATATTTTCTCAGAAAAAAGAGTCATACCTTTGAATAATTTAAAGAGTTCAAAACTTGCATGATTGAGAAGCAAACATGAAAATTCATCAATATTCTCCGCTTGGACCAAGGGGGAGAATACAAGAAGGCTGGTTTCATAAAATATTGTAAAGACCATGGGATACTGTAGCAGTTCACAATACCCCACACTCCTTAACAAAACGAGGTTGCATAGAGGAGAAACAAAACCCTTGTGGAGTGTACTCGCATCATGCTAAAAGGTAAGAATCTCTCTAATGGATTTTGGGTTGAAGCAATAAATATTGCAGTGTATTTGAAGAGTATGAGTCCAAAAACAATCCTTGATTTTAAAACTCCTTTCGAAGATTTACTAGGATTTAAGCCTACAGTAAGTCATTTAAGATTTTTTGGCTCCAAATATTTTTCTCATGTTCCAAAGGAGGATAGGAAGAAACTAGATTCAAAGGCCATTAAATGCATTTTTGTTGGGTATTGTACAAAGTTTAAGGCTTATAAATTGTTTAATCCCTCTACTCATAAAGTCTTTGCAAGTAGAGATGTAGTATTTCATGAGCAGGTTAATGATGGAAACCATGAGAGTGCCAATGAAGAGTGCCACGTGCCTTTGCTGATGGAAGAAGGGACTGATGAAATAGGAGACAACCATGAGTAGCAACAACAAAAAAAGGAAGTGGATGGTATAGATGCAATTGCCAAGGCAAGTCCATTAAGGGATGATCAGAACATGTTTGAAGCCACTCCACCACTAAGGAGATTAGGTAGGCAAATTCAGTTGCCACGAAGATATAGGGAGAATGCTTGTTTGGCAAATTTAATGTCCTTAAATTGTCAGTCATAAATTATCGACTAGGGAAGGTATACAAATGAAGCATAGGTGCACTATATGTGCTAGAAGTTATTTTATGTTGGTATATTCCTATTAAGATCAAAACTTAAAATTATTATGGAGATGGTATTGTTAATTATATTAATGTCTTGATCCCTGAAGTTGTTAGCTAGTTTTCATATGGATTATTCTTTATTGAATCAACTTATGGATGATATGAGAGTGATTTTAGACTTTACCTGTGTTAGTCTGTTTTGGATTTTTGTCTTGAATTTTTATGTTGCAGCCAAGTCTAATTTACTATGTGCAGGAAAGATGTATTCTATCAATCTGTAAATGAATAATGTTTGAATTTAATTGCTAATGAAAGGACTCTCACTCTTTTACTTTTTCAACTTTATCCAAACTACACTAAATAGAAAGAAAATGAAAATGGTCACACTGTACCAAATAGAGAGCAAATCAAATGGCAGAGTTAAGCTAGGTATAAAGAAAATGAAATTTCTTATGCATATAACAATTCAATTGTGAACTCATCGTGCTACATTTGATCACACAAAACACAACATCTATGGTTAAGTAATAAAATAAATCTAAGTGTGATCCGTTAAATAATTGTACTGGTCATAGGGGCCCTCCAGGAATCAGCCTACAATATCCAATCAACGTAGTGTATAGAAAACATAAAACCAAGTCTATTACTTGCAAACGAGTCTTGACAAACTATTCTAAAAAATTACATAAATCGACACGCACCCAAAACACAGTGTGACCATAGTTTTTATGACACTTCTCGGCATAACAGTACAAGCATTTCAAGGCTAAATATCTTTATTTCTATTAAACTATATCGCTAAACAATCAGTTTGCTATTCGGAAAATCAAATCGATAAGATTTCATGAAAAAAATCGGACTCTGTCCTAACGATAATATTGCAGTTGACTTTGAGGTTGACTGTGTTATCATGCAACCTTCTTGATGAATTGGTTGGAGGGAATAGGAAGGAATCCACGAGGGGGCTATTCCTTATCCATCCATATCTTCCTTCGCTAAGCTGGAGCTTTTGAACCTTGTGAACAATGGAGGCAGCTACGGAAATCTATATTAGTTGCAGAAACAGAGTAATTCCATAGCCAAATGCATACTTTAACAAAAAAATAAGGTATATAGACAAATATGGAGAAGAAGACATGTAAATGCTTACCTTTAACAAAACCTTGTGTCTGTTGCATTATTTAGGTGATAAGTATAGGAAAAAGGGTAGGAATATAGGCAAAAAGGGTGTCAAGGTAAGACAGTCCTTGGACTCTACATTCCCCCGTGTTGGAGTTTTTGTATGTCCTCATACAATTCATCATTGTCAATCACTTGTGCCTTCTGATCATCACCTCCTGGTTTCACTTTCTTCTTCTTTCTGGAAACCACTGGCATCCTTGGTTTTCTCATGAGAATTTTATATTTTAAGTTGATAATTTCTCTTTGTATTGCCCTGTTTTCCTTCTTCAACTTTTTCTTCTTTTTGTACCATAAACTCAAATGAAGGATGAGGTTGTCTCTTTTTGCAATTTGAATCTCACTCTGTCCCTTTAGTGTCTAATTTTCATTCTTGAGATATCTGTTTAGTGTTTCCAACTCAAAAACATCTTGCTTTAAAACATTTGATGCTAAGGGTTCTTGTGGTTTACTGAATTGATTGCTCCCTTCTCTAGGACTTTGAATTGTTTCTTTAGTTTCTGTCTCTTTTCTTTCTAATGACTCTATTTAGTCATAAATCTCTTGCTGAATAGGGTCAACAACCGAACTATGTACTGGGCTCCTTAGAGGTGAACTAGAAGGTGGTGATGACATTCTCAGTGATAATTTTGGTGGTCCTCTTGGGGAACCTTCAGGTTTTTTAGTTTGCTTGTTTTCATTGAGATCAATGTATTCCATAGATTTCGAGACTGCTTGTTATACTGTGCTCAACCTTGTACTCCTCCTTAGTTCCGAGGTATGTAATCCTTGTGCGTTCCTTCTTTTTATTTTTGGCTTTTCTTCTTGAAGAAGGGTCCTGGTTTGTGATAAATCCTCTATTCTTTTTCTAGCTTTCTTTCTTCTAAGATTTCCCTTCTTAATTTTCTGTAAAATATCTACTATGGTCAGTTCATCTTTTGATAATTCCGGTTGAGTTTGGGGTTCCTGTTCTTTTATTACTTCCATTGTTCCCTTCCTTCCACTGAGGGTTTTACTGCTGCTAGCTTGTTCGGGAGATCTTTCTTCAAAATGGTTCCTCACCAAAAAACTTTCCCAATTATCCCTTACACTCTGAAGGAGGAACTCAACCAAGATCTTTATCAAGCCATGTTGATACATGGTATTATCTATGAATTGAATTTTCTTTTGAACATTCATGGCAATTTTCTTGAGACTATCCAAGAGATAATAATGAATATTCGTCTGGTGATCTTAAAGAAAATGAATCATTATCCTAACATGGTAAAAATACATATATCCAAACCATCCCTCACAAGTGATAAATTTTTGAAGTATAAGTAGTAGATTCCTCCATTTTCTCTTAAGGGTTGTACTAGGAATACCTTTCTTGAAGACAGTGGTGTCCATATTTGGATTTTTCAGGAAGACCTTCCAATCTTCTCCATTGATTCCCCTGTTTTTGAACCATTTCTCTCCACTCCTAGGCAATTCAGTAGCCTTTGTGATCATGGAACCCATTATAGTGATCTTAATGTCTCCTATTTCAGCCTCCATCCCATCAAATGAGCATGCAAAATTATTTGTCACTTCCCTATGAAAACCGTCGGATTTTTCTATGAATTGCAACCATTGTTTCTTCTGCAACAACTCCCTGGTCTGAGGATATCCCTCCAAGAATTTCTTCCTTGCTGGCTCAGTTCGGACAATGACACCCATTATGGAGGATGATTTTCATCAAGGGCTGGTTACTTTGACAAGGGAATGGTGTTGGAAGGGTCTCATTTAGTGGCGGAGAGATAGAGGGGCTATGTGAGTTCGGAGAAATGAAAGAACAGGTGGATGATAATGAGGGTTGTGGAAATGAATTTGACTGTTGGGGTGCATTTAAAATAATGATTCGGTGATTACTTCAGTAGATTCAAAATGAGGACGTGACAGGGATTTTAAGTGGCGGATTATGACGTTTTTTATAAGCGATCATCACCCTTAAATTTCAATGATTTTGTTTTAATTTTTTTGGGCAGTAATATGTCTTCTTGATTATATATGCAATATATCAATCCCTATTGCTAAATTAAAGTAGTACATAGCTTTGATTCATTTTTCTAACCTTATTTGTTGTTCTAAGATCTCCTGCAGGTACTTTTCTCTGTCAATTTTCCTTCAATTCAAATCACAAAGTGTCCCTGTAGGCTTCAAAAATTTTATTAGGCCGCAAAAAATCTTAGCTACAAAAACTTGTTCGAACTGCGGAAAGTTGCTGCTTCTGTAGCTGAGAGAAAAAAGACTTTAATAAAGGAACTTTGTTATTATTTTTGAAAAGAAAATTCGAAGTACCAACAAAAATTGGTTTTCACTTTAAATTTTCTATATAAACATGCCAACATCACGTTAGTTTTCATGCTTAGACCTTTTGTTTATTATTATTATTATTATTATTATTATTATTATTATTATATGTATATATATATATATATATATATATATATATATATATATATATATATATATATATATATATATATATATATATATATATATATATATATATATATATATATATATGTATATATATATATATATATATAGTTAAGTAAAACTAAGTAAAATTTCTAAGGTGGTCAAGAAGAAGAATTCTTCTTGACCATCTTCAGTTCTGAATTATCTTGGAAGATTTTAAGAAATTATTCTTTTGTCAATGGCTTCTGGTAAATTCTGAGTCGATGTCCATTTACTAAAAGAGGAATTTTCTTTTCATAAATAGTCCTGATTCTAACTGCAGCATTGTCAAAGACACTTTCAACTTCATAAAGTCCAAGCCAGTGGGTTTGGAATTTTCCTTGAAAATGCTTGAACTTTGAATCAAAAAGTAATGCCCAATCTCCAGGATGAAATTTTCTTTCTTTAATGTACTTATCATGCAATCTAGATCTCTGTTGTTGAACTAGGCTAGTTCTCTGGAGGGCTTCTTGTCTGATTTCATAAAGCTCATTAAGTTGTTTCATCCTTTGCTTCTATGCTTCTAATAAGTCAAGATATAACTGGATTGTTTTCTTATAAGTCTGGATCTGGAACTCTATTGGAAGTAAGACCCGCTTCCCATAAACAAGTTCATAGGGAGTATGGCTTGTAGTATTTCCATGTAGTTCTATAGGCCGATAAATCTTCTGGAAGCTTTTCTACCTAGCCTTTTCTGTGTAGAAGTACAGTCTTTGTAAGGATTGATTCAATCACCTTATTTGTAGGCTCAAATTGTCCATTGGCTTGTGGATGGTATGGAGTGGACTTTTGATGTTTGATCTTGTACTACTACACAAGCTTCTGCACTAATATGGATGTAAATTGTGTTCCTTGATCTATTACAATTTCTCTTGGAACACCAAAACAAGTGAAAATATCCTCAAAAAGAAATGAAACTAAAGAATTTTTAGTAGCGAAAGGAAGTGCTTTAGCTTCTATCCATTTAGTGACATAATCAATACATACTAGAATATACCTCTTTTGATTTGAAGGTGGTCTGATTGGTCCAACAAAATCTAGTGCCCAATTTTCAAATGGTTCGATGAGTACCTATGGTTGCAGTGGAATTTCATTTGAAAGAGTGGTTTTTCCCATTCTCTGACAGCTATCACATCTCTTAACATACTGCTTGGTGTCCCTAAAAATGGAAGGCCAATAATATCCTAAAATCAAGATTTTATAAGCAATTCTTCTATCAGAAAAGTGTCCTCCACATGGCTCATCTTGGCAAGCTTTAAATATTTCTGGTACTTCTTCCTCTCGAACACATCTTCTAATGATGAGATCTAGTCCTTTCTTGTATAACTCTTCATTTATCCATGAATAAGATGTGCTATTGTGGACTATTCTCCTCTTTTCTCTAGGAGACAAATGAAATGGCATTTTTCCTGTAGCTAAATAGTTAGCAATATCTTCATACCAAGGTGATTTAGTAGATATTGCAAAAAGATATTCGCCAGGAAATTTATCCTCTACAGGTTTATCATTATTATCATTTTGAATTCTAGATAAGAAGTTGGCAATTGTGTTCTATTTTCTGGGCCTATCTAGAATGGTTATGTTGAATTCTTGTAATAGTAGGAGCCATTTGGTTAATCTTCCATTAGTGACTAGTTTATTCAATAGGTACCTAATGGCAGAATGGTCTGTGTGAATAAAAGTTTCATAGCCAATTATGTAATGTTTAAACTTGTTAATGGCATGAACTACTGCTAAAAACTCTTTTTCAGTTACAATATAATTTAACTTTGTAGGAGTTAAATTTTCACTAGTATAATAGATTGCATAAGGAGTAAGATCTTTTTGTCCTAACGCAGCTCCTAAGGCTGAATCTGAAGCATCTGTTGAGATATGGAAAGGCAATTTCCAATTAGGTCCTTTTAAGATAGGTGCTTCATAATTTTTTTTTCGAAGTTGTAGAGGCCGCTTGACATTTAGAATCCCAATTGAATTCACAATCCTTGGTAAGCAATTTAAAGAGTGGGGATGTCATTTTTGTGAAGTTTTCTATGAATCTTCTATAATATCCAGTAAAACCAAGTTAACTTCTAACATCTCATTGATAATTTGGCACTGATAACTTAGAAATGACTTCAACTTTAGACGAGTCCACCTTAATTCCATATCCTAAAATATGGTGACCTAAAACAATTCCTTCGTTAAACATCATAAAAAAATTTTCATGGCTTAACGACATATTTGTTTCTTTACATATTATTAGTACTTTTTCTAAATTCTCCAGTGCTTCATTGAAATAATTCCCATAAACTGTGAAATCATTCATGTACACTTCCACACAATTGTGAATAAGGTCAGAGAAAATTTCCGAGGACTTCTCTTTGGAATGTTTCCGGAGCATTGCATAATCCAAAGCGAAGTACTTGGTAAGTGTAAGTTCCCCATGGACAAGTCAATGTGGTTTTATCTTGATCTCCAAGAGCTACCTGAATCTAGCTATATCCACTGAACCCGTCCAAGAAGGAAAAATACTTTTTTCCTACTAATGTATCTAAGACCTGATCTATGAAAGGTAGTGGAAACTTGCCTTTTAATGTTCCTTTATTCATATCCTTGTAGTTGATGCATACTCTCCATTTTCCATTTTACTTTAGTACGATTACTAGGGCTGAAACCCACTAACTGTTGGATATTGGATAGATGAAACTTACATTTAACAACTTTTGCAATTCCTCCTTAACAATTTGTTTTAAATTTGGGTTCATTATTCGTTGAGGCTGTCTAACAAGTCTTGCACTCTGTTCAATGTAGATATGATGTATGCAAGTTTTAAGATCAATCCCTCTCATATTAGTGTATTCCCATGCAAAAGCAAAAGAATGTTTTTGTAAAACTTCTACCAATTGATTCTTTTGTAATCCTTCCAAGTTTTCATTAACATTCAAGGTTTAACTTGGAAAAAATTCTATCAAATAATTCCCAAATTTTTCCATGGAGAGCAATGATACCTGTTTAGATGAGAGATACTCATTTCGACTAAGATCATAATGTGAGGAAGATTCATTATTTTCCAGTAGGTTGAGAATTTTGTCTTCCTCTCTTACTTGTTTAGTAGTAAGAATAGGTTGTATATCTTTTTCATCTTCTATCCATTCTTCATTTTATGTGTTTATTGTTGTTCTTGCAGGAGGGTATAATGTAAATTTCTTTGTAGAATTTCCATATGAGATAAACATGTCACTAGATCTACAACCGATGAAAGCGTCAACTATGGCTAACCAAGGCCTTCCTAGAATTAATGGATGTCCTCCTAAATTATTCTTGGGTGTTAAGACCATGAAATCAATAGGATATTCCCAAGAATCTAAGGATACACAAACATCCTCCAACACACCATCAGGTTTAATCACGAACCTATCTACTAATTGTAATAAGGTTGGTGTGTATTGAAGGTTAGGAAGTCCAAGTGTGTCCATAACTTGTTTACTCATTATGTTTATGACTACTCCTAGATCAATCAGTGTGTTTGATATTTCAGTTCCATTGATATGAATTTTACAATGGGTCTTCCTGGATCTAAATATTTTTGAATTATCGTCTTCCCCATCATAATGTCTGCAATTTTTCTGACTAATTGAATTCTTTTTATGTCTTTTCTTTTTCTTCCTGATTTTTGAGTACTTAGTTCCTTAATTGTTTTCACAAAGATTGGTATTTATTTTATGGCTTGCAATAAAGGAATCTTGATATAGTCATTTCTCAATTCGTCCATCATATTGTAACCAGGCAAGATAATTTTTTTTTCTACTCCTTCATCAATTTTCAACCATTCAGGGAAAGGTGGTCTAATTGATACCGAGGGTTGTTCTATGATGGGAGTATTTATTGGAACATTTTCTGTTTGTTTATTCTCTTTTTGAGGGAGAGAGGTCTCTCCTTCTTCTGATTGGTTTTTCTGTTTTTGAAGATTTGGTCTTGTTTCCTGTATGACAACAGGGGGTTTTATTTGTAACACTCTTCTAGACCTTAATTGGAAATTATTTAGATCTAGTGGAGTTATTACATAAGTTTGAGGATTCTACCCTTCCATGTTGTACATAGGTTGTTGTGGTATTTTATTATTAGGATTCAGAAGTGGTTGAGCGAGTAGTTGATTTGGTTTTTGTGGAAATGGTAGGGAGAGTTGTGGGTTTTGATTCTGAACTTGAATTTGTGGTAATTGATTAGCTTGGGGGATTTGATTAGATTGGGGTAGATATTGTGGTGGAATATAGGATGGTGAATATTGTTGATATTGAGCATAAGCCCCATAAGGATTTTACCACCCTTGATTCCAATATTGTGACTGTGGCTGAGCCTAAGGCTGCCAAGATGGATTCCAAGTATTTTGTGAAGACTGAGCAAATTGTTGTGGTATAAATACTTGTGGTTGATTTGGTTGAGGGTTTTTCAATGTGAGGATTGTATCTTCATCAATAATAGGAAATCCAAAAGGCTCTAGGTTTCCTCTACCTATACCCCCTTCTCTATTCCTATCTCCTCCTCCTCCTCTACCTCTACCTCTACCTCCTTTGATCTTATTTTCTTCACCATTGACATTGTGTACCTCTCCTTCCCCTTCTTCAACCATGATAGATTCCTCAGAACTGATATAGTGTTCTTCTAATTCTTCTGGTTCTTCTATCAATGGTTGTTCAAAATGAGTTTCTTGTTCCCCTTCTTCACTAGGAACTTCTAATTCTTCTCCCAAAAAAATTTCACCAGTGGAGGATAGAAAAATTACTCCTGTAGTTGGAGATGTAGGATTTTCTTCAGTTACAGCTTCCGTAGATGAAGTGGGTGAAGTTCTAAATTGGATTTCTGATCTTGAGACTTCAAGAAGTCTTTATCGACCTCTGAACAAGATTCAGGTTTGAGTAGGTGGTGTGGAATCTCGAAATCATGGTGAAGTGAGTGGATTTGTGGGAATTAGAATTCTTCCTCGTCCTAGAAATCTACCTCTATAGTTTCTATCCCTATGCATATCATGTTTTGAATTAATGATTTTATTTTTTTTTAACTTCTATTTGTACTTCCCCGACAATGGCGCGAAAATGTTTGGCCAATTTAATGTCCTTAAATTGTCAATCATAAATTATTGAATAGGGTAGGTATACTGATGAAGCACAGGTGCACTATATGTGATAGAAGGTATTTTATGTCGTTATGTTCCTATTAAGATCTAAACTTAAAATTAGTATGGATATGGTATTGTTAATTATATTAATGTCTTGATCCCTAAAGTTGTTAGCTAGTTTTCCGAAGGATTATTCTTTATTGAATCAGTTTATGGATGACATGAGATAGATTCTAGACTTTACTTGTGTTAGACTGTTTTGGATTTTTGCCTTGAATTTTTATGTTGCAGCCAAATCTAATTTACTATGTGCAAGAAAGATCTATTTTATCAAACTGTAAATGAATAATGTCTGAATTTAACTGCTAAGGAAAAGACTCTCACTCTTTTAATTATTCAACTTTATCCAAACAAGACATTTTGAAAAACCACTATGCTATGAAATGAAACAATTGAACTACACTAAATAGAAAGAAAATGAAAATGGCCACACCGTACCAAATAGAAAGAAAATCAAATGGCAGAGTTAATCTAGGTATGAAGCAAAGGAAATTGCTTATGCATATAACAATTCAATGGTGAAATCATCATGCTCCATTTTATCACACAAAGCAGAGCATCTATGGTTAAGTAATAAAAGAAATCTAAGTGTGATCGGTTAAAGACCTGTACTGGTCGTAGGGGTCCTCCATGAATCAGTCAACAATCTCCAATCAACGCAGCATATAGCAAACATAAAACCAAGTCTATTACTTGCAAACAAGACTTGACAAACTTTTCTAAAAAATTACATAAATCGGTGTGCACCCAAAACACAGTGCGACCATAGTTTTTATAACACTTCTCAGCATAACAGTATGAGAATTTCAAGCCTAAATATCTTTATTTCGATCAAACTGTATCGCTAAACAATTGATTTTCTATTCGGAAAAGAAAATCGACAAGATTTTGTGAAAAACTCAGACTCTGTCCCGAGGATAATCTTGCGGTTGACTTTGAGGTTAACCGTGTCATCATGTGACCTTCTTGATGAATTGGTTGGAGGGAATAGGAAGGAATCCATGAGGGGACTATTCCTTATCCATTCGTATCTTCCATCACTGAGATGGAGCTTCTGAACCCTACGAATAATGGAGGCAACTGTGGAAATCCTGATTAGTTGCAGAAATAGGCTAATTCCATAGCCAAATGCATACTTTAACAAAACAGTAAGGTATATAGACAAATATGAATAAGAAGACATGTAAATGCTTACCTTTAACAAAACCTTTTGTCTATTGCATTATTTAGGTGATAAGTATAGGAAAAAGGGAAGGAATATAGGTAGAAAGGGTGTCAAGGTAACACATTTTTTGGACTCTACAATGCTTTTATAACTAGTCTGTTAAATGTTGTTGAACCCTCTATTTATAAAGAAGTTAGTCAATATAGTGAATAGAGGGCAACCATGGAAGAGGAATATGAATCAATACTTAAAAACAAAACCTGGGATCTTGTTGAATTACCTGAATGCAAACAGTCGATAGGTTGCAAATGACTATATAAGCCTAAATTTGAAGCAGATGGGAGTATAGATAATATAAAGCTAGGATGGTTGCAAAGGGGTACTCGCAGAAAGAAGGTATAGACTATGAGGAAACCTTCGCCCCTGTAGCTAAATTAAACACAATCAGAATGTTAATTTTGTTAGATACCAAACAAAAATGGATGATACACCAGTTAGATGTGAAATCTGCATTTTTAAATGGGGAATTAAAAGAAGTGTATTTAGTGCAACCTGAGGGGTTTGTTAAACAGGGGGAAGAAAATTTAGTTTATAGATTGAAGAAATAATTGTATGGACTAAAACGGGAACCCATGTCATGGTATGATAAAATTGATTCTTTTTTCCTACAACAGAGTTATAAAAGAAGCAAGAATGACCCTAATATGTATAACGTGTTTGATGAAGAGGGGAAAATTGTTTTGATTTATTTATATGTATATTATATTATCATTACAGGAAATGGAGATGAACTCATTAGAGAAATCAAAGAGAAGATGTCACGGGTTTTTGAGATGAAATACCTTGGAGAGGTACACTACTGTTTGGGTCTGGAAGTGAGAGGGATTCTAGCCAAACTTTTCTCTCACAGGCTAAGTATGTCAGGAGTTTTCAGAGAAAGTTCAGAATGGATCAATGAAAAGCTGCAACAGTTCCTTTACATCAGAATACCAAACTTCAGAATGATGATGGTTCTACGGAGGTATATGCAACATTGTATAGACAATTGGTTGGGATTCTAATCTACTTGACTACAACTAGGAATAATTTGGCTTATGTAGTTTGTGTATTGAGCCAATTCATGTCAAAGCCTCTTGAGAGTCATTGGGTTGCAGCTAAAGGCATCTTAAGGTATCTGCAAGGAACCTTAAAATTTGGTATTATTTATACTGATCTATTTGATGTTAGATTGACAGGATTCTCAGACTCTTTTTGGGCCAAAAATCTAGATGACCGACGATCCATAACAGGTTATTCATTCAGCATTGGGTCTGGGGTCATTGCATATGCCATAGAGCGGCAAAAAGCAGAACATAGTGTCCTTGTCTTCAACATAAGCTGAGTATCAAGTGATGTGTGCAGCAACCTGTGAAGAGCCTTCTCCATGATGGTGGAGAAGATAAAAAGGTTGCAACAGTTATCAAATGTGACAACCAGAACTCTATCAAACTTGCAAATAATCCAACATAAAAACACAAAGCACATTAATACACAATTTCATTTTGTCAGGGAGAAATTTCATTCAAAGGAAATCCATATTGAATATTGTAATACATGTGACAATGTTGTTGATATTTTCACTAAGCCTCTCGATAGAATCAAGTTTGAATGTTTTAGGGAAATGTTAGTAATACTTGGGAACCCCTTTCTCCATTAAGGGGGAGTGTTGCAGATAATGGAGAAATGTAATTTAGGAGAGAGTCGGTTCACTAGATCCTTATATTAGGAATTAGTTCCTATTTCTTAGGTATCTTCTCTAACTTACCTATGTGCGTGTAAAATAATATATACATGATTTTTAATGTGATTGATGTAGAGCGTTTTGCAGAGGCAGTCTCTAGGTGAAGCTCCTCACCTATGAGCTGCCCAGTTTGATTAAAAAATTTGGTTCTTCAAGTTTTAACAGGATACGCAACCCACGTTAATTTTCATAAGCACGCCTCCATTGATATATCCCTCAAAGCAATCTCTAGTCCATTTTAAGCATGTTATTACCATTTCCATTTAACAATAAATTTACTTGTTCATTCATTGTTGGAATTTTTTCTATTCAATGGATGATTATCAAATAAAAAATGGAATGGAGACGACTAGCTTTATTTTTTTAACCATGCATATCTTCAATAAATCTAACACATCCATCCCTGCAACTTAACATGGTTTCAATACATTGAAGAATGAATCAATATTTACTTACATCCCCATAGAATATGATGCATGATTCCAATCATTTTTTTTTATATATATACATGAAGTCACATTTATTCCCTACAACTTAATAAGGTTGTAACACATTGGAGACAAAATCCATCTTTATATAGTTCACAAGAGTGTTATAATGTGGGACTCCATTTGAATTTTTTATTATTATTATGTATATGTAAGTTTCATTTAAAAAATAATTTTTTTTGATATAAAATGAATATGATATTACGTGAATGTCAAAGTTCTTAACCCACAATAGAATTCCTACCAACCCTAGCAAAATACCATGCCTTTTGTTGTATTTGTAGCATTCACTCATTAGTATATGAAAAATTTATGATTTTTACCATGATGTTTACCATCATGTGAGAAATGCATGAAATTGGTATTTTACACTAGCATTCCAAGAAAAAATACAATAGAATACCACCATTGTGATTGCCAATACATGCACAGAATTGCAAACAAATTTCAACAGATCTTCTAGTACAAGTCACTAATCAAGAAAAGATGCCACCAAGCTTCCTAGCAAAGTCATCGTCATCATCATCTTCTAGATAGTCTTTATCTTCTTGCTCATATTCATTCCTTTCCCACTTTTCATTGTCCTCATGCTCTACATATTCCAAAACATACTCTTCATGGTCAAGATCTTCATCTTCATTACTATGAACAACATCATTCATTACTGCAACTTCTTGGTCATCCATTACAAACGGTTTTTATCCATTTGAAAAGGTTGATGGTTTGTCCTCTACAAGAGTATCCACATCATTAGGTTTCTCAGTGTCATCCACTCTAGGAGTAAAAGTGGGAAGTTCAAATGTATAATTGTTACCCATTGGAAGTTCTCCCTCTTCAATTTTTTTCAGGTAGTGGCAAGATATCATTTCCCATGCTCAAATTAAATCCTTGAATGGCCTAACCTTGCCCTTCAGTATGTATATTTCCTTCATTGTCACCATTTTCTTGGGTCACTTTCCGTTTTCTCTTTAGAATATCACTTAATGGCTTCGGAGCCTGAAAGTCTTGTTCCACACTTGAATCATTAATTACCTTTCCCAATCTCATCTTCCTCTCTTCCAAGGGAAGATTTTGGCTATGTTTGTATTGAATCTTCATAGATGGATTTGGTAAGGATCCATGATCTATGGATTGTGAAGTAGAAAGTTCTTCACTACAGTCATGATTTTTATCTTGTTTGATTTGTGCAAGAGTTTTAGGCCCAACATAATCTATGGAATTTTTTCTTGTTTTAGTGTTCCTAAAAGGCTGACCTCTAAGAACCTTGGATTATGATGATATAGAACCATCTGCAAACATTCTACCTATCTCCTTTTCACGATACTTACTTTTGAAATGATCATTTAAGCCACATCTGCTTGGTGAGATTCTTGACCAAGACGTCTCTAACTTGCCTTCATTATCAACTTCTATATTTTTAGATGAATATATTTTGAAGCCACTAGACTCTACTTGAATCCTACCTTACAATCGCCTACTACTGTGATTCATACCTTGCTGTAACTGATCCTTGTATAAATCTTATTGTCTACTATCATCATCTTGTTTCCTAGGGCCACAGTGAAATTCACCATGTCAACTATCCACATGTTGTCTCTTTGAGGGGTTGTCCACTACTTTTGTCTCACCAACTCTCCTACATTTTGAAATCCTGTTGTGGATCATTTTCAAAAATAAATCAGATTCATATAGCATTGGATAGATCCATGGTTCGATGCATTGAATCTAATCTACATTGAATAGTTCAAAATAAATTAGATTCAACAACTGAACAAATGAGCTCGAAATCACACCCTACTTATTGACACATGTATAAATTCTCACACATGTTTGAATATCTTTCCTTTTCTCTCATATCCATTTTAATTTTATAGACGTATCAGTGATAGTTTAATTCTCGCTACGCTAACAATGGCAGGGGAAAAGGAGTAGGATTTCATGGGGTCAATGTTTCATGACCTCCTTTTCTTTTTTTTCCTACAACAACTGCAATAGGGGCACTTCTGAGGACTTCCCCTTAGTCTAGTAGTAGCATCAGACCTTGTAGAAAATGTGGGACTGTGTGAGAACCTAATTCTTCTCAGATCCAGTAACTAATGAAGCATGGCTAGTGTGCCTCCTTCGGTATAATGAAAACTGTTTTCTTGAATCAACATTGAAAAATAATGAGAACTATTGGCTTTAATCAATGTTGGAAAACAAATGGGTAGACACAATTAGGTGGTGAACCATTTCAAAAAGAAACACCTTTGGTGTAGAAAATATAGCCACTAAAGGATTTTGAAATTTCATTGGTTAGCCAAAGATTCAAGGTTATTTAATCACGATATGATTTTTCCAATATTCTAGAATATACAATAAATAACAATTTTCATTAATTCTTTGTATTTTCAATAGTGGACTCCCACCCTTTCACCTTCATTTACTTTTGATACATATTTTATAATACAATATATGAAATTTATCCCTCATTAGTTTTTGATACAAACTTTGCAGTGAGATTTTGTGCCTAAAAATTAGGTTTGCATTGTAGTCATCACAGGTGGTATTGATAATATGATAAATCGGCTTGCTCATGGCTACGAAAAACAAAGGATGGTCCAGACCAAGGTTTTCTATCAATATATTTTAAGGATATGTTGCAAAACCCATGTTATGTCATAATGTGAATGGATCCACACAAAATGGGTTTTCTCATTTGACATTGGTATATCAAATGGATACATCTTAGACACCAAATGGATGTTACATTCATGAACCAAGTTAATGGTGTATCTAAAAACTAAATTAATCAATATGTGGTTCTTTACAATTGTTAAATTATACTTGTTAGAATCATTAATAAAATCAGAACACAATATGTACAACGAGAAAATAATTTTATTAATAACAATGATGAGGACTCTAATCCTATGGTGAAACAGTGGTTTCAATTTGTACAAAAAAAAATATAACTCCTTTAGGGCTCCAACCCTAGATGAAGACTCCTATCCTCAATTACAAACTAGGCTCCAACTTGGTCTACTTGGGCTTCATTCCTCTCAACAATTTAGGCTCCAACCTTGTGTGAGGACTCCAATACTCTAGGGCTCCAAACAGTTCTTCAAGGTGGCTTCAATGTTTCTTTAAGACTTCTAATATTTTTTTCAACAAGTCCTAAATGATAACTCCCACAAAGTCTTCAAAGAATGTCTCCAAAAACATCCTCAATGTTGCTCCAAATTTAGACAAGGATGATTAACTCAACAAGTCTACTTCAATAATCATTGTTTTCAACAAGGCATCCAAATACTTCGACAATCTTTAGTGCTCTAAAAAGTCTTCAATAAAAGCACCAAGAAATTATTCAATGATTCTTTAAGAAGGTCGTCAATGTATCTTTAAGGACTGCATGAACAAGGTTACAAATCTTCAATCACTTCTTCAACATATCTTCAACATGCTCTCCAATTTTGTACCAAGGATGAAGGTCAATTCCTACAAGGCTTCATGATTCATAGAAAGTATCTCCAAGGCTCTTCATAGATGAGTGCTTCAATGAGTCTTCAATAGTGGTTCCAAAACAACCTTTAATATTGTTACAAGTTTCTTTCAAAATAGTCTTCAATGAATGCTTCAAAAGAAATTTCTCAAAGATAATGTCAAAATAACTTTCTCATAACAAACTTCAAGAATATCTTCAAAATCTACTTTATAGTGGAATCTAGTCTGCTCCAAGTTTACACCTTCGATTTTTCAGAGTCTCTCTGCTACAATAGCCTTGGGTGGAATATATGAAATAGATAAAATTCTTGATATCCATAAAAACATTGATTCAAACATTAGTCTTTAGTTTCACTTCACATAGCACGTAGATGGCATTTTCTCTGCTTTTTGTATTTTGTTAGATTCTCGTGCCGTGTGATGACAAGAAATGTTAGTCACTCTTTAATGGAAACCCTTATCCTAATTCCACATTCTCATTGCCCATTTACGTGGTTTTTTTTTCCCACCTCTCCATCTCCATTTAGAAAGACAAACTTTGACATTCATTATCGAAATTGTCATCGGAAAAATCTTGTATATGGAAGCTTATTATGAACTAGCGTAGATCCATGTAATTCCAGATATATCATGCGTTGAGAGGGATCAAATCCCTCGATGTGAAAACATTCTTTTTGGAGTGTAGAATTTGAGAAAAGGTTTGCACCTTAAGGGATTTGATCCGTCTCGACGAATGATAGATTGAGAGTTAGATGGACCTAGGCTAGTTCTAGGTGAGGGAAGAAATATCACATTTTTAGATTATCATTATCATGTATCTATTTAAGATAAACTTCATACTTTGAAATTTACATTATGTTTTCTTGTTTGACATGACCATATCATTCTCTTAGTTAATTTATTCTATGTTGCTTGCCTTGAATGGTTTGTACATTTGTGTTTGTATGCTTTGAGTGGTTTATGCGTGTCTATGTTTGGATGCTTTGAGTGGTTTGTGTGTTTGTATTTGGATGGTAATTTTTGTGAATGTTACAGTTGTTGTGTTATATTTTTATGTGTATGTAATTATCTATTAGTAATTAGTTGGTGATGAAGAAGGGAGACAATCTTGTCAATAGTTTGTCGGATGATCGATACTGCACATATATTTCATTTAATTTTAGGTATCACAACTTTTCAGAACTAATTAATTCTTAATAGTTCCCCTCCAAGTATTACTAAATATATCTTGAAGAGTAATTTTAATTTTAAATTTGCTTAGTCGTCTTAGTTCGTTGAGATGATAGATATTGTTCATAACTTTAATGATGAAAAATGATGAAATAAAATTTTTGAATGCAAAGTGAAAATGTAATAGTGTTGAATGACAAAAAATGTGAATAATAAGAATGTAGTTAAATGAGAAAACATATACACTCAAATCAACGCATCTAGTGCAAGCAATCAAATACCATAAGAAATCAACATATACACTTAAGTCATTGCATCTAGTGCAAGCAATCAAATAGGATTATAAATCACCATCTACATTGTAATCAATGCATCTTGTGCAAGAAATCAAATAGAACTAGAAATCAACATCTACACTGAAATCAAAGCATCTAGTGCAAGCAATCAAATATAATTAGAAATCAACATCTACACTGAAATCAATGCATCTAGTGCAAGTAATCAAATAGGATTAGAAATCACCATCTAAATTGAAATCAATGCATCTAGTGCAAGTAATCAAATAGGATTAGAAATCACCATCTAAATTGAAATCAATGCATCTAGTGCAAGATATCTTCTTCCCTCCCATCCATCCGTCTATATCTATATCTCCACCCATATCTCCTTCTTTGTATGTATATCACACCCCCCAACATACAGACTCTATCTCCATCTCTCCCTTGTCACTCCCTCTCTCTCTCTCTCTCTCTCCACTTTTCTCTCTCTATGTCTTTATTCTCCCCTCCCTCTCTGCCCTTTCAACTCCTTCTCTTTGTTCCTCACTCTTTCCCCCTCTCACTCCATCCCTCTCTCATCCTTCCTCTCTCTCTCTCTCTCTCTCTCTCTCTCTCTCTCTCTCTCTCTCTCTCTCTCTTCCTTTTCCCTCCAACCCTATCATTATCTCCCTTCCTCTCTCCTTCACTCTCCCTCTCCATATTTGTGTCTCCCTCTCTCTCTCTCTTACTCTTCTCTCCCTCTCTCACTCCTCTCATTCTATCTCTTTATTCCTACTCTCCCCTCTCCTTAAGTTTATTTCCTTTAGTGCAAGCAATAAAATACTATTGGAAATGACCATCTACAATGAAATCAATGCAACTATTGCAAAAAATATTCTTCCCTCTCTCCCCCTCCATATTAGTCCATATCTCCTTCTTTGTCTCTCTATCTCACACACACTCTCTCCATATCTATCTATCTCCTCCTCTGTCTATTTATATCATCTTCCCTCTCTTCACCATCCATATATATCTCTATCTCCCTCTATCTCTCTTTTGTCTCTCTATCTCACCCCCAAAAAATGCACACTCTTTCTCCATATCTATTTATATCTCCCTCCCTCTTCCAATCCCCCCTCTCTCCATTTCTCTCAGCTCTCCTTCCTCTATCTCTCATTCTCTCTCTCTCTCTCTTATTGGCATTATGATACATGTTTGGTGCTATGACTCAGGTGTTGTCCCTGATGGCAACTCACTCAGATGATTGATCACAGTTGAGGCTCACACAATGAAGAAAAATAGGTATACACAGTTTTCCCTTGACCAATTCGCCTATACATGCAGGTTATTAGAGCAAAAGGCGCCAATGTGTATACATGCACTTCCACGCAAGGAAAAGCACGTACATGTGGGAAAACTTTGTTTTGGTCCGTGGTATTTGGTCCTTGTTATTTTAACCCATGCTACTGATCCAAGGTATCTTGTTTGAAGTGTTGACCCCAGGTATTTGGTCCAAGGTATTGAGTTTAAGTGGTCTTGAATGATGGTATTAAGTAAGGCCTAAGACTATAAAAGGATGAGGAAATCATTAGGCAAAGGCACTCAAGTATTGAATATCTAATGAAGAGAAAGATCTAGAATACTGATTATTGGGTTGTGGTGTATAGCTGGATGAACCTGAGCGCTTGATGAAGGATAAGTTCTATTGATGGGTCAAGATCTTAAAACTTGAAAAGATACATCTTTGTGTGCTTTTGATCTTTTGTTATTGGTGCATATTATAATTTGCAAATTTGATGATCTGGGTATAACTGATGTCTAATTAATTGCAAGGGTTAAATCATCTTTTACAGATCTGTACGCAGGTTTGATATATCAAAGGCGTGTATACACACTGGTTTGGCTTTCCAAAACTGCGTATATGCAGGTTGGCCTTGGGAAGAATGTGTATGCACGCAAGTTGGTTGCATTGAAGTAGTGTACATCTCATAGAATATACTTTAGCTACTTTTGTTTTTGCTGCTGCAGTATTTTGGGTTCTGGCTTAGGTTCTGGTTACTGGTACAGTATTCTGGTTACAGATTTGAGAGAAGAGATTAGTTGATTCAATTTGGTTGGTACAAGGAAATTGGTTGATGCAGATGTTTGATTGATGTTATTGATGGATCCAGTCTAAAAATTTATGAAACGTGGTCCCTGGAAGAAAAGAGAAGGTTGTAGCCTTCTGTAGGTCAGCACCTATGTACTAGTAAACACATCAGCTAGTACAAGAGCTAAGGGGGTTGAAGCTCCCTTCCAAGAAAAACTAGAGAACGAGAGAAGGTTGTAGCCTTCTGTAGGTAGAAGCCTGCGTACTGGCATAAGACTGCACTAGTACAGAACTATTGTAAAAAGAATTTTCTTATTAAAAGAAGATAGAGACGAATTGTAGAAGGTGGTTTTCACACACATTGGATTTCCACCTTATATTTTGTGTTCTTGTGTGTGATTGTTTGCTCTATTTTTACTTTACATGATTACTGTTTATATGGTTCTGATGCACAAATTAATGATCAACATTTGAAGAATTATCTAAATTATAAGTCTGCAGCATATACGTTAATTACCTTAACTATAGTTGCATATATACGCAGGTTTCACTAACTGAAGTAGCGTATACAAATCTATTTGTGAAATGAAAAATAATTGACTTGCTAATACTGATTCACCCCCTCGCCCTCTCAGTATTATTTCCAACAATTGGTATTAGAGTAGGTCCTTCAGAAGAAGCTTGATCGCTTGAAGGAAGATCCATCATCATGAGTAACCAAGAAAAAAGAAGGATCTATTAGACCTCCAATGCTTGATGGGGGCAACTTCGTCTATTGGAAGGTAAGAACCACTATATATCTTCAATCTAAAGGAACAAATGTCTAGGAAATCGTAGAAGGAGGATATAACTTTCCCTCAACTATTCATACAGATACAGTAGGTAAAAAGCAATACGAAACCAATGCTAAAGCTATTAATATATTATTGGGGAATCTGTCATAATCAGAATTTGTCAAAGTTATGTAGCTCACATCCACCAAGGAAATAAGGGACAAGATCGTTCTAAGCTATGAAGGAGATTGTCAGGTAAAACGTGCAAAACTAAAAACTCTCAGAATACAATATGAAACTCTCAAAATGCACAATGATGAAAGTATAGCTAATTACTTCTTATGAGTAGATGAGATTGTTAACTGCATGAAGAATTTGGGTGAAGAGATAAAAGAAGCTACTTTAGTTGAAAAGATTTTAAGATCCTTGTCCGCTAAGTTTGAATCAAAGGTGTCGGCCATAGAAGAAAAGCAGGATCTTCAGACTATTGCTATGACATAGCTGCACAGAATATTAACTACTTTCGAAATGAGAAAAGGAGGTCCATTAGACATGAGAGAAGTTGCATTCAAAGCCGCAGGAAGAGAAGAATCAGGGCATATTTCAGAAGGAGAGGAAGAAGTAAACTTCATCAAAAACCTTCAACTGGGTTCTGGAAGATTCAGAGGTAAACTACCTTTCAAATGTTTTTTCTTGTGGAAGAGTCAGTCATTATGCTACCAAATGTCCTCATAAAGACAAGTTTGATAAAAGTAAAGAACCAGCAAAATGGAATAGAAAACAAAATTTAAGTAAGAAGAGTTACTATACACATGAAGATAGTGATGGTCTATCAAATAGTGATGAAGATGAAAGTAGTGATAGCTATAGACTTCTGATGGCTTTTAAAGATGATGATTTCTTAGATGCTTTAGATGAAGATGGTCTTTATGAAGAAATTTCTAAACTTAAAGTTTGTTTAGAAGAAATGAATATGATCATAGATACTTTGACATTCCAACTTGCTGAAAGGGAAAAACACAATGAAAAATTAGAATGTGAAAATGTGGGTCTAAGAAAAGATATTGAGAAAACAAAAGCTCTCAATCTCATATTTGTGAAAGGATCAGAAACTTTAGATGAAATTATCAAGGTGCAGTGTTCTCCTAAGATAAAAACAGGTCTTGGATATACTAAATAAGCATCTCAAACACCAAAGTCATCGACCTCCAAAAGCTATCTTGATGCAGCAAGGAAAAGTGAACAACAAAGGCATAAAGCAGATCACCAGGTAAATCGGGTCCAACCTAATTCAAGGTTGAACAGAAGCTACAACCAACCTCAAGTAAATCATACTCAATTTGCTTCAAGAATGAATGCCAATTGAAACTACAATCACCAGGTCAGTAGGTTCGATAATCGCAGGAATTTCTTTAATGGCCAATGTTTCTCATGTCATAACTTTGGACACAAAGCTACTCAATGTGTTGCTTATAATACCATCATGACTAGAGGAGCACGAAATCAAAGGAATGTGACTGGGATCATGAAAAGGACCTACAATAACTTCTCTGCTCTTGAGAATGAAATAGAATGCTCTGTCTGTAACAACTTTGGTCATGAAGATTTTGAATGCAGGAGTAATTTTCGGTAAACATCTCAGAAGGAGCAGACTTCATTGGGTCCCAAAACATGGAGAAAGAAAGAACCGAAAACAGAAAGATGTGGTATAGCTCTGTATGCTGAAGGACAAGAAAATCAATGGTACAACGACAGTGGATGCTCGAAACACATGACAGGTGACAAAGAAAAACTTCAATTATATAATGCCTTAGAGAAAGAAAATAAGGTCTCATTTGGTAATGACACTCTTGCTGTCATAAAAGGTAAAGGGTCTGTTCTCTTAAAAGAAAAGGTTAAAGCTAGAAATGTTATGTATGTTGATGGTCTAAAACATAACCTTTTGAGTGTAAGTCAAATGTGTGATCAAAGAAATGAAGTAGTATTTCGATCAAATGGATGTGTTGTTCGTGAGCTTGATACAGGTGAAACCGTGATCAAAGGTATAAGAACTCCAAATAACTTATACATACTCAAGGGAGGACAACAACAGTGCCATCTAAGAAAAACGGATGAACACTGGCTATGGAATAGAAGACTGGGGCATTTAAGCTTCCCTCAAATAAGGAAAACATGCAAATATCAAGCTGTTTGTGATCTTCCTGATATTTGCATTCCAAAGAATACAATATGCAAATCATGTCAATTGTTAAGAAAACCAGGGCTCATTTCCCTGAAAAGGAAGGATTAGCTAGTAAGCCTCTTGAACTTGTTCATACTGATTTATGTGGACCATCAGGGAAAAAGTCACCTCGTGGAGAAGACTACTTTATATTGTTCATTGATGATTTTTCCAGAATGTGTTGGATAGGACTTCTGAAGCATTTCAAAAATTCTAATCCTTCAAAGCTTTGGTTGAGAATGAATCAGATCGTAAAATCAAATGTCTTAGATCTGATCGAGGATGGGAATTTACCTTGGATGAATTCTTTGACTTTTGTGAATAACGTGGAATAAGAAGCAAATTTTCCACTGCAAGGACTCCTCAGCAAAATGGAGTGGTAGAGAGAATGAACAGAACAATTCAACAAATGGCTCATGCTATGCTATATGAATCTAGAACACTTGCAACCTTCTGGGGTGAAGCTGCATTCATTGCCATCACTATCCTCAACAAAACAAACGTTCGAATAAACAACACTCAAATTCCTCATAAACTTTGGTATGGTAAGACTCCTACTGTAAAATACTTCAAAATTTTTGGAAGCAAATGTTACATCAAAAGGACTGATGAAAAACTTGGCAAGTTTGAACCTAGAGAAGATGAAGGCATTCTCCTTGGATACTGTTCCCGAAGTAAAAGATACAAGTGCTATAATAAAAGACTTGGGAAAATTGTTGAAAGCATTGATGTTGTGGTTGATGAAGCAGGCAAAAATCCGAAGCAGGTAAAAACAAAAGAGCATGAAGAAGAGGAGGACTATCCTGAAGAAGAAGAAACCAATGAAGCACCAGAAGAATAGAGAGTGGAAGAAGAAAAGGCTCCATCCAGGTACGTTCAGAAGAATCATCTAGAAACTCAAATTTTGGGGCAGAAAGAAGCAAGTGTGAAAACAAGAAGAACTATTACAGAAACTTCAAGATATCTAGCATTGTTTTCCTCCATCGAACCACAAAATGTACATGAAGCATGCAGATATGAATGTTGGGTCAAAGCCATGAATGAAGAGCTTGAGCAAATTG
The DNA here is from genome assembly GCA_031772625.1 of Pinus tabuliformis. Classification (NCBI taxonomy): domain Eukaryota; kingdom Viridiplantae; phylum Streptophyta; class Pinopsida; order Pinales; family Pinaceae; genus Pinus; species Pinus tabuliformis. The sequence goes on from CM062805.1 coordinate 643,653,281, forward strand.
AAAAGAATAATACTTGGGAATTAGTTCCTAGATATCATGATAAGAATATCATTGGAACCAAATGGATATTCAAAAAAAAGTTGAATGAGAATGGAGAAGTTATTAGAAACAAGGCTAGACTTGTTTGTAAAGGATATTCTCAACAAGAAGGTATAGATTTTGAAGAAACTTTTGCACCTGTTGCTAGACTTGAAGCCATAAGAATGTTTCTTTCTCTTTCTAGCTTTCAGAACTTCAAAGTATATCAAATGGATGTAAAATCTGCCTTTCTTAATGGAGATTTAGAGGAAGAAATATATATTGAGCGAACAGAAGGATTCATCCTGGAAACGATCCAAAACTTGTATGCAGACTCAGAAAAGCTCTCTATGGTCTAAAACAAGCTCCAAGGGCCTGGTATTATCGTCTTGACAAATACCTTCATCAACAAGGCTTCTCAAAAGGATCAGCTGATAGCAATCTATATATGAAAATTGACAATGATAAATTACTAATACTTTTTGTATATGTTGTTGATATTATTTTTGGTAGAAATGAAGAGACCATGAGTCAAAACTTTGCCTTGGTAATGCAAAAAGAATTTGGAATGTCCCTGCTGGGAGAACTCACATATTTTCTTGGGTTACAAGTTCAACAACATTAAGATGGCATCTTTCCATCTCAAACCAAGTATCTCAAGCAGATCTTGAAAAAATATGGCATGGAAGACCCTAAACCTGTATGTACCCCTATGGTAACAAGATGCAGCCTCAGCGCAAATGATGAATCAGCAGTAATACATCAACCAACATACAGATCCATGATTGGTAGCCTACTCTATCTAACAGGTGCCCGAAAAGAAATCATGCATGTAGTAGGAATAGTTGGAAGATTCCAAGAAAATCCAAAGGAATCACACCTTCAGGCAGTCAAAACGATCTTCAAATATCTTCAAGGAACTCAGAAATTTGGGTTATGGTATCCTAGGGATACAGATCTTACCCTTCATGCATATATAGACGCAGATTGGGCAGGAAGCGTGGATGACAGAAAGAGCACTAGTGGTGGTGCATTCTATATGGGTTCCAGATTAGTATCTTGGTTTAGCAAGAAACAAAGTTCAATTGCATTATCTACAGCTGAAGCAGAATATGTCGCTGCTACATCTTGTTGCACACAACTTCTTTGGATAATGCAAACTTTGCAAGACATTCAGATCACATGTACTACACCTATCTCCACTCTATGTGATAATACAAGTGCAACTAGTATTTCAAAGAACCCAGTCATGCATTCAAAGACCAAGCACATACCTATAAAATATCATTTTCTTTGAGAACAAGTGCTTGAACAAAAGGTCAAATTAGAGTATGTTCCATCCAAAAAATAGGTGGCTGATATATTCACTAAACCATTACCCAGAGAGACATTTGAATACTATTGGAAATAATACTGAGAGGGGGGGTGAATCAGTATTATCAAATTCTTTTCAATATATTTATACTTTGAATTATTATTCAGATATTGTATGTCAGTACCATAAAATAATGAGAATGAACAAGAAAAACAGATAGTCACACCAAAGAACACCAGATATAAGGTGGAAACCCAATGTGGGTGAAAACCACCTGCTGCAATATGTCTCTATCTTCTTTCAATTAGAAACTCCTTTTACAATGATTTTGTAGTGGTGCAGTCCTTTACCAGTACACAGGTTGCAACTTGCAGAGAGCTACAACTCTCTCTCGTTTTCCAGTCTCTCCTGGAAGGGAGCTACAACCCCCCTACTTCTTTTATTTCAAGGACCACTTTTCATTAATTTTCAGACTGGATCCAAGAACATCAAATAAACATCAAGTACATGTGAATTAACCAATCTCCTTATACAATCAAACCAATGAGCCACCCAAACTTCTCAGAATGCTGTAAACAGAAAACCAAAACCAGTAACCTAAACCCATAACACAGCAACAAACGAAAAACTTGCAGCCAACAAATATTTCAAAACAGGTCCGCAACTTCACCAATATAATCCTGCGGATACCCGCACTTCACCTTCAGCTGTGCTGCGTATACCCGCACTTGGTCTTCTTCTGGACTGCGTACCCCGCATTGTGCCTTCAACTGCACTGCGTATACCCGCACTGTGCCTTCCTCTGTACTGCGTACCCCGCACTGTGCCTTCCTCTGTACTGCGTACCCCGCACTGCGCCTTCAGCTGCGCTGCGTATACCCGCACTGCGCCTTCTTCTATAGTGCGTACCCCCGCACTCACGCTGTAGATCACCTGCGAACCTCTGATTAGGGCCAAATTAATAGTCCTCCAAATTACCACAGACAGTCAAATCCACAGATCTGATCATACGCCCGAGAGATCATGACTTAGCAATAGATTCGCCTTTAAATTTTACCTTGATTTAGATCTAGCTTTTAAAACTGATAACCCAAAATTCAGATCTTAAGATCTTCAACTTTCAAAGATATTTCAGCCAAGTGATCTCCTTCCCTATTTATAGTCAAGCCCTTATTCACACCATGGGACAAAACCATCAATAACCAATACGAGGGATCTAAACCGAGGTTAAATTAGATCCTATACCATGGTCCAAAACCATAGGATCATGAACGATGGGCTAAATACCACGGGCCAAACATAACAAACCCCACGTGAGCCCACTTCTCTGCCTTGAAGTGAGTGAACTCTGGGACCGCACTTTCTGAACGGGTAACCTGCGAGTATGACTGCACTTCATGAACGACGAACCTGCGGGTCCGCACCTTTTGAACCATTCACCTGCGAACCTTGTAATGTTCATCATTTTGAGAGCCTGAATAGAGTTTTGCCACTTGAGTGAGTTGCCATCAAGTACAACACCTGTACCATAGGACCAAACCAGAATCATAATGCCAACAATCTCCCCCTTTGGACTTGATGGCAACCTTAAGATCCTCAACGTCATTCTCCCCCTTTGACATCAAGGGCAAAGGGTTATGCTCCCCCTAAGAACATGCTCCCCCTAACTATAAACCAGATCTGCAAAGGAAAGAAATTTCTTCAAGAAGAACCATAATCCACCAAACACCATTGTTATAGACATTTTTGTGCCTTACAGCTCTAAGCATGAAATGTCCATAAACCAAGGGATCCTAAGTCCCTAAAAGTGTTGTTCCTACCCCTAGAGGAACAAGGTCAACCAATTACAGCTTCTCCCAAAAGTTCTCCACCAGAAACTGCTCAGAATCAGTCAAATCAGGATCATTTCAGCTGCTCCACTAGCTAGCTGCGTTGCATAGCACCCCAGTACACTAGCTAGGTGCGTTGCAACGCACCTAAATGCACTACCAGGGTGCGCTGAGTGGGAAATGACAAATGGCAGTGTCATTCCGCGAGGTGGACAGACAATGGAAGCTTCCAGAATCTTCCCCAATGACACTTGCCTCAATGAGTTCAACCAAGGATGAGTAAGAGGCTCTCAGTCTCCAAGTGGAAGCAATAACTGATAGAGAGAAGCCACTAGTCAAATCATAAGATGACTCATCCTCTTTGCATACATCTATATATGGATCCCTCATCCCAGAGATCCAAAGGCTGGAATTTTGTACATTGCAGAGAATTGTTGTTGGTTTTGAGATAGAGATCAGTGTATTGGGTGATTTATGCTTTGTTGGAGGTGAAGAGGGGATTCCTTTGCTGGGGGGTTGATGCTGGATGAGATATAATCGGTTGTAAATCCTCCTGGACCTTCTTGTTATATCAATAAAACTATTTGAGTTTCTCCTACATGCTTGTGTATCAATGATGTTTTGTTATATTTGCATGTTTAGCTTAAATCTGATCCTAAGCTATTTATGAATATGAATCCATGTCTTTGTGTAGTTTTCCTCTTCTGTGATCTTTCAGGAACTTGGTGAAGCTGGGCAAGTAAGGGAGCAGGTAGCTGGAAGCTGTCAAAGAGGAGAGAGATTGGATCAAAGGACTAGCACAAGACACAGGTTGGTTCATCCTATTCCTCTTCGTTTATAGTTCATGAAGAAGAATACGAAAGTAGTTTTCTCTGTTTGTTTCTAAGGTACTGTCACACCTTAGTGGGATAGGGGTGTTCTGAGTAGACACATTTCCCGTTAACAAAATGGCGACTCCACTGGGGATCGTGTCTAGTTAGTTTGTTTGTGTTTCTCTTCTTGTTTGTTTCATAAACACAGAAGTAGCAATCGAATTGCATTTGCCATTATCAACTGCAAAGTAGAAACCTACTACTTCAATCCATTCACTGGATTTGTTTATGATTTGAACAGCTGATTCACAAATGATCTGATTACCCTTTGTGATAGCTCTTAGACCTCCTTTAAATCCACCCTCTGATTGTGCATTACTGATTGCTTTCACTCGGCCAAAAACCATAGATTAAACTGAAAACTGTGACCCAGAACCCGGATAGAATTCTCGTTTCTGCCCCAGCGTAGGCTCTGTGAAGAGATTCTGCATTTCAACGCAGTTCCCGAGAGGGCTACCTGCACTGCAATTCAGTTTCTCTGTGTAACAGGTGCGCTGATCAGCCTAGCCCTGTGCAGCTGAGGTTCTTTGCTTCATTTTTCAGTTTTGTCTCTGATTTTGCAGCCTGTGATCAGTGTGTGTCTGTTTAAAAACCCCTTTTCTTTGCCTTAATTCCACCTCCTTTGTACAAAAAGACTGTAGATGTTCTTTGTGTGTTTGTTACATCATTTACAGTTTTCCATTGAAAAAGTAGAATAGTCATACTGTCGTCCTTGGATTTAGATCTGTCGCAAGTGTCGATTTTGATCTTAGGAGAAAGTTTATTTGCTTTTGACAGTCGATTATGCTTTTACTTTTGCCTCTGGTTTGAATTTGAGATTTTCTAGTGTCGAAACGAGTGTTTATTTCAAAATCATAAAGTTTCGTAATCCTCTCTACCTTTTGATTTCGAAAAGAAGCTTCTTTGTGTTTGTCACTTGAAAGCAAATTCAGATTTGTACATCAACTTTCTTTTTAGGCATCAATATTAAGAAAGTGAAAACAAATACATGCATATGTGCATTTGCGTATTGATAGTTTGCTTGGCTTGATTTAGGAAAAGTGCATTTACAGTGTGCTCTTTGCTCTTTGAGAAAAGATTGTGTCTTTCTTTTCCCCTTGTAGCTAGGATTTTCATTGCTGAAAAGAGATAAAGTTTGCTTATCATCTTTAGATTGCATTTTAGGAATTACATCTACATCTCGTGGTGATCCCAAAAGGCAAACTTCTAAGAAAGATCAACTTAAAATAAATTGAATGAATCTAACAACGCTTTGGAACTTAACGCACAACATTTAGAGGTCTAGGCTAGAGACGTATTCCGGCGTGGTAAAGCCTGGTAACTATTGTCCTCACTGATGGTTGGGTGATTCCTCCACTTTGAGACGATAAGTGCCAGTACGGACTTGTGCTCCCACGTACCGTCGAGTATATATTGGGAGATACCTATAGGCTTAAAACCTTTTATCCATAGGAAGCCGTTTCAGCCGCCCTACTGATCGCAATGCACCGAACACAACATTCGGGAAGATTGACTGCCGTACCGTAAAAAGTATTCTGCAGTTTTGCGATTGGTTTGGTACTCCCTCTACCTAGATCTCCAGAGCAGTCTCTTTCGTTCCTTTTAAGACTCCTTAACGGAAAAGGTCCATCTGAGCACTTGTCACTTCAGGTTCATTAAAAATCGAAGGAGACTAGAGTCATCTTTTGTTTTTTCTCGACTCTTTAAAATTGAAAAAACAAGTTGTGTCAAAGCATCTTAAAATTTATTTTAAATGGAATATTCACCCCCTTTTCCTACGTTGATCTTAGGTTGAGAAAATGGAGTCTACCAACCAAGGAATTCCCCTTGGTGGAAATCCTAGTCCCTTCTCCTCTTGGGGAGATGTTGGTGCACCCCATATGGCCACATTGTCGCTTCCAGGACTGACAATTGGCTTGCCAGTATGGCTCTTCTCAACCAATGTCGTTCAGAACACCACTATTCCTGAACAATCGAATCAGCAATTAGACGAGTCCAGAGTTGCCCACCAACCTTCTACTTCCTCTAATTCTTCCTCTCCTCCTTCCTCTTTGCTTGATGGGGCTGGCAAAGCCAAAAGTCAAGTTCCTAAGGAGAAGAAGGAGAAGAAGAAGAAAGAGAAGAAGAAGAAGGAGCCAAAGGCGAATGGGGGAAAACGAGTGTCATCTAACGAAAATCCACACACTGCACTGACCAGGCCTAAATCGCCATGTGTCATTTGCAAAGGAGACCACTTTCACAGAGATTGTCCTTGCATCCCTCGGATACTAAGGGACTGGTCTCCTCGTTTGCACAATCCGATGTCATCAACCTCTGATGATCATGTTGAAAGCACACCGTCAACTAGCGAAAGTGAAGCCCCAGGACAAAAAGGGAAATCTAGATTTCCTTGTAAACTGTGCGAAGGTAATCATGCCATCCACTGTTGTCCCTTCTTAGACGAAGCGAAGAGAGTTTTGGATGATCGTCCGGTTTCACCGTTACGACTTCCTCCTGGATATAAAAAACTCTTACCTAGTCCGTCGCTAGTTGAGAATCCAGCTGGCCCGCTCAAGTGGTCGGCTAAAGCGCCTATCATTGAAGATAAACCATCTGAATCCATACCAGATGAAAGTCAAAAGGTCGAGGCGGCAGTTGACCCGGTCATGCCTTCAGAGGTTTTATCTTCGGATGATACAGTCACTGAAGAGAACAAGGATGACATCGTCCAAATTCTCTTCATCAACACAGACTCTGATGAACATGGGGGCAATCTACCCATTCCCTTACCGCAGGAGGGAAGTTCGTCAGAGCCATACCCGGCCATCTACTCGGTCCCACCTCTAAGCAACCTAGTTGTCTCCTTCGATTGGAATCAACTAGGCAGACCCCATTTACCAGCAAGCATACCATTCCGAATTATCGTTCAAATATATAGAATGGTCATGGCTGGTACCATCATAGATGAAGGGGCTTCTGTGAGTATCCTTTCCTCTACTACTTGGAAAGCGCTTGGTTCGCCATCGCTTTTGCCTGAGATGAGAAATTTGACGGGCTTTGATAAAGGAACCAGTCGACCTTTAGGGATCCTCCCCAATGTGCCCATAACATTGAGAAGGAAGATAGTTCAAATGAACATAATGGTTGTTCAAGGACCCTTGGATTATAACCTACTCCTTGGACGAGACTATATTTATTGCATGGGAGCCATCGTCTCCTCACTCTTTAGAGTAATATGTTTTCCGCACGAAGGAAGAGTGGTCAAGCTCGTGGACCAGCTTTCATTTCCCGGATCACGCATAGCAAATAGTCATATACCATCCCTAAATGGTCTCTTCACGCAAGAAATGTCTCAATCTCCAGTCCGTCCTCCCGATGAGCGCGAGTAATTCGGAGGGATATGACTGAAACCCAGGGGGCATGCGTCCTGGTCTGCTTCGGTAGGAAAACTTCGGGTATAGGGTAGGTTTCCGCGGGAGAATATGACTAGTCTGTACCCCGTCCATGATTGGAAGAGGGGTTATTCTAGAATAAGATTCTCTTGTCAAAGTTATGTGAGTTGGCAGAACTGAGTCACTCGCCTTTGTTTATCTCGGTAGACATCGCTGAAGAAGTGTTTTGTTTGCACCGCGAATAGAACAATCTTTGGGTAACCTGTAAGAGGTAGGCCTCTCCCGGTAAAACAAATGTTTTATTGGACTAAAGAAGGGGTAATCTTGAAACCATACTTTATACCTGGGGGCATGCAAACCTTTTGGAGTGCAAGCAAGGGGTGTCTATTTATTTTTTAAATTTTTAGGACCTCTAACCCTTTAAACTCGTAGGATTAGTTGTCACCTAACTTGCATAAAGAAAGGATGTGGGGCAAAAATCTAAAAGTTGTCGTTTTATATAAGGCATTCTTATCATATGACTGGATTAATCGAGCAGTTTTAGCACATAGTTCAACCTCATTAAAAAATAAACATAAGACATGAGCAAATGTTTCCACCCGCGTTTAAGCTCATTAAAAAATGAACTATTGCCTGGTAAATAACCACCGTGAATGAAGCATTTCAGCCATTAAAGCCTTGGTCGTGTTTGCACCGTCACCTCCACTTTTCCATTGGCCGATCATTCACCTCCATTTGATTGTTTACCCATTTTGAGGAACAGCTGCGAAGAGTGATTTCACTAGCCATCCATATGACACTACCGTGATTGGAAAATTCCAACCCTTACCTGGAATCAGCTGCTACCCATTTTATCACTCGTTCCTCAGAAGACGAGTCTTCTTTAAGCTCTTTTCAACTGACTCGTAAAATATGAAAAGATTGCCAAGTTTTGGCCTTCCAGCTCGTTAAAGCGACTGGAAGTGCTATCCCTCCTCTAGATTTTAATCTTTTTGGACCTGAGGGATTATTGCACAAAAAGATCGAGCGCTTGTTTTGTTCGGCTCGTTAAAACTATTGAAAATTCATCCCTTCTGTATTGTTTTATACTTTTTCGGACTTAAGGGATTAGATGACGAAAAAGGAATTTTGGAGTTAACTTTACGTACCTTTTTAGACTCTCTAAAAATGAAAAGGACCGAGTTATCTTTGTCGTTAAACTCGTTAAAAAGATTAATAGCGACAAACTTGTCTTTAGACAAGAACGAGTTTCACTATCGCTAGGCTCGTTAAAACATAGCGATGGGTTTGCCCGAAGGGAAAATTATAGAAAAAGCATATGTTATCCTCCTCAAGCTTGACAAAAATAAAGGGGTACTGGTTAGCAATGACTGGGGAAAAATTGGGAAGAAACTCAAAGAATCTTTATTGGTAGAAAGTCGCTCTTGAACATGACACTTCCACTCCGTGCCTGAGTCGGGTTGGGTTGTTTCATTCACCGGTCACATCACCATGGTCACGCCATACCATCCACATTTGGGGTAAATGCTACCAATCCATCACATAAGTGTCACCGACATGTTCAAGAGAAGTCATCCAGAGAAGTCATCCGTGTCCCATCCACTACCATACATTATACTTCATTCTTTCATGACCGCCATCCTGAACCATATATCATCAGATCGTTTTCACCTCTATCAAAATCATTTGCTCTGTTCCGTGTCATTGATGTGGGATTCATCAAGGCCCTCCTTTGACGGATCGCTTCTTGTCGACATCAGCTCATTATCCAAGAAGTTGATCTAGGAACACCCCATTCAGTACTTTGAAGCTTGCATGCCTCAATGGCAAGTTTCTCACTTCCGGCGGCAGGTATACATCAATGACCTTTGACCGAAAGATTTTGCGTGGTGTTTGACGCCAAGTCCTTTATTCACACCACGTGAATTGTACTGCAGTACCTTGAGGGTCATCATCATTATCGGTGATTCCTCTCGCACTTGTTAACATTTTACATCATCGACTGGTAATCAAGCGATGTCTTTCCATGTTCGACTTCAAAACATTTCTCACATGGATCGACTTGTACTTCGAGTGAAGATTGGACGAGATTGAAGACCCCGGATCTAGTTTCATCCATCCGGGCTGCGATATATATTCAGGAAAAATAAAAACATTGACATGTACAGCATTGCAGCACAGATAATCATCCTACCAAAAGGATGATGACTTCATCAGAATCATCAGTCTACCATCAGACGATTGTCTGTCCTGTGTACATAAAAATGAATTTATAAAACTGAGCATGGGAATGCCCGCCTCAGCTAGATCATGAAAACAGTATGAAGATAATGTATTGTATTGTATCTTATTACAGGTCTCCTCCCAGCATTGAAAGAACTTCGGATCCTCCTAATAAAGCATTTCACCCGATAAACGGCCTCATACTTTAGGGGGAAACTATTATAGACATTTTTGTGCCTTACAGCTCTAAGCATGAAATGTCCATAAACCAAGGGATCCTAAGTCCCTAAAAGTGTTGTTCCTACCCCTAGAGGAACAAGGTCAACCAATTACAGCTTCTCCCAGAAGTTCTCCACCAGAAACTGCTCAGAATCAGTCAAATCAGGATCATTTCAGCTGCTCCACTAGCTAGCTGCGTTGCATAGCACCCCAGTACACTAGCTAGGTGCGTTGCAACGCACCCAAATGCACTACCAGGGTGCGCTGAGCGGGAAATGACAAATGGCAGTGTCATTCCGCGAGGTGGACAGACAATGGAAGCTTCCAGAATCTTCCCCAATGACACTTGCCTCACTGAGTTCGACCAAGGATGAGTAAGAGGCTCTCAGTCTCCAAGTGGAAGCAAGAACTGAAAGAGAGAAGCCACTAGTCAAATCATAAGCTGACTCATCCTCTTTGCATACATCTATATATGGATCCCTCATCCCAGAGATCCAAAGGCTGGAATTTTGTACATTGCAGAGAATTGCTGTTGGTTTTGAGATAGAGATCAGTGTATTGGGTGATTTATGCTTTGTTGGAGGTGAAGAGGGGATTCCTTTGCTGGGGGGTTGATGCTGGATCAGGAATCATCGTTTGTAACTCCTCCTGGACCTTCTTGTTATATCAATAAAACTATATGAGTTTCTCCTACATGCTTGTGTATCAATGATGTTTTGTTATATTTGCATGTTTAGCTTAAATATGATCCTAAGCTATTTATGAATATGAATCCATGTCTTTGTGTAGTTTTCCTCTTCTGTGATCTTGCAGGAACTTGATGAAGCTAGGCAAGTAAGGGAGCAGGTAGCTGGAAGCTGTCAAAGAGGAGAGAGATTGGATCAAAGGACTAGTGCAAGACACAGGTTGGTTCATCCTATTCCTCTTCGTTTATAGTTCATAAAGAAGAATACGAAAGTAGTTTTCTCTGTTTGTTTCTAAGGTACTGTCACACCTTAGTGGGATAGGGGCGTTCTGAGTAGACACTTTTCCCGTTAACAACCATAAATGATCATGAAAGAGATAGAGACATATTGCAGCAATATTCCTTCTGTACTTCTTCCATAATGCCAACAATGCATTATATGCTCCCCCTGAACCTGTGCCATTCGATCTTCAACCAATCCGCAACTCAGCAAATGTACGCATATACCCCAGATGAACCTTGCGTACAACCATCAATCAGAAGAGAGTCAACAACAAGATGATGCATCAACAACCCCTAGCTTTTGCCTGAGGTATTCAAAGGTCTCCCTGGGCAATGGTTTGGTGAGTATATCAGCAACTTGTTCCTTAGAAGGAACATACTCCAACTTGACCTTTTGTTCAAGCACTTGTTCTCGGAGAAAGTGATACTTGATTGGTATGTGCTTTGTCTTTGAATGCATGACTGGGTTCTTTGAAATGCTGATTGCACTTGTATTATCACATAAGACGGAGATAGGTGGTGTGCAAGTGATTTGAAAATCCTGCAAGGTCTGCATCATCCAAAGGAGTTGAGTGCAGCAAGATGCAGCAGCCACATATTACGCTTCAGCTGTAGACAAAGCAATTGAACTCTGTTTCTTGCTGAACCAAGATACTAATCTGGAACCCATAAAGAATGCACCACCACTTGTGCTCTTCCTGTCATCCACGCTTCCGGCCCAATCTACATCTGTATAAGCATGAAGTGTGAGATTTGTATCTCTAGGATACCATAAGCCATAGTTTTGAGTCCCTTGAAGATATTTGAAAATTCTCTTCACTTCCTGAAGATGAGTTTCCTTTGGATTTTCCTGAAATCTTCCAACTATTCCCACTGCATGCATGATGTCTGGTCGGGTACCTGTCAAATAAAGTAGACTTCCAATCATAGATCTGTAGGTTGGTTGATGCACTGCTGTTGATTCATCATTTGCACTGAGGTTACATCTTGTGACCATGGGTGTACATACTAGTTTTGCATCTTCCATACCATATTTCTTCAAAATCTGCTTGAGATACTTGGTTTGAGACAAGAAGATCCCTCCTTCATTTTGTTGGATTTGCAATCCAAGAAAATATGTCAGTTCTCCAAGCAATGACATTTCAAATTCTTTCTGCATCACAAAGGCAAAGCTTTGACTCATAGATTCTTCATTGCTGCCAAAGATAATATCATCTACATACACAACAAGTATTAGCAATTTGTCATTTTCAATTTTTATATAAAGATTGCTATCTGCGGATCCTTTTGAAAAACCTTGTTGATGAAGATATTTGTCCAAACGATAGTACCAAGCCCTTGGAGCTTGTTTAAGACCATAGAGAGCCTTTTTCAGTCTGCATACACGATTTGGATCTTTTCCAAGAATGAAACCATCTGGCTGCTCAATGTATACTTCTTCTTCTAAGTCTCCATTCAGAAAGGTTGATTTCACGTCCATTTGAAATACTTTGAACTTTTGAAAGCTTGAGAGAGCAAGGAACATTCGAATGGCCTCAAGTCTTGCAACAGGAGCAAAATTTTCTTCAAAATCTATTCCTTCTTGCTGGGCATACCCTTTACAAACAAGTCTGGCCTTGTTTCTAATTACTTCCCCATTTTCATTCAACTTATTCTTGAAGATCCATTTTGTCCCTATAACATTCTTATCCTTTGGTCTAGGAACCAACTCCAAAGTGTTATTCTTTTCGATCTGCTCAAGTTCTTCATCCATTGCTTTGACCCAACATTCATCTTTGCATGCCTCTCTTACATTTTGTGGTTCAGTGGAGGAGAGTAATGCCAAATAGCTTGAAGCTTCTGCAATTGTTCTTCTTGTTTGTACACCTGCTTCTTTCTGCCCCAAAATCTGAGATTCTAGATGATTCTTCTGAACGTACCTGGATGGAGTCTTCTCTTCTATCCTTATCTGTTCCTCTGGTGCTCCTCGAGGTTATTCTTCTTCATCATTCTGTTTTTGAGGGTAATCTTCGATATTTTCATGATTTACTTGCCTAGGAATGTATCCTTTTTCATCAACCACTACATCAATGCTGTCAACAATTCTTCCAAGTCTTTTATTGTAGCACTTATATGCTTTGCTGTGTGGAGAATAACCAAGAAGAATACCTTCATCTGCTCTAGGTTCAAGTTTGCCAAGCTGCTCATCAGTATTCTTAATATAGCATTTGCTCCCAAAAATTTTGAAATGCTTTACCGAAGGAGTCTCACCATACCAGAGCTCATGAGGAGTTTGAGTGCTGTTTACTCGGACATTTGTTTTGTTGAGAATAACAACCGCAGCATATGCAGCTTCACCCCAGAAAGTTGCGGGAGTTCTAGACTCATCAAGCATAGCACGAGCCATTTGTTGGACTATTCTGTTCATCCTTTCCACCACTCCATTTTGCTGAGGTGTTCTAGCTGTAGAGAATTCCCTTCTTATCCCATGTTCTTCACAGAAATCGAAAAATTCATTTGAGGTAAACTCCCCACCTCTGTCGGACCTGAGGCACTTAATTTTGTAACCTGATTCATTTTCAACCAAGGCTTTGAAGGATTTGAATTTTTCAAATGCTTCGTCTTTGTGCTTCAAAAGTCCTAACCAAACAAACCTGGAGAAATCGTCAATGAATAATATCAAGTATTCTTCTCCTCGTGGTGACCTTGCCCTGAAAGGACCACATACATCTGTATGGACTAGTTCAAGAGGTCTGCTGGCTGATCCTTCCTTCTCCGGGAAGTTGATTCTGGTTTGCTTGCCAAACTGACATGATTTGCATATGGTATTGTCTGGAATTTTGATATCTAGAAGACCACAAACTGCCTGATATTTGCATGCCTTCCTTATTTTTGAAAAGCTTAGATGCCCCAACCTTCGGTGCCATAACCAATGTTCATCATCCTTGCTCAAATAGCATTGTTGTTGTCCTTCTTCAAATATGTATAGATTATTTGGAGCTCTTCTACCTTTGATCATTGTTTTCACTGTATCAAGATCACGAACACTACATCCATTTGATCGAAATATTACCTCGGTTCCTTGATCGCACATCTGACTGACACTCAGAAGGTTATGCTTCAAGCCATCAACATACAAAACATTTCCAGCTTTGACCTTTTCTTTCAATTGAGCTATGCATTTTCCTTTTATAGCTGCAGGAGTATCATTTCCAAAAGAAACTTTCTTTCCCTTTTCTAAAGCAGAATATGATTCAAGTTTTTCTTTATCACCTGTCATATGCTTCGAACATCCACTGTCGATGTACCATAGATTTTCCTGTCCCTCTGCATAAAAGGCTATCCCACATCTTTCTGATTGTGGTTCCTTTATTCTCCATGTTCCAGTGCTTGAGGCTTGTTCCTTTGTCTGCTGAAACCTGCTCCTGCATTCAGAATCTTCATGACCAAAGTTATTACAAATAGAACATTCAATTTCATTTTCAAGAGCCGAAAAGTTGTTATAGGTCCTTTTTGTAATCCCAGTCATACTTCTTTGTTTTTGAGCTTCTCTAGTCATGATTGTTTTATATGCAACACATTGAGTTGCTTTGTGACCAAACTTATGGCAAGAGAAACATTGGCCATTGAAGAAACTTCTGCGGTTATCAAATCTACCAGCCAAATGTTTGTAATTTCTATTGTCATCCATTCTTGAAGCAAGTTGAGAAGATTTTACCTGTGGCTTGTTGTAGCTTTTGTTCACCCTTAAGACAGATTGCCCCTGGTTTACCTGGTAGTCTTTGTTTGTTCTTGATGTAATTCTTCCCTGCTTTACCTGGTGATCTCCATTGTGCTTTTGCTCATTCCTTCTTGCTGCATCAAGATAACTCTTTGAGGTGGATGCTTGAGATGTTTCTCCATTATACCCCAGACCTGTCTTGTTTAGCGGAGAACGTTGTACATTGATGATCTCATCCAGAGTTTCAGATCCTTTGACAAACCTAAGATTAATAGCCTTTTTTTTCTCAATTTCTTTTCTAAGGCCAACAATTTCACATTATAACTTTTCAAGAAATTTTTCTTTTTCATCAATCTGAAATTGTAGAGTATCAATGATCACATTCTTTTCTTCTATACATGTGTTGAGTCTAGAAATCTCTTCATAGAAACTATCCACATCTATAGCATCCATGTAATCATCATCTTCAAAGGCCATTAAAAGTTTATAGTCATTACCTCGTTCATCTTCATCACTATTTGATAGACCATCACTGTCTTCACGAGTGTAATAGCTTTTCTTATTTGCATTCTGTTTCTTGTTCCATCTAATAGGTTCCTTTCCCTTGTCGATCTTATCCTTATGAGGACATTTGGCAGCATAGTGACCTACTCTTCCACAAGCAAAGCATTTGAAGGGTAACTTACCTCTGAACCGTCCAGCACCCCGTTGAAGATTTCTGACAAAATTTGATTCTTCTTCTTCTTCTAACCCATGTCCTGATTCATGGTACTCTCCTTTGCCTGAAGCCTTGAAGGCAGCTTCTCTCTTGTCAGATGGACCTCCTTTCCTCATTTCATAAGCAGTTAGAATTCCATGCAGTTGTGACTTCTTAAGATGTTGTAGATTTTCCTTTTCTTCTATAGCAGAAACTTTAGATTCAAACCTAGGTGACAAAGATCTTAGAACTTTTTCAACCACAACAACCTCTTTTATTTCTTCACCCAAATTTTTCATACAATTAACAATCTCATCCACATGAAGAAAATAGTTAGCCACACTTTCATCATTATACATCTTGAGATTTTCATATTGAATCCTGAGGGTTTGAAGTTTTGCACGTTTTACCTGATCATCTCCTTCATAACTCAGAACAATCTTGTACCATATTTCTTTTGCAGATTTATACTGCATGACTTTCACAAATTCTGATTGAGATAGACATCCTAGAAGAGTATTGATTGCCTTTGCATTTGTTTCATATTTCTTCTTCTCAGCTGGATCTGTAGGAGTAGCTGATGGAAAAGTATACCCTGTTTCTATGATGTCCCAGACTTCTGTACCCAAAGATTGAAGATAGGCAGTAACTCTTACCTTCCAATACACGAAGTTTGTCCCATCAAAAATCGATGGCCTGATTGATGCTTCCATCTCGTAGTTTCTCACGATGAAAGATCTTCCTTCAAGCGATTAAGCTCCTTCAGAAGGACCCGCTCTGATACCAATTGTTAGAAATAATACTGAGAGGGGGGGTGAATCAGTATTATCAAATTCTTTTCAATATATTTATACTTTGAATTATTCTTCAGATATTGTATGTCAGTACCATAAAATAATGAGCATGAACAAGAAAAACAGATAGTCACACCAAAGAACACCAGATATAAGGTGGAAACCCAATGTGGGTGAAAACCACCTGCTGCAATATGTCTCTATCTTCTTTCAATTAGAAACTCCTTTTACAATGATTTTGTACTGGTGCAGTCCTTTACCAGTACGCAGGTTGCAACCTGTAGAGAGCTACAACTCTCTCTCGTTTTCCAGTCTCTCCTGGAAGGGAGCTACAACCCCCTACTTCTTTTCTTTCAAGGACCACTTTTCATTAATTTTCAGACTGGATCCAAGAACATCAAATAAACATCAAGTACATGTGAATTAACCAATCTCCTTATACAGTCAAACCAATGAGCCACCCAAACTTCTCAAAATGCTGTAAACAGAAAACCAAAACCAGTAACCTAAACCCATAACACAGCAGCAAATGGAAAACTGGAAGCCAACGAATATTTCAAAACAAGTCCGCAACTTCACCAATATAAGCCTGCGGATACCCGCACTTCACCTTCAGCTGTGCTGCGTATACCCGCACTTGGTCTTCTTCTGTACTGCGTACCCCGCACTGTGCCTTCAACTGCACTGCGTATACCCACACTGTGCCTTCCTCTGTACTGCGTACCCCGCACTGCGCCTTCAGCTGCGCTGCGTATACCCGCACTGCGCCTTCTTCTGTAGTGCGTACCCCTGCACTCACGCTGTAGATCGCCTGTGAACCTCTGATTAGGGCCAAATTAACAGTCCTCCAAATTACCACAGACAGTCATATCCACAGATCTGATCATACGCCTGAGAGATCATGACTTAGCAATAGATTCGCCTTTAAATTTTACCTTGATTTAGATCTAGCTTTTAAAACTGATAACCCAAAATTCAGATCTTAAGATCTTCAACTTTCAAAGATATTTCAGCCAAGTGATCTCCTTCCCTATTTATAGTCAAGCCCTTATTCACACCATGGGACAAAACCATCAATAACCAATACAAGGGATCCAAACCGGGGTTAAATTAGATCCTATACCATGGGCCAAAACCATAGGATCATGAATGACGGGCTAAATACCACGGGCTAAACATAAGAAACCCCACGTGAGCGCACTTCTCTGCCTTGAAGTGAGTGAACTCTGGGACCGCACTTTCTGAACAGGTAACCTGCGAGTATGACCGCACTTCATGAACGACGAACTTGCGGGTCCGCACCTTTTGAACCATTCACCTGCGAACCTTGTAATTTTCATCATTTTGAGAGCCTGAACAGAGTTTTGCCACTTGAGTGAGTTGCCATGAAGTACAACACCTGTACCATAGGGCCAAACCAGAATCATAATGCCAACAAATACCTCAGACAAAAGCTGGGAGTAGTTGATGCATCATCTTGCTGTTGAAACTTATCTGGTTTAGAGAAAAGTGGTTGTACGTGAGTTTCATAAAGCGTATCTGCGTACATATGCCGATTTCTGTGGGTACAATTGTGTATATGTTGGCTTAAAGAAAATTAGTAGGGCAGACTCATGATGAACAGAATCTGATATAGGTCTGACAAAGACCATCTGGCACAGGTTCAGGGGGAGTATATAATTCTAATAATGCATTGTTTGCATTATCTTAGAAGATCTTGGTACAAGTTCACAGTGGTTTTTGATTCAGGTGGAACAGGTGCTGAAGGAGATCATGGTTGATGGTGACTGACATATACTGCAGATGATAGTTTTTGATGGCTATCATATTCTTGTTTTAGATATTTCGCCTCTATGTCATGTATATATTTTATTATCAAGGTCATGTAATGACCTATTTTGGTCTCCCCACTATGCTTGGGATGAATGATGTAATGTTCATATTTTGTCATGTATAAAAATTTGGTATATCCCCAATTGGTTGGGTGGATGAGTCAATCTTGGTATATACCCACTTGGTTGGGAGATGGATGTATGTATAAATCTTTGATGATAGAAAGGTCATGTATGATGTATAGAGTCTTGTCCTTCTTGTAAGAACACCTTTTTGCAGACCTTGTGTACAGTCAGGGGAGCATGGATAGCACTCTTCAGCAGATCAGAGAATTCAACATGTACTCAGGGGAGCATAATCCTTTGCCCTTGATGACAAAGGGAGAGAGTGACTTGGGGTTGCCATCAAGTCCAAAGGGGGAGATTATTGGCATTATGATACAGGTTTGGTGCTATGACTCAGGTGTTGTCCTTGATGGCAACTCACTCAGATGACTGATCACAGTTCAGGCTCACACAATGAAGAAAAAGAGGTATATGTAGTTTTCCCTTGACCAAGACACGTATACACGAGGGTTATCAGAGAAAAAGACGTGTATACGTATACACGCACTTCCATGCAAGGCAAAGCGCGTACATGTTGGAAAACTTGGTTTTGGTCCATGGTATTTGGTCCTTGGTATTTTGACCCATGGTATTGATCCAAGGTATCTTGTCCGAAGTGTTGACCCCAGGTATTTGGTCCAAGGTTTTGAATCTAAGTGGTCTTGAACCATGGTATTGAGTAAGGCCTAAGACTATAAAAGGAGGAGGAAATCATTAGGCAAAGGCACTCAAGTATTGAATATCTAATGAAGAGCAAGATCTAGAATACTGATTATTGGGTTGTGGTGCATAGCTGGATGAACCTGAGCGCTTGATGAAGGATAAGTTCTATTGATGGGTCAAGATCTTAAAACTTGAAAAGATATATCTTTGTGTGTTTTTGATCTTTTGTTATTGGCGCATATCGTAAACTAAAAATCTTATGAGCTGGGTATAACTGATGTCTGATTAATTGCAAGGGTTAAATCATCTTTTACAGATTTGTACGCAGGTTCGATATGTTAAAGGTGCGTATACATGCTGGTTTGGCTTTCCAAAACTGCGTATACTCAGGTTGGCCTTGGGAAGAATGCGTATGCACACAGGTTGGTCGCATTGAAGTAGCATACATCTCATAGAATATACTTTAGCTACTTCTGTTTTTGTTACTGCAGTATTTTGGGTTCTAGCTTGGGTTTTGGTTACTGGTAAAGTATTCTAGTTACAGCTTTCAAAGAAGATATTGGTTGATTCAGTTTGGTTGGTACAAGGAAATTGGTTGATGCAGATGTTTGATTGATGTTATTGATGGATCTAGTCTAAAAATTTATGAAAGGTGGTCCCTGGAAGAAAAGAGAAGGTTGTAGCCTTCTGTAGGTCAGCACCTATGTACTAGTAAACACATCAGCTAGTACAAGAGCTAAGGGGGTTGAAGCTCCCTTCCAGGAAAAATTGGAGAACGAGAGAAGGTTGTAGCCTTCTACAAGTAGAAGCCTGCGTATTGGTATAAGACTGCACCTGTATAGAAATATTGTAAAAAGAATTTTCTTATTAAAAGAAAATAGAGATGAATTATAGCAGGTGGTTTTCACCCACATTGGGTTTCCACCTTATATCTTGTGTTATTGTGTGTGATTGTCTGCTCTATTTTTTTACTATACATGATTACTGTTTATATGGTTCTAATGCATAGATTAATGATCAACATCTGAAGAATTATCTAAATTATAAGTCTGCAGGGTATACACTAATTGCCTTAACTACAATCGCGTATATACGCAGGTTTCACTAACTGAAGTAGCGTACACAAATCTGTTTGTGAAATGAAAAATAATTGACTTGCTAATACTGACTCACCTCCCCCCTCTCAGTATTATTTCCAACATCTCTCTCCATTTCTCTCTCTCTCTCTTTGCCCTCCAACTCTGTGACTATCTCCCTCCCTCTCTCCTTCCCCCCCCCCCCCCCCCCCCCCCCCCTTTCTCTCCATTTCTCCTTCTTTGTCTCTCTATATCACCCTCAAACGTAAACACTCTCTCCATCTCTCCCTTGTCACTCCCTCTCTCTCCATCCAACTCCATCTCCCTATCCCTCCCTCTCTCCTCGTCTCTCTCCTCTTTCCTCTCTCTCCATTTCTCTCACTCCCTCTATCTATGTACCTTTATCACTCTGTATTTTTTCTTCCCTATCATATATATGTAGAGTAATTATATATATTATATATTATAATATAACAAATTTAAAATTATATTAAATTTAATATTGTATTAATCCAAAGTCATTAAATTAAATTATAACATTAATATGAATATTGATCTTTCAATATTAATATTAGATTTAATGATGTTTTTTTACATGGCATGATAACAAAATTTTCAAATATTACAACTTTGACATTGAAATAGTTATGTCTTTAGAGATTTTAATATATTCATATTCAGGAGGCCATCAATGTCATAAATTGGATAACTAATAATGACACATCCAAATTGGTTGGTCTTTTCCTTACCTCTACTTTATTTGGTTTCCAAGGTGAGTTCTATGAAAAAAACCTATGGGGTAGTGATGGGTTCTCCTCTTTCCTCTATTGTTGCCAACTAATTCATGGAATATTTTGAGACTAAAACTTTGGCCTCTGCTCAATTCCACCCTAAATGATGGCAGAGGTTTGTTGACAATACATACGTAGTTTGGCCCCATGGTTGTGAGAATTTAGATTTATTTCTAAACCATCTTAATTCCCAATTAGACTCTATCAAATTCATGATGGAAGTCAAGGTAAATGGGTGCCTTCCTTTCCTTGATATTCTCCTCTCTAGAATGAATGATGGTTTCGTTTCTCACCAAGTTTATCGTAAAAAAAAACTCAAATGGAACAATATCTTCATGTCAGTTTTTATCATTTTCTGGCACAGAAATTCAGAGTTCTCAACACTTTTGCCACCAATTCTCTAAGGGTTTCTGAAGAAGAAAAATCTCATCTTCTAAAAGTTTGAAAATAATGGCTATAACAAAGAACATCACCTCAAAGATTTTCAAAGAGCCACTAGAAATAAAGGGTTAAACCTACTCATGATGATCTAATCTCCAATGTGAAGCTTTCATTTATCGAGGGGCCACTGATAGGATTGCTCATATTCTTAAAAAGAATAAAGTTTTTTCTACCTTCAAACCCCTTGATACCATTAGAAATTCTCTTAGATATGTTAAATACCCTGTGAACCCTAAAGACATGAAATGAGTCTACTCAATCCCTTGTTCCTGTGAGATTCCCTACATTGGGGAAACTGATCAATTTATTAGCCAAAGAATCCAAGAACATGCAATAGACATTAAGCACAATCCTTCTCGTTCCTCAGCTTTAGCTGAACATGTGGATAAATCTAAGCACCATGTCTGCATTGAATATTCTCAGGTCATTGTGAGGGTTTATCATTTCCATCATAGGAAGCTAAGAGAGGCCATTGAGATTTAGAAACATGCAATTAATATCAATAGGGATGATGGTTGGAAATTACGCTGGAGCTAAGTTCCTACCCTCTCTTCTTGATTGCCCCCTTTTTTCTTTTTCTTTTTCTTTTTTAATTTTTTTCTCCATTTTTAATTAATTATATTCTAAAAGAATGATACAATAATATTAATATGATTTTATAGTCAATATACAAATATAATTATATTAATTCATATTCTATAATTAAATATTAATTTTATTCAATTTAGTTTAGTTTAATCAAATTAAATAATAATAATAATAATAAATTATTTCAATTGTTCTAACAACTAACTTCTAATGGCTAACTCCTAACAACTATTTCACAACGACTATTTTTTTGTTTGTAAGCTTGGTAGGACTACGTCTTCATCATGTCCAATATATCACACCAATCGGGGCAGGGAATTGAACTGGTGACTTCACATCAAGGAGTTCTTTAACAGAGAAACCGATCACTCGATCACGGTCTATTCAAGACCCCGTGGACCATTAGAGCCTATTCTTAATTTATAATTAAATATTAATTTAATTTAATTTATTCAATTTAATCTAATTTAATATCAAATAATATTAATTTTATCCTTCTAATAACTAATTCTTAATGGCTAATTCCCAATGGTTAACTCTGTACCCAGATGCATCTTTGTTATTTAAACTTATGGATAGATTGATTTTTTTACCTTTATCCCGAGAGTGAACCACATTAGATGGTTCAAAACGTCGTCCAAATTTTAATGATGTGATTAATCCGAAAGATAACTTCATTATCAATATGGGTCACAAAATCTAAGATCTAGCAGTATATGGTTACAAATATTTAATTAAAAGTAAAGAGTAAATATATTTAAAATTTTACCTAATTTAGTATCATAAAAAAAATAAACTATTAAATGCATGAAATAATTTTATTGTAGTTTTTTTTATCTATATGGTTATTTTAGTTTCTCCTTCCATAAATATTTTAATATTATTATTTTATCAATCCACAATAACATTTTGGAAATTCTTACAAATTTATGGGGAAAGACCTATGTCATCCAAAAAAAAAATTGACCTGTGATGTGAAATGATAATGAAATAAATCACATATGAACAATATTAATATTTTTATAACTAGTGATTAGAGAAGACTAAGAGAAAAACTAAAGCTGAATTGAACATGAATAATCTGTTAGATAACTAATCCTCATGGTTAATGATAGGGTTAGTTTGGGTAGTTATTGGAGTCCCAGAACTCCGAGGAACTAATTCAACTATTTCCTGTATGTATTAATATGTACACATTGTACATGATTGTTTGAGATCAATTAATATACATTTGATTTGGTTTCCAGTCTCATGTATTTTACAGTGGCATCAGAGTAGGTTGCTCATCTGCCCTGTTGATTGAAATAAACCACTAGTTTTGTGGTCACCGAAAGAGAGTTTGCATAGATGGCAAGGAATTGAGATGTTGTCACGCAAAGGACGTGATCTGTGAAGAAACGGAAAAGGGAAATCATGTTGTTGATAGATTGTCTGAGTGTTGGTTTATGGTGCATGAGGCTGAAGGATGCAAGTTCCGGATTGTGACATTTATTTAGACTCACACATAGCAGAGGATTCCACAGGGCAATGTCGATCTCTATATTGCATGTCTAGAATCTCAAACAAGAAATTTGGTGGCCCTCTGTTTTCAGATTGATAATCAATCATGCCAATACATATTGCAAGGGTTGCAAGTCTGATTTGAATCGAATTGCAAGGACATGCAAAAAAAATAGTGATTATTGTTGTGATTGTCGAGAAAAGTAAATTCGTTTGGTACGATCTTGCCAAGAAGACATCAATAAAAATCGTCAAGGGAGGTAAAGACATCAAAATGTTCTCTGTTATTATTTTGAGGAAATGGACCGTCATTGTTTGCTGTGTGAAATTTTCCTTGTTATTATTTTGGAGAAATGGATCGTCGTTGTTTGTTGTGTGAAGTAGCCCTCCCAAGCATGAGGGGTCAATCTAATGGGTTTGGAAGATATAAGAACAGGTATAAATTTCGTTGGCCTTCATCACTAATTTATGTTTATTAACATACAATTTTAGCACCTGCGTTATCCACCGGTTGATGTTGGTATATGATTTATTTTAAGCCACTGCATAGGTTTTTGAACAACAAAGAACAAATTGTTGTCTTTGAGTGTGTCTTACAGTGGTATTCCAACACTCCGTTAGTTGTCTCTACCTGTGGTTGACCTTTTTTTACACTGAGCATTAGAACTTAAAGTGATGCGTATCATGTGACTGTTTTTTTACATGTAGCATTGGAATTTAAAGGCACAAACTGGTGACATATAGGAACCATTGTTGAAGTTAAAAGGAATCAAGGGTTTTATATTTTAACCAAGGATGATGTGTTGAGCTTACCGAATTAGATCATCATGACCGCTTTGAATTTTTTCAAGTTGGGGATTTCGACCTAAACGTGCAGCGATGATTTGTTTAATTCTGGTACAATTTGTTTAATTTCAGTACAGTAAAACACTCAGACTCTAGAGAGAAGCTCCATGTGATTGTGTTCTTTCTCCATGGTGTGATAGAGCTCAAAAAATTTGGTACTAACTAAAAAGAAAAAACCTTAGATGGTTGTCGAGGAAAGAACAAGTACACAATTATTTAATTAAGAAAAAATCTTTTAAATTTGATGTTGGAGTTTAAAAGCATATTTTAAAATGCTTGGCATGATGGAATTAGTGATGATTTATTAAAAAGTGAAAATAGTAAAAGAAAATTCACGATGGTAACTGTATTAACTGTATTTATCACTGATGAATGGTAACCGAAAGTTGGATTCAAAGGCTGGGCTTAATATTTTGTTTGAGCAACTGATGATTGATTAGGATTATTTACAACATTTTTGTTTGATTTTCTTAATCCACGCTCGCCCAATCCCCCACTGATTCATTTCTCAATCTTTTTTGTTGAATCCGTGTTTAAAGTGGATCCTAACATATGGGTGCCAGAATTGTTAGCATAATCTTCCAAAGCGAATATCTAGTGTTTCCTCTAGTGAAATTGCATTTAGCTTTCTAGAAAATCTGGAAAAAAAAAAAAAAAAAAAAAAATTATTTGCGCCTTAAACAACCAATTAGTAGTTATTTGGTTGTTTTGGCTATGTTCGCTTATAATGTTGCAGTGTTCTTTAACCCTGGTAGAAAGAGTATTTAAGCAGAGCATAGGTTGGCTGATTGTTCAGGGGTAGATTTTCCCTCTCAATGATATTATTTATGATGGGGGCAATTTATTAAGATGATTATGGTCTCTCATAAGTTGTGAAACCATACATTTGATTAAACTGATTTGGATTTGATTAAGTTTAAATTATAGAGTTTATGAATATGAAATCAAGAAGGGAAAATGGCATTTTAGTTAGCCCAACTCATATAGCTGCATGATGTATTAAAGGTCATTAGTTCAAATCTTTGTGGAGACATTTTTTGAAGTTGTTAAGAGAACATATTTTTTTACAATAGTTTCCTAATCTTACATTGTAAACGGGTGCATTTTTGGTTGAACCTGACACCCAGTTAAATCATCGTCAATTTGTTTGTATTGGGTGCATTTTTTATGGTAGCTGACACCCCTTTCTGAAATTTGATTGCTCGTGAAAATGGCCAAAGTCGATGATTTTTTGAAGTTATTACGCAGTTTAGTGTCATCCAGTATTCATAACAGTGTCCAAGTCAGCAAGTACACGCTCTCTGACATTCAGTCATGTTTGCAAAATGCTAAAAGCACAATTGAATTCTAGGAGCTAGAGTCCTAGTTTCAGCAAGAAGAATTGAAAAGAAGAATGTTGAACTTGTTTTTGTTCAAAATAATAGTTTGTTTGAGCCCGATCATCAGTCAGAAAAATGATCAAAGTAATGTAGTGGTTTCAAAAGAAAATTTGGATGAAAATGAAAGTTCTTATGAGAAGCCTATTATTCCCAAAAATTTCATAAGACCTTGGGAAGAGATTAGACATAATAAACACATAACTAGTTTGGGTTACAACGAAGATATTATGGATGTATCTTTTCATATTCCATATTTCGAACCTATAAAATTCTGAAGTGCTATATTTCTGGATGGTGTTGTTCCAAAACAAGTTTATAGATGACAACAATGTAACATAGTTGGACATGTGAAATATTAGTGTGTTGATCTTCACCTATGTGAGCATTTTGGAAAGAGAAATCATCATACAAATAGATATTCCAAAAATAATTCTACTGCAAGAGAAAAGGTAAATTTAGATGGATTACTTCTTGGGATTGGACGAAAAAAACCAAGAAGATTTACAGGTCATATCGAAGAATATGTTACAGAGTGATGATCAGCACTATAGTGATGAAGATTACTTCTCACCCTGTATCCAACAAGGGGGAAATGGTTGATTGTCTGCTACAGGTTTAAGTTCGAGATGTCAAATGAGCCTGGGTCAGATTTGAGTTGATTGAGTTGATTAAGCTTCCATATTTGGAATTATTTGAGGAACTGTTGTGATAGTTCCAGAGTTTGTGGTCACTTTAAAACCACATTTTTGGTTGCTCTGAGAACTGCTATGAAGGTTCTAGAGTTGGTGTTGGTTGATACTTTGAGTTCTCCCATATTGGTTTGTGGTCATCCTTAAAAACCATTTCTTGAGAGACATTCCGCTCTTGGCTGAGATGCATTTTTGCATTTTTAGCTCTCTTTCTTAGACCTTGGTACATCCCTTTGGATTAAGGGGGCACTGTTAGATAAATAATCCTCAGGGTTAATGATAAGGTTAGTTTTGGTATTTATTGGAGTCGAAGAACTCATAGGAACTAATTCAACTGTTTCCTTTATGTATTAATATGTACACATTGTACATCATTGTTTGAGATCAATTAATATACATTTGATTTGGTTTCCAGTATCATGTGTTTTACATAATCACTCAACACATCTAGTAAATTAGTATTGTTTTTCATTGCAATGGTCATTGCAGTAAATTGATTCTACTTGTGTGATCTTAATATTCATGTTTGGATATGATATCCCTGCTCATTACCTTTGAATAATAGCAATTTATAGAAACAAGAGCATACTCATAATCTCAATTTCTGTGTTGGAATAATGAAACACAAAACATTTAACTTTTTGACAAACTTAAATTATTATGGATGAGAAATACTAATTTTCAAAGTATTATAAATTTTGACAATGTCTTGTATTCTTATTTATTGATGATATACAATCAACAACTTGCATAATAAAATATCATCCACTATTTGATTATCTACATAATTTCATGGAGGATTTTAGGGCTTCTAAATTAGCAAAGAAGTGTAGCTCAATTAATATGTAACATAAAATGAGTAATGAAGGATTCCATTCTTTCCTATTGTTTGGAAGGATTAACATCGGGTGTTGTTGAGCACAAGATGACAAGGGGCATGGATTCCTAGATGTTGAGAATTCTCTGCTACAAATGCTTTGGTATTCGAAATCGGATTTTGGTAAAAGAGGATGCAAATGAAAGGTATTTTTAACGGTATGAGAGATTGAAAAAAGACATCATAGTGAGCGAATAAGTATTTTTTCCAATTTAAAGTCCATTTAAAGTCTAGGATGTTGAGCGATCATGGATGCTGAAGTTTGATATTTATATAATTAATAGTCACGGTTGCACGTAGGTAACTTGTGCAAAAGCTCCCAGTTCTAGAAGCTCCTCCCTAACCTGCTAATTTTATTTTCTAGCCACTTTTGAACTATCATTAAAATCATTACACGAGTTATATGTAACGCATTTTATTTTACATAATAATATCTGGCTTCACTTTGTTTATTCCAGATTACAACTACAATCCAATATCTTATATGAATAAGGACTGTCAACTATCTCATTTTTTTTCTTCTACGAAGAGATAATTATAAAAGAAATTATATAATTATTAACGACTACCAAGACCAACACAAGCACCAAAAAATAAAATAATGGGTGAAGTGCAATGTGCAGAGAGTTATGATTTCTATCATGCAATGTTCATTAAACTACAAATCACTCTATAGAGCATACTTATGGGGCCGAGATAAATCTAGTGAGCGCGAAGACTCTAATGATCGAATTTTTTTCTCTTTTATTAATTTTTTTTTATTTATATAGTTATTTATTTTTTTTTAAGTTGATATTATTTAAATGTTTTTTATGGTTATTTAATTTATTTATTTTCTTAGATTTTTATTATATTTTTAGTTTGGTTGATATGAACAAAATTTCAACGTTGATGACAGAAAAACATCCTTACACATCATACTAGACTATAGAATACACCTCTTCACACAATAAGTGTCATTGTCCCTAGCATCTGCCATTGTCCCTGCACTATCTAATGGGGAGATCGAGGCATGGAATTCAATTTAACCTAGCAAACTATAATGCCATGGATAGTCTTAGTAACAAATGCATACAAACACTTTGTAATTTGAGGTAAATAAATATTTATCATATTCATCAAACTTTTGTAATTTTAGATAAAGAAATATTTATCGTATTCATAATTCGATGACGTAGTTTTGAATTATGCATAACTTAGTGTTGAAAATTGGCAACAAGAAATTGCTAAAAATAGCACTGCTAAAAATAACAGTTTGGGCATCAGTGCTGGATTGGGCAACAGGGAATGAAAAATGGAAGTGCTAAAAATAGAAGTTCTATTTTTAGCAGTGCAGTGTAGATTCCTATTTTAGCCAATCCCTAGACTAGAAATAGGAAGTAAAATTCGAATTTGGTCTTACTAGTAGTTTGAATATTAATTAATTAATTCAGTTTGAGTTAATTAGTTAAGGAAAATCAAACTTGAAGTATTTGTGAGAACATGCAATAATTTCTCCACTGATTGGGGAATGTGTCCTTGATTTTCTCCACTGATTGAGGAATTAAGGATGAGTTCTATATTGAAAGGATCAATTGACTTAGTCAAGTTCAGTTAGATTAATTTAACAAGTTTTTAATTTAATGAGATTCAGTTTGTTGATACTTTCATGCATGTGACAATTGGTATTTTCAGATAACTAAGTATTCACTCATGGATAACTGATGCATGTCAGTTCACACAGAGACCCAGTTGAGATCAGATGAGGTACAGTGTACTATCAGTTGCTAGGATATTCCTAGTGAATATTCGTTGCATGAGGAAGGAATATTATTCCTTCTAGTACTATGTAGTTGGACCTAAGGTGAAAGCAGGTATGATTTGGCCAATTCACTCATGTTATGTAATTGGACCCCAATCAAAACTGCGCAAGGAAATAGGGGCTTGGAGGACTTGTGGAGCCTATATATACAGGCCTAGATAGTCCATGAGCTACATCATCAGAGTACTTAGAGAGCAGGATAGCTTTTGAGCTGATTCTTTTTGTATGTTGTTGAGGATTTCCACTTAATTGATAATACAGAGATGTGGTTTTAGGCTGGTGCTTTCCCCAGGTTATATCTTTTGTGTTATGGTTGATTATTTCTCATTCTCAGTTATATCTATTCATGCTTGATGTTTCTCATGCTCAATTAAGCTTCCGCAAAGTTTATGGTAGATGTAGATCTAGTATTATGCTTTAGTACATTTCATATATCAGTTTGATCTGCAGGTGAAATTTCTACATGATATCAGTGAGCTAGCTGATTTGTAGAGAAAATTCTACATGGTATTAGAGCACAGGTGATCAAGGAAGAACAGTATACAAGAAGGGAGAAGTTGAAGTTTGTGGTTTCTGAATATTGAATTGAGTTCTTATCACATCTATTTCACCGATGGCGTTCTATGGTTTGAGACTCAAATATGCCCTTGATGGCAATTCGAATTATATAGCCTAGAAGGATCGCATGGAGGCAGTATTAGAAGATAATGGTCTAAAGGACTTCATTGATCAAGAAGTCCAGAAGCCAACTGATGCTACTCAACTGGCGGAATGGAAGAAGTGTGTGGCTAGAGCTAGGAGAATCCTCTTGGAGGGAGTTTGAGATCACATTGTCTCGAGCCTCCATGGGAAGGAGACTCCATTTTCAATGTGGAAAACATTGAAAGATCTTTATTAGAACAGCAGTGATCAGAGGAAGCTGGCACTGAAGGACAAACTTCAAAAGATCAAGTGTGAAAAGGGTGACACGATCTCTATGTATCTGACCAATCTCACCACATGTAGGAATGAGCTTGCAAGTGTAGGGGTCATGACAGTTGATGATGACATGGTGAGTCGTGCACTCCTCGAACTTCCTAAGAGCTAGCATAGCTACCAGGACTTGGTTAATGGAAGAGAGAAACTGCCAGATTGGGAATGACTATGGTCAGATTTGATGCAAGAGGAGATCAGATAGAGCACCAGAGATGGTTTTTCATCCATGGAGGATGAAGAGAACTATGCCTTAGCAAGTAAGGCAAAGAAGGGGAAGGAGAAGGTTCCTCTTCCTGAATCCAGTTCTTCCCATGGTGGGAAGAAGGTGGACAAATCGAAATTGTGATGCTTTCGTTGTCATGAGGTGGGCCATTTTGTTACAAGTTGTCCACTGAGGAAATCCAAGTCAGTCATTTCAAATTAACTCTTCATGACTTGTTCGAAATCAATGATGAGGAAATCATCACTGCCTGTAAAAATCAAATCATCTACATATAATACAACAAGTCTTATATGTAGATGATTTGATTTTTACAGGCAGTGATGATTTCCTCATTACTGCATGTAAAAAATTTCAGTCCCTAATGTGATGGTGAGCCTACCGTCTTTAATGTAGAGAGTAGGCTTATCGTCACATTTGTCGAAACCATTGTCCAACAAGTAGGCATCTATATTACTATACCATGCACACTATTCTTGCTTCAACCCATAAAGAGCTTTCCTCAACCGATACACTTTGTCTTCTTGGCCTTCTACCTCATAACCAGGTGGTTGCGCAACATACACTTCCTCTTTCGGCACTCCATTCAAGAACGTTGATTTTACGTCCATTTGATACACTTTCCATTTGTGCTACATGACAATCACCACAACTTCATGCATTGTCTCCATCCGCGTGACTGACCTGAACGTCTCTGCATAATCTCTTCCATGTTGCTGCTTGTATCCTTTCACAACTATCCTTGCTTTGTGCCTTTCAATCTTTCCTTGAATGTTGCTTTTGGTCTTATAGACCCACTTCACTCCAATGAAATGTTTTCTTTTCGGAAGGTTCACTAACTCCCATGTGCCATTCCTTTCTATTGATTCTATTTCTTCCTCCATTGCCGCAACCCATCTTTGTTCTTTGACTGCATCCTCAAAATGGATTCAGTCATCTATATGGCAAAAGAAGGAAAATAAGGAATTTAGACCAACGCTACTATCAGCTTCATCTTGCTCATATATTTCATTTAAATATCTGAATTTTAGTCTTCTTGTGCTTGCTGAATATGGGATTGACATGTCACTTGGTGTTGCACTTCACGGTGTGCTTGGAGAAGCACTGTCTTGGTTGTGCGAAACTACCCTACTATTTGTTGATGGTGTTGCTTGCTGCCTACTTTGTTGCGCTTGAATAGGAGTAGAGGGAGTCACTGTTGAGGAATTACTTGTTGTTGTTAATTCCTTTTTGTCCTCATGTGGTATACATGTTATGACATTGATTGCATTCTCTAAACTTCCATCCCATTCTTCCTCTTCTATAAATTGCAAATCTCTGTTGATTATGACCTTCTTGGTTAATGGATTGTAGAGTTTGTATGCCTTGCATTCATCACCGTATCCAACAAATATGCATTTCTCCCCCTTGTTGTCCAACTTCTTTCTCAACTCATATGGGACATGTGCATACAACACACATCCAAAAACTCTCATGTGAGTGACACTATGCTTTCTTCCACTCCATGCCTCTTCAGGAACTATGTTCTGGACGCTTTTGGTTGGACATCTATTCAAGATATATGCTGCACAAGCAACAAATTCAGCCCAATAATCATTTGGAAAATGCTTTGCCTTCAACATACTCCTTGCCATCTCCATAATGGTCCTATTCTTCCTTTCTACCACACCATTTTTCTGAGGTGTATACCTTCTTGTAAATTTCTTGTGAATTCCATGTTCATTACAAAAATGAAGGGAATCATTTGAGATGTATTCTCCACCTCTGTTAGTCCTAAGCACTTTGATGTAGTGTCCTCTTTACTTCTCAATAAGAGCCTTGTATTGGTGAAAGTGCTCAAACACTTCAATTTTCTGTAATAGGAGATAGACCCATGTCTTCCTTGTGTAGTTATCTATGAAGGTCAAATACATAGTGGCTGCCACCAATTGATGGTGTCTACATTGGTCCACATAAATCTGAGTGGATTGTTGGGGTCCAGGTATGAACAATTATTCACCCTTTTCCTACATTAATTTATCAATCCGGGTGCGTATCCTTTCAAGGCAACGCGCAAGGTATATGCAGGGGCAAGAGCGAGATCCATTCTGACCAAGGGTTCATGATTAAGATTCAAAACATTGTTGTAAAACTACACTAAGTACAAAACTTCAATAAAAGAATTTACAAAATTATAGAGCTGTAACAGCAAGCATAAACTAACAAATAATACACACAGAAAGACGCATCACCTTATCAGAAGAGCAGACCCAGCTCTCTGATCAGGGCTGCATTAGTCACAGTGAAGATTAGAGCAACAAAATAGATGATACTTTATTAATATGAAAAATGGTATTACAATATCAAAGGGGCGTCCCCAAATTATAGGAATAATCCATATTTTATACGCAACGAGGGAGAACAACATCTTTCCCCAAAACCTCGTAACCGTAAACCCATAAATGTACATTAGTTGGAACAGCACTAACACCAGATAAACAGGATCAGCAAGAGGTCCAAGAATGGTTCAGGGATCTGCGACTCCAGCTGCGCCGCCTCCTTATGGCTAGTCGTTACTATGAATTGCGGATCTGCTATGGGATGTTGAAGCCTTAGTTCCTATTCTCCAAAAGTTGTGGTCAAACATACATTTTAGTGCTATGAATAGGCAAAACCCGTGATTTTACTTCATTAATAAAATATTCCAATAGACAAGGCAAGGGTATTTACCTTACAAATTTAGCATAGTAAACATGGGTAAATAAGTGCAGAAAGGTCAAAAAGGGTAATGGAAATGCAACGGAAAGGTAGCCTGATTTTGTGCCCAACATCTCCCCCCAACTAGCCTTCTACATGCCCTCATGCAGTTCGTCGCCTCTGCAGGTCTAGGTTTCACAGACTGTAGGCCTCCTAGAGCTGAGCAAGATCATACCCTTTGGCCATCTCTGTCCCTAGAACTTTGAACCCATCTGAGAGGAGGACTTCCTTCCACCAATCACTTGGAACATTATATGCTCGGGTATAAATTTCTGCTGGCAACCAAATAGGGGAAAACTGAAACCTGATTCCCATCCACTAGACCCCCCATGTTCGGACACATGCCACATACTTGGGCACTTTGGGAAGTACTCGTGCAAAATTTGGTGCCCCAAAAGGTTCCCTGTTCCGGATAGCTGTAGGTGACATTATCCACCTTTTCTGACAACAATCAAGGGCCTCATCTTGAAATGTGACCAATTGCCTGACACAAAGATCAAGGCACCAGTTTTGTGTCCTCAACATTCTTTCTATATTCCCCTCAATTCCCAAAAAGGTGTTGTGTTTAGTAAACATGGTGATTGACCTCTCATGTTCTCCTCTTACTATAAATGGCTTTCTAACTTGATTGGATTCAAATGTGTTAAAAGCCTTCTGCCAGATGATCCGATTGAATGTGTAAGAGGTGAGGGCCCTTAAATGAATGTCCCCCACATATGGGACCGGGTTGAATTCTCTATCCAAGCGCAGTAGAGACCCGTGCAGATAAAACTTACACATCAAGTGTTGAGTTGGCATGTCATGGCTCCTCATTATTCGGTGGAATTATACACCATTTTATATTTCATAACTGATCTCGTTTTTATGCTCTCCATGCAAAATAAAAGAAAAAGTTCATGCAAGAATAAAGAATAAAAAGAAGCAGGGGGGCAACATGCCATCACCTCTTGCGCCAAATTAAACATCTTCTCCTTATTCGTTTTCAGCTCTGCCACTTGCTTTTCCAGCTACTCCAATTTGAGTTGCTGCTTTGCATGCCTTAATCTCATGATATCTATGTGCTCCACATATTCAAAAATGGTCGTGGAGGCATGTTCGCATGTTCTCTTGACCTCACTTTGGTACCGAGCTACAGTGGATTTCCAAGTCTACAATTCGGTCGTTAAGGCATACTGACGGTCTTCGAACAATTGCTCGACTGGGTCTGTTTGAATGGTAGCAGAAGCTATGGCCATATGGTCCATTTGAGTTTTTGCTTCTGCTACTGTGGCTTTGGGCTTCCTAGCATGCTGCTTGTATTTCTTCATCTTCTTCTGCAGTCTGTGTACCTGCTTCCTTAGTTTCCTGACCTCCATCTTAAGTCGCATTGTCTCTTTAAACTGTAGCTGATATTTTTTCTTGACTGGGAGTCTTCGCTATTCACACAACTCTACCAATTCTTGTTTAACCAAAAGTTCCTCAGTTTCAACATCTAGAGGTAAATCCTACTGGATAGCTTCTTCCATGCCGACTGTAGGGTTTTCCTCCACTACCTGTTCTTCTTCGATTACTTCTTTCTTCATGACCTTCTTACCTGGATTTTCCACTAGCTCATGCGTCAAGATCACTTCACTTGGTCCCTCCTCTTTGCCAATGGCTACTTCCCTTTGTTGTGCACTAACTGCGATTGGTGGTGCCCTTGCGAGATGCTCTCCTGCCAATGTATCTACTAGAATCCTTCTCGATTCTCCAACCTCAGGGACTTCTGCCTCTTTTCTCCTTTTAGGCGCTGAAGCGCCTGTCGCCTGAGTAGCATCCAACCCACTCAGTTTCGACCTTTGTGATAACTTCAAAGCTAGAGGAATGGTGATATCTTCTTCTATGCACTGAGGGGAACGAGTTACCCTTACTCCTCTTGGGATAGAGGAGAAAAAGGAGAATTGGCAGGGATCTTTAGTGTTCAATCCCGAGGTCGACGCTAGTTCTTGTGGGTTAGCGCCAACCTCATGCCCTAATTCTCCCAGAGCTTCCTCCACGGGTTACATGGCTTCTCTAGCTCTGAGCCCTTCTTGTCCTTGTTCCTCCTCTTCCATCGGTTCTATGGTCGGGGTGGTCACGACCTCTTCTTCATTCAGTTGATCCTCCTCCATCAGCTCCATCGTGGCAGGAGGTCCTTGTGGGGTATCCTCAGTCGTGGTATCAACCAATTTGCCCGCTCTTGCTTTTTGTGGTACTTCCTCTATGGTTGCCATGCTGTCAATTTACTTGGCTAGTTCCGTAGTCGAGGCTGGTTCTTGTGGGATAGCCTCAACCGTGGTACTAGTGGGCCTTTCTGGGTCAACTCTCGCATCTTCCATTAGTTCCACAGTTTTGACTTGCTCTTGGAGAGCAGCCTCTTTTTCAAATTATTTGATTTCCATCTCCATCTCTTCCAGTTCCTCCTAGTCAACATAATCATCTTCTTCTACATTTTCTTCCTCCATGGCCTCTGGTTCATTTTCCCGTGCAGCCACAATGGCTGCTACCTCTTCTTCTGTGGAATCTCGAAAAAGTTCCCACGGGATCAAGATTCGTCTGATCGCATTCATCACTAACAGCTGAACCAGCCCATGGTGGGTGATGATTGCCAATACTTGTCGCGACCCTTGAGCCGAATGTGCCATCAGGCAGATGCTTCTTAGTAAGAAATGAGGAATATTCAGTGAGAAAGCCTCTACTTGAGGAAATCGTAGGTGGGCTAATATTCGGAGATGGTATTTGAATATGGTGGAGTATCTCCCTTGCACGTTATGTATTTTTATGATGAACTCTGCTACTCCTCCCCATGGATGAGGTAGCGAGTTCCAGTCGTATCCTCGACCCTTCTGCACAATGCTTTCTCCTGCCTATAGAAAGGCTTTCGGAAACTCCAGAAGGGCAGTCCTCCTCGAAAACCAATGTTGTCCATTTTGAGGGACCCGGTGACTTTTGGAATGGCTTCATCCGTCACAGGGATTTCAATTCCATGGACCCGAGAGCTTTCTTCTCCCAAGTTGAGTGCAAACTCTACTGCAATTTCTTCATTTGATCCTCTCAATTTGTCAAAGTAAATGTTCCAACCTGTGTTCACAAAGACCTGCCATATCTCCTGATTGTTCCAAACTCTCATTGTATCTTCCGGCTCATGCCGCACAAACCGTCGACCCATCGATGTAGAAGCAGGATCAACACGACGAATGCAGTTGGCTGGTAGGGGAGGATGACAGGGATCCAAACCACTGGCAACTGAAATAACTTCATGGTTGCTTCGGGGACAACAGATGAAACAATACTGGTATGTTTGAAAATGATGACAGGTTATGGCGGTACTATTAGATATTTCAATGATTTAATGCAGCTTGTTGGGGAGGTGACTAGTTATGATACTGTGGGTATGAATACGCATTCCAACACATCCAAGTTATGATTACGAGGTATCGTAATCATTAAACTCTGTTTGCTGAGGATTGTGTGACATAAATGATTTTTTGTGTTACACCGTCGTTTATTATGACGGTCCCTGCACCCCCCCAACTTAATTACAGCCGTCCGCGACACGTTTTGATGTCTTTTTGGAATATTTTAATTAAATGAGTAAAAGTCAGCGGAGGCATACCTGGGGACCTACCTTGTGGTGGAGTAACAGCAAAATGTCTGACAGAGTAACATCAACATTGAGTAACAGCACCAGGGAGTAACAACAATAGGGACTAACGACAATGACGGAGTAATGACAGTTACAGAGTAACAGCAGTTATGGAGTAACAACAGTTATGGAGTAACAACACCGGCGGAGTAACGGCAATTGCAGAGTAACGACAGTTGCGAAGTAACAGCAATGGCAGAGTAATGGCAATGGCAGAGTAATAGCACTGGCAGAGTAATAGCAGTTACGGAGTAACAACAGTTATGGAGTAACAACACTTAGTGGAGTAGCAGCACTAGTGGAGTAACAACACTTCTAAATAGCAACATTGGTGAAGTAATAGCACCGAGTGTTACATTTCTCCTGGCCATATTCCTTTGTTATTTCTGCAAAATACAAACAAGTAATTATATATATATATATATATATATATATATATATATATATATATATAGATATATATATATATATATATATATTAGAGCAGTAGAGTGGGACTGTCCTCTATTGCAATAACCATTAAATCAGATGAATCAGAAAGGTGTTTTACAAAGGCATCTCTAGAGGTTGGACGGTGGTATAGTTTTAGACAGTGTCCATTTACTAGGAACGAGGTCTGATTCTCATCTACTGTAATTAGTCTAACCGTTTTGTTGTCAAACACTGCGTCCACTTGATATGGTCCCATCCAGCGAGTGTGACGCTTGCCTTTGAAATCCTTAAATTGGGAGTCATAAAGTAATGCCGAATCCCCCACATGAAACACCTTAGTTTAGATAAATTTGTCATGCCATTTCATTCTCTGCTGTTGAACAACAATGGTCTTTTGGAAAGCTACTGATCGAATCTCATCCAATTCATTTAGCTATTCCAATCGATGTTTATGTGCTTCTAATAGATCTAGGCCTACTTCTAGATCTGTTCTGAGTGTGTTGATCTCAAATTCTACCAGAAACAAGGAGGATTTCCCATAGACTAATTCGAATGGAGAAAACCCAGTTGTGTTCTGCCATGTTGTTCTGTATGCCCATAAAGCTTCTGGAAGTTTTTGTGCCCAGTCCCGGTGATGACTTGCTACTGTTTTTGTCAAGATATTTTCCAATATCCTATTTGTGCTTTCTACTTGTCCGTTCGCCTGTGGGTGATAGGGGGTTGTCACTTTATGTTTGACCCCATATTTCTGCATCAGCTTCCCTATCATATGAGATGTGAACTGTGATACTCCATCCAACACAATTTCCCTTGGAGTACTGTATCGAGCAAAGATTTCTTCAAAAAGAAAGTCTGCCACTACTTGCTCTGTTGCTCTCGTGACCGCTCTAGCTTCCACCCATTTAGTCACATAATTGGTGCAGACCAGGATGTAAGCTTTTTGATGAGAAAGTGGGTTAAAGGGGCCAATAAAATCAATGGCCCATTTCTCGAACAGTTCAAGGACTATATGGGGCTGTAGAGGCATTTCATCTACTTTCCTAGGTTGTCCCATCCATTGGCAACTATCACACCTTCAGACATAATCCTGAGCATCACGAAAGATGGAGGGCCAATAATATCCCATTTGCAACACTTTGTGACCTATTCTTTTATCTGCAAAATGTCCTCCACAAGGTCCATCATGTGCAGCGTTTAATATCTCATAGATATCGTCTTCTGCAATGCAACACTGAATCTGTTGGTCAACACATGTATGAAAGAGATATCCTACCATTGATGAATAACGAGCACTCTGGTGAATAATTTTCCTTTTCTCCTTATATGAGAGATGACGAGGAACCTTCCCTGTAGCAAGATAATTAGCAATATCTGCATACCACGAAGTGTTAGTAGAAACTACAAAAAGATGCTCATCTGGGAAATTATCTTCAATTGGTGTATTCTTACCATCATGTTCTATCCTGGACAAGAAATCTGCAACCATGTTTTCCTTCCCTGGTTGATCTACTATAGTAGTATCAAATTCCTACAGTAGAAAAAGCCATCTTGTAATGCGACCAGGGGAAACAGGTTTATTCATTAAATACCTGATAGCTACATGATCAGTATGTACAAAGGTAGGATACCCAGTAATGTAGTGCCGAAATTTGTTGATGGCGTAGATGATAGCAAGGAACTTTTTTTTAGTTACTGTGTAGTTTAATTCAACAGGAGCCAAATTCTTACTAACATAGTAAACTGCATATGGTACTCTGTCCTCTTTCTATCCTAATACTGCACCAATTGTTGTTTGGGAAGCATCTGTGTGAATATGGAAAGGTAATGCCCAGTCTGGCCCTCTAAGGATTGGAGCACTACAGATCAATTCCTTAATTTTTGTAAAGGTTGCATCACAGACACCTATCCACACAAAATCTGAATCTTTTGTTAGCAATTGAAAAAGTGGATGTGCTACTTTCACAAAATTTTCTATAAAACTCCTGTAATAACCAGTACAACCAATAAAGTTGCGTACCTGAGTGGGCGTTTTGGGCGTCGGGAAGTGCAGAATTACCTTTATTTTCACTCGGTCCATTCAGATTCCTTCAGCTGAGAGCAAATGTCCTAGAACAATTCCCTCCTCCATCATCATATGGAATTTTACCGTACTCGGAGAGACATGCCCCTGTATACACCTTTCGAGAACGTTTTCTAAAATTTTCAACCCTTCTACAAATGAATCCCCATATGGAGTAAAGTCATCTATGTAAATTTCAACACTGTCATCTATCAAATCAGAGAAGATCCCCAAAATTGCCCTCTGAAACGTTGCAGGAGCATTACACAGGCCAAAAGGAAGGACCTGATATGCGAATGTTCCCCAGGGGCATGTGAAAGTGGTTTTGTCCTGATCTTCAGGGGCTATCTGGATCTGGTTATACCCACTAAATCCGTCCAAGAAGGAGAAAAAAATTTTGCCAGCCAATGTGTCCAGAACTTGGTCAATAAATGGTAAAGGAAAATGATCTTTCTGCATTGCCTTATTTGACTCTCGATAATGCACGCATATCCGCCATTTACCATTTCTCTTGGGGACCATTACTAATGGGGAAACCCATTGGCTATCTGAGATGGGGTAAATAAAATCTAGGTCCAGTAATTTTTGAAGTTCCTCTTTCACAACATTTTTCAATGCAGTGTTCATCCTTCTCTGAGGTTGTCTCACAAGACGACAATCCTCCTTAATGTATATATGATGGGTACATAAATTAGCAGGAATTCCCTTCATATACAAGTAATCCTAGGCGAAGGCTTCTTTATGTTTCCTCAGGACATCTACAAGTTGCTTCTCCGGGGATTCTGACAGGTTTGGATTAATATTCAGGGTTTTTCCTGGTTCAATTTCCACTGGGACACTTTCATGTGGTGCATCAACAAGTAGCTCCTATGATCCTTCTGTTGTTTCAATAGTTTCCTGAGTCTCACAACTTAGGACATATTCTAGGATTCATTGATTTGGATCTGAAACAGAGCAAGGATCATCCATAAAGTAGGTGATCACATCATCTTTTGATTCCATTTTCAACTGAAGGGCCTGTCCAATAGTGAGGACTGGTCTCAGGTCCTCATTTTCTATTTCAGGCTCTTTCCTAGATAAAATTTTCTTCCCACCTGTTGGATTTATGGAAGGATTTGGTTCTGCAAGTGGATATAACACCAGGTTCTTAGTGTTGTGCCCATTTTAAATAACCATGTGTCCTGAACGACACCCAATGTAAGCATCCGCAGTAGCTAGCCATGGTCTACCAAAAATCAAAGGATGACCGCCCACC
The DNA here is from genome assembly GCA_031772625.1 of Pinus tabuliformis. NCBI lineage: Eukaryota > Viridiplantae > Streptophyta > Pinopsida > Pinales > Pinaceae > Pinus > Pinus tabuliformis. The sequence continues at coordinate 643,693,194 of CM062805.1, forward strand.
GATGATTGCATATGTAAAACTAGGAAATCTATGGGATAGTGCCATGAATCCACTAAAATTGTTACATCTTCCAATTTCCCTACAGGTTTGATTGTAGATCGATCTACCAGTTCCAATACTGTAGGTGTATGTTTCAGGTTGTGAAGACCTAATATATGCATAGTTTTAGTGGTGATAACATTGATGGCAGCACCCAGGTCTACTAACACATTCAGAATCTCTACCCCATTAATTTGTATTGTTAGAATTAGGTTCCTGGGATCTCCATACTTTACAGGCATTGACTTTCTCGTCATGATCTCTGATGTTTTTCCCATAACATGGATAGTGAGGGGGTCTTTGGATTTCTTTGCAGGTTTCTTTGAACAATATTTCCTAAGAGTCTTTTCATATATCGGCACATCCTTCATAGCTTGTAACAAGGGAATTTTGACAAAAAAGTTCTGAATTTCTCCTAATAAATCAAATTCTACTTGAGGGCTTGGTTTATTCAAAGTTAGTCTCTCTAGGTAAGGTGGTTCGGATTGATGCTTCTTTGTAGGAGGTGCCTGGTTTCTATCAGTTTGTTTTGGCTCTTTATTATTTAATTCTAATTCCTTACCTTCACTATCAAGTTGTTCAGTGATAACTGGAGGAGGTTGAACATTGACTGTCTGCCCTGATCGCATATTCATTTCATACAACTTTGCAGTAGAGATGCTATACGAAGGTAGGTTAAGAATGTCAGCTTGATGAGCTCCCTTATTGTTAGGATTCGGGTTAGGTTGTATTGGAAGCTGAGGACGGGCAGGTTGATTACCAGGAGGCACATTAGAGGGCAGTTGGAGTTGCTGCTACTGTGGCATAGGCTGAGGAAACTGCCCAGGAGAGGATCCTCGCCAAGTTGCAGCCCATGGGGAGCTCGAACTAGCTTGAGGGTTCCACTGCTGCCAAGGTGGAAACTGGTATTACGGCCACATGGGAGGATAGGCCATGGACTGAGGATTCATATTGAAATTATTGAAATATTGAGATGGATCTGAGTACATACCTGGATTTCCCATTGGTGGTCAAGGCTTCCATGGCTTTCTAGACCCCATGAGGTACAGTTGCTCCATGTCTTCCCCTGTCCCTTGAAATACCACTTTCTGGCCTGGCAAGGAGGGGCATGAGCTTGTTGCACAGTTTAGCTCGCAGATTGCACTTTCCTCTATGGAGTTTAATGGGCATTCCCTCTCTCGATGCTTCTTTCTACACTTCGGGCAGAAAATCACCATGGTCCTATCTAATTCCAGCTGCTTTTGTTTTACTTGTAATGTATCCATCTGTGCCGACAGAGTACTGAGGATATCCGTTCTCAAGTTGTCTAGTAGGTTTCCAATTTCTACCTTCGCAACACCCCTGCCATACCCCTTTGCTGAGCGAATCCCTTGTCTGTTTCTTGCAAGCCCCATCAAGCACTGAATGCATAAGTCGCAGATAACTTCAGAGCTTTCCTTAGAGATGTCTCCCTTTCCCACAATGTTCAATAGTTCCATTGAGTCCTCACGAAAAGCCAGGAGGAGGATAATTTTTATAATGTCCTTATCTAGGTTAGAGTGACCTGACCTCTGCAAGGTGTACTTGAATCGTTCCACACAATCTTCCAAACTTTCATCTTCTTTCTGTGTGAACTTAAAAATTTCCTCCTTAATGTTCCAGGATTTGTAGTAATCCTGGTACTTTTCCAAAAAGGTTGTTTGCATATATTCCCCTGTGGAAATAGAGCTTCCTCCAAGGTCCATGAACCATCGTAGAGTCGTCCCTTTTAGTGTAGCAGGAAAAATATTTAGTTTTTGGGCATCCATCATGTGGTTATACCCTCAGCACACTATGTCAAATTCGAATAAAAATGTGTCCGGGTCTTCTGAAACAAGCCCATGAAAACATGGTAAGGCTGGTAATGGAATAGGCTTTGTGGGTGCACCACCTCCCACATTCCCAATCAGAAACTTGATGGTGGAAGTTGTGGGAGCCATAAATATCTTCCAATAATCACTTGGTATTTCAACAGGCTCTGTGGAAGGTGGCTGAGGATTCCTTACCACTCAGATTCGAGTTGCTTTAGCAGCACTTCCCCAATCCTTTGGTGATGCAAGTACCCCTTCGTTTCCTTCCCCTGCGTCCTGATGACTTGATTCCTCAGCTACAACCTCCTTTCCCTTGGTGGAATACATGACTCTGTCGAGGTTCTGCCTGTGACCTCTTCCCCTTCTATTGCCAGTGTAGGGTTCCCCTGGTCAGGTATACTGCTAGATATCTCCTCCACTGTTGGAGGGGCTTGCTGTGTCGAATCACCAAAGAATGTTGTAGATAGCGCTAGTTGGTCTACTGATTGTCCCTCAGATTTTACTCTTCGTGCCTCTGATCTCACAACTGTGCAAGAGGATTCTTCTGACTCAGATTTTTCTATAATCTGCTGGATGTAAGTCCTTCTTCCCAAGGCTGGTCCTCCCCTCCTTGGGGGTCTTCCTTTGCCCCTTTTATATTGTTCTGTGTTCATACAAACGTTGATATGATAGAAGGTCCGGTATCAACCTACAACACTCTATTCTTGAAGTAAGGTGTCAAAGGACCTTTCCTTCCTCAAGACAAAAGAGCTTAAAAAGAGAGACAACAAAAAGGGAATCTAAGGTTTAGACCCCAAAGCAGGGCGTCAAAGGACTCCTCCCTCCCCAGCACAAGAACCAGGAATGAACAGACACCTACAAGAAGACATAACACTTCCAGATCTGAAGAAGGGCATCAAAAGACTCCTCCCTCCCAAGGTAAAAGCTAGGGTTTCCCGAAAAAACACACAAAGAATTGAAAGACAAATCTAACTCAGGGCATGGAGCAGGGCGTCAAAAGAATCCTCCCTCTCCAGGACAAGAGGGTAGCCCATTCAAAGTAGAAAGGAAAATAAAAACAAGCAAAAAGAACACCTACGCTGAAGACCTGAAGCAGAGTGAGAAAACTCATTCTCTCCCTAGGACGAAAGATTGACCCTCTGGCTGGTCTGAATCATGTCTTGCACCTTGTTAGCCTCCCCGGCAACGGCACCAAAATGTTGGGGTCGAGGTATGAATGATTATTCACCCTTTTCCGTATGAATGATTATTCACCCTTTTCCTACATTAATTTATCAATCCGGGTGCGTATCCTTTCAAGGCAATGCACAACATATATGCAAGGGGAAGAGTGAGATCTGTTCCAACCAAGGGTTTGATATTAAGGTTCAAAACATTTCTATAAAACTACACTAAGTATAGAACTTCAATAAAAGCATTTACAGAATTACAGAGCTATAACAACAAGCATGAACTAACAAATAATACACACAGAAAGACACAACACCTGATCAGAAGAGGGGGCCTAGCTCTCTGATCAAGGCTGCGTTAGTCACAGCAAATATTAGAGTAGCAAAATAGATGATACTTTATTAATCTGAAAGAAGGTATTACAATATCAAAGGGGTGTCCCCAAATTACAAGAATAATCTGTCTTTTATACACAGCAAGGGAGAATGACATCTTTCCCCAAAACCTGGTAACCGTAAACCCAGAAATGTACATTAGTTGGAACGACACCAACACCAAATAGACAGGATAAACAAGAGGTCCAAGAATGGTTCAGGGATCTGTGACTCTAGCTGCGCGACCTCCTTATGGCTAGTCGTTACTATGAATTGCAGATCTACTGCGGGATGTTGAAACCTTGGTTCCTATTCTCCAAATGTTGCAGTCAAACATACATTTTAGTGTTGTGAATAGGCAAAACCCTCCAACTTTAATTCATTAATAAAATATTCCAATAGACAAGGCAGGGGTATTTACCTTATAGATTTAGCATAGTAAACATGGGTAAATAAGTGCAAAAAGATCAAAAAGGGTAATGGAAATGCAACAGAAAGGTAGCCCGATTTGGTGCCCAACATGGACAATCTCCAAAGGTGCCTTTTCCCTTACTGACTTTCCTGCTGGAAATGTATCTCTATGTTGCTTGCCCAAGATACATCCTTCACATATGCTGTCTGGTTTTTCTATGAGTGGTAAACCCTTCACCATGGCTTTCCTATGCAGCAAATTCAAACCTCCAAAGTTGAGATGTCCAAATCTGAAAAGCCATAACCAGTTTTCACCTTTTACCTCTGCTTGAAAGTTTATTTGTGTGACAGCTGCATCTTTTCACGCAACTTCTGGTGAGTTCATAGACAGTTGTGCTTGTGAACCTTCTTTCTGCAAATCTGATTTTAATTTTAAGGGAAACATGCTATTGTTTGTCATATGAACCTTTGCAATCATCTGTCTGCTCAAAGGCCTATTCGAAATTGTGCTTACATCATTCTTGAAGAAGACATTGTAGCCCTTTTGCATGAGTTGTCCAATTCTTATGAGGCCTATCCGAAGTTGTGCATACATCATTCTTGAAGAAGACATTGTAGCCCTTTTGCATGAGTTGTCCAATTCTTATGAGTCTATGTTTCAGATCGGGGACAAAGTAAACATCTGAGTTGTATTTCTTCTCCACCTTCTTTGTTAGGACATTAACTATACCTTTTCCCATGACAGAGACTTTGCTATCAGTCCGTAATGTCACTTCAGATTTCACACTTTCATCTAGAATGGAAAACATTTCTATGTTTCCGGACATGTGGTTGCTACACCCTGAATCTAGATACCATATATCGCTCTATTTTTCTTGTGATACATTACAAGCTAAAAACATGCTATCATGGTTCTAATTTTCTTTTGTGAAATTTACACTTGGTTTGTTAATAATGTCATGTTGCTTCTTTCTACATTCATTTGCATAATGACCATGCTTCTTATAGTAATGACATTGAACTTGAGATTTATCATACCTCTCACCTTGTGCTTGATTTTGGCTTGGGCCTTGAGTTGAATTTTGATTGCTGCCTCTTTCACTTGAGCTTGAAGGGCTACTTCTTCCATCTCTGTGTGGTTTTTTCCTCTTCCTCTAGCAGATGATCTTCCGCTGCCTCGACCTTGACTAAATGATACTTGTGTCTTGAAGGCATGCTCCAATGAGGAGTTTGTTGCTCTATTCAGTCTATGTTCATGATACATTAGTGATGCATTAAGCTCATCCATTGAGAACTATGAGAGATCCTTTGTCTCTTCTATGGCCACAACAATGTCTTCAAACCTTAGTGGCAAACTTCTCAAAACTTTCTCAACTATTCTTCTTTCCTCAAGTGTCTCACCATGAGACCTGATTTGAGTAACTAGCCCACTTGCATCTGTAAAAAACGAGTCTATATTCTCAAACTCTTTCATACAAAGTGTTTCAAAATCTCTCCTCAAAATTTGCAGCTTTGTTGTCTTGAATTTTTCCATGCCTTGATAGGCTATTTGGAGGGTGTCCCATGCTTGCTTGGACTTCGTTGCTGCTGCAACCATAGGGAAAATACTTTAATGAACTGCTTGGAAAATATAGAACAGGGCTTTTGAATCCTTCTTCCTGTTGTCCCTTAACAAATCTCTTTCTTGTTGAGATAAAACATTATGGTTCTTGAAAACCATTCTCCACTAAATCCCATATGTCTTGAGACAAAAACAAGGTTTTCATTGTAATAGCCTAATAATCATAATTTTTTCTATTAAACTGAGGTAGCTGAGGATTAGTCAAGCTTGTGCTTGATGTTGCCATTTCTGAGTGAAAAAAAAAAAAAAAAAAAAAAAATTCTACCTCCTGGTAAATATGCTAAAAACAATCTACCCTCAAAACCATTTTAACTCTTAGTAAAAACACTTATTTTTACACTAACATAGTTTAACCTGATACCAAGTTAGAAAACTTGAAGAAAATTTAGAGAGGCAGAGTAAAATATTTCACGAAGCTCCTTTCGTGGAGTCGCCGGAGATTTCGCAAAGTTGCAGAGGTAATTTCGTGCAGCTCTATGACATTCACGAAGATGATTTCGTGCACCTATTACTTAGACTTAAAAAATATAGAATTCTCTCATGGAAAAAACAAAGAGTAAAACAAAGTAAGATTGAATTCTAAATCATGAAAAACACATTCACATGAGACTGAAGCTCATTCACCAAGTAAAACTAAAGGTTTTACATTTTAGGCGGAATAGCACATAGTAAAACACAGTAATTGTTGTTTTTCACACACCACCAAAATTTTCTCCACCATTTTTTCCTCAGAGACTCACGTTCTATTTCTCTCTTACTTTCTATTGCATAATGACTTTTACATTCATATTTTTATCTCAACATACAACTTTTGACATTAATACATGACATAGAAAAATAAATTAATTTACTATTGTTGTTTAATGTGATCAGGGTCGTGCAAGTGTTTGTGGAGTATGGGCAATAGTTGCGGAATGAATGCTTGCCCATATCTATTTACCAAAATACATTAAACACCTTCAATTATTTGTTATGTTGTGGAATGGTTCGCGCCTGGCTTCAGTCCTTCCATCTTCAAACAGAGATGCAACTTGCAAAAATACTTCTGACCTATGAAACCAGATTCGTCCAAAACAGCCCACGTGTCTGAATCCCACGAATCTGACACGATTCCATGGGAATTCGAATCCTAAAATGGGACACCACGTGTCTTAACAAGACACCATCAAATCCCGGTCGTGTCTCGATTTTGGGATTCGAATCCCAAAAAAGTGAGGGTTTATGAGGTATATGAGGGAGGGTTTATGAGGTTTATGAGGGCTTATGAGTGAGGGTTTATGAGGTTTGGGAGGGTTTATGAAGTTTATGAGGGTTTATGAGGTTTGTGAGGGTTTATGCAGATATTTGAATTTTTTATGTACTATACATGCTATAATGTTACTAACTTACTTTGTAAACAGTAAAACTAACATCTAGATGAAGATCTATGTTTGAAATCAATGAATTTGTTTCATTAATGAGAATTTGTGTAAGAAATATCTAATTTTTAATATATATATTTTAATAAAATAATATATAACGAATCCTACTTGTCCTGTTTTGGGGGTCAACGTGTTCGAATCTGACACTCAATCCCTGTATCCTACGAATCTCGAATCCCCGTATCGCTGTTGTCTGTCAGATGCTTATTGCGGTGGTTGGGATTATTATTTCCAACAAATACCAATATCACATTCGCATCGACGATACAAATTGGTGATCAGTGTCAATCGATTAAGAGAATACTTTAAATGGAATAATCAAAGAGACTACCTAGGAGGAGTTGATGGATGTTGCAGCTTTGGCAGATTTGGAAAGTATGTTTATATGCCTGATACTGGAGTGGCTCTTCCAGCATTGACAAAGCTTAGAAGTAAGGCTATTATTGGGCTTAATGATATGACAATTATTGTCAGTCTTTCTCATGGGATGAAGTTTACATAATCCATGATTGACTATCACTCAAAAGTGATTCTTGACATGAAATGTGAATATACAAACCCTCCTTTTCCAGGTTCGATTGGTTCCCGATTATATTCAGCGATGGAAATTGTTTACTTTTTGGTGATGAACCAACCGACGATCAATTACTGTGGACTGTAGAATTTTACGATTCAAAAAGAGGAAAATGGACTAGGGTTGGGAAATAGGAAGGTCCCCCACCGCTCGACTGTGCAGTGGCTTCTTCTAGACACTTTTATTTGTTCTAGAAGAAACATGGCATGATGGAATATGATTTCAATGACCGCTCGACTGTGCAGTGGCTTCTTCTACACACTTTTATTTGTTCTAGAAGAAACATGGCATGATGGAATATGATTTCAATGACCGCTCGACTTGCAGTGGCTTCTTCTAGACACTTTTATTTGTTCTAGAAGAAACATGGCATGATGGAATATGATTTCAATGAAAATGTTTGGAAGGAAGTGGGCTCTTTCGCAAAAGTCGTTGGATATAGTTTGCTCCACATGGGACAAAATGAAACCCAGATCCGATGTTGTTACCCCCAGACTTCCAGTGTGAGGTAGTGGTGTCATGTGCCCTGCGCATTGTTGCTTCCTGGATATTAATAGTGATAATATGTGGAAGGAATCTCCCTGGCCTCCTCCATCACGATCGCCTGCAAATAATTAGGGTGTCCTCGACATTTCGATTCTATGCTTCCTTAACATACCGAACAATAACTTCAACCGTGATATCCCCATGAACATTTCAAAACCAAAGAGAAGCGGTGGCAGTAACAGTGTGGTTGTGGTTCACGTCTGCCGAGCCATGTGGTCAGGCACTACTGGATAGAGGAAGATGAAATTGAAGCTCACTGATTCGCTGCACTGAACAATGTTGGCACATGAAAGTCTAATTAGAGATTTTTTATTGATTTTTAATGATTAGAATTTTATTTCAAATTTAAAAAATAATTAATATATTCATTTATGAAAACGTTAGATTTAACAATATAATTATAAATATTACTATTATTTACAAATTTAATGGTTATTAATATTGTGATGGTGGTTAATTATTATTTTAAAAAATTGATATGAATAATTTTTATAGGTTTAGTCTAATTTATAGACAAAATGATTTTTTCTACCACATTTTTTTTCTTCTGATTAATTTTAACCAAAATCTCATATAAATTTTTAAAAGCTTGAGTTCAAGTTGTTTAATATGTAGAATTTGAGTGCCCCATGGGATTTTTTAAGGTGCAGAATACATTTATACATTCAAAAATGCTTTTTAAACAACAAAAAATCATATTCTTTCTTGAAATTGTTTTGCTAGATTCAGCTGAAAAGATCTATTTCGTGTGTAAGTTAGACACCATTTTATATTTTAAAAATTGATAAAAAGAATAAAAATAAAAAAATTGTAAGCTTAGGTAGGATCCTCTCATTTTCGAGTTTTTAAGTGTCCGTTATTCACCCTATTTCTAGGCAGGGTAGCACAAGAATCGAATCCAAGATTTTCGGTTCAGTGAGACTTCATTTCCACGGCCATTGCCACTTGAACTACCTCTTGCGGACAAAATTGATAAAAATATTATGATTATTGTTAATTATTATTTTAGTAAAGTTATTTAAATAATTTTCACGCAGGTGACAAGATGTGGTAAAAATATTTTAATCTTACTTTCAACTATAACTAAAATGTTTTGATGTTCATTTGAAATAATATAATGGTATATCAAGCTTTAAAAAGATAACGTAATTAAAAATTAAAAAAATAAGATATTATTCCCTACACAGGGATTGCAGCCATACAAGGGAGATGTGTATGGAGTTGAAACCAATTACTGTTAGAACAAAAATAAAATATTTTTTAAATAAGAATTAAAAAAAAATTGATTATAATAAAAAACAAAGATGAATAACCTATTTGGTTAGTTTTAATCAATATTAAAAATTGCATTTGTCAAAACCAGCCCAACAAAGTAAATAGATATTTTGGGTTTGATTAGTTGTGGGGTTTGGATTTCTGGAAAATTCTGCTTTAAATCTTCTGGATCCGGTTTAGTTTCTTCACAAAATGGTTTTGAATCCTGGAAGCTCTATGTGGGGATTAACACGCCCAATGAAAGGCTTTTGTGCATTAACACCAAAGCATCAAATAAGTGAAAACCTAAAAAACTAACCTCAGCCCTAGATGGAATCTGTAGCATGCCCTTTCATTTTGATCACAATTGTTTTTCAGGAATGGGCAGACGAGGGAATGAAACAGTTTCACCCAAGGTTACGAGTAAGTGAGCAGAAGTTCAATAAATTATGTGAGAAGTCCGCGCAGAGGTCACTGCTTATCACCGAGTTCACATCAAGCTGATTTACGACCCCTATATCAAAAAATAAAATGCATTATGGAGTAGCTAGAGCGTAAGAAATGGTGTTGAAAGCAAGCTGGGTGGGGGAGTTGCTGACAAAGGAAAACAAGTCTGATAGGAACATATGTATGTCATGGGGTTTGTTGAGAGGATGCAACTGTGATTCTAGAGGGTTGTGTGGATTTTGGAATGAAAATTCATAAACCTTGTAAATTGCCCCAAATCTGCCTTGGCTCACCATCATCTGCCGTGGCATGTGTAAATCTTGATTTGGAGGGAGGAGGATGAAAATACATAGATTTTATTGGTCAAAGTTTCCCGGCCAAACCCATCATAGGAATACCTTTTATGTAAATATTTTAATGCACAAAGAGGAAAAATAATTGAAAGTAAAGAAAGTTCAATTATTTCATAATAAGAATAATAAAAGGTAATGTGTAATTGGTTCAATTGTTAATATAAAATGAATATGTGGCATTTAAAAATATTAATAAAAAAAAAAATGGGGTATAAATAAAATATTTCAATAAAAAATTTATGATTAAAACATTTGAAGTATTCTGACTATTCTACATTTTTACCCTTTTTTCAAGTATATTTTTTTGTCATTTTAAATCTAGTAGAGATCTATTGCAATTGTAAATTTAAGTAGTGTAGTCTATAGAATGCAAGTGCTCAAGGAGGTTTTCAAGGCCTGGAATTCATTTATACATTCAAAAATGCAATTTGAATAATGAAAATTTTTATATTTCACTCTAAAAGAGATTCACACCTTAAGAGATTTGATCCCTCTTGGCTCTTGATATCCCACTAGTAATAAACTTCAATCAAACTAAAAATTAAAGGGCTATAGAGGTTAAGAGATTTGATCCCTCTCGGCTTTTGATATCCCACTAGTAATAAAATTCAATCAGAGTAAAAATTAAAGGGCTATAGAGGGTTGTTTGATCACTGGGCTTATGTTTTCAAGAGCACTTTGGGGAATTTAACCATAGTCCTTTGTTTGGCATCACAATATCAAATGGTTCTATGATTATCATTAAGAATCACTTTCATTCTTTAACCTTCAAGACTTAACTTCCATAGAGGAATCCACACTCTACAATTAAAAGATAAAATTCAATCAAGAAGAAAGTAAAATGCTTAAGATTTGTTGGATTACTAGGATTATGTTTACAAGAATGCTTCATGAACTCTCATCACATTACTTATTTTTCATTAAAGACATCAAATAGTTTTGCAATTCCTTTAAAAGCACTTTCATTCTTCAACCTTTAATACCTAACCTCAATAGGGAATCCACACTTCTATAATGAAGGACATATGAAAGTTCATGAGCTAAAATGACAACGATTTAAAATATTGATATGTAGAATATAAATAGGAATATAAATCTATCAAAGTAGCTAATATAACTAAGAAGCAAATGAATTTGAAACACAAACCAGGTAGGGGGGCCTACCTACTAACTTGCAATACAAAGAAAAACTATAGTATAAGTAACTTTCTACGAAATAAAACTTAGAATATCAGCATTTATATTAAAAGAGGTATACACAGGTTCACATTACAATTATAAAGACAATTTGAGTAGACTCAACCTAGATCCACGTATGCTTTGTCATCAAACTAAAATATACACAAACATATGGCCTTCATATTGGATCATTTGAACAACTCTTTAATACATAGATTAACTACTTGATTGACCAATTCTTTAGTATTACAAACATTGACCTTCAACCTTTATTTTTTTATAGACATATAATATAGGGGAGATGTATTGAGCCATGAATAGCTCCCAAGGACACAAAATACTTGTTAAAAATTTACATCTTAAAAACAAATTAGGATGTAATTTCATTGACAAATACAACTCTTGTTGACATAAGTAACTACTTGTATGTTGGAATATCATATTTTCATGATATGGCATGCATGAAAATATCCATGCCACTTGCCAAAACCTCAAAGTTGATTAACTATTAAAGTTTTGCTATGTTGTATGCACTTCCACCCTACATTTGATTGGAGCATTGACCGTGAGATGGTACCTTCCTTGTCTAACATAAAAGCCATCTTGAGCCACCTAGGATCCATCTCAAGCCACCTAGCAATGAAAAGCATTTGGTATATTTCACCCTGGGGGTGCATAAATATGAACACTAATGATTTGGGTTACTAGATCTCTACTAGGGTTGTAGGATCAAATACTCACATTACCAAAATAAATCTCTACCTTAAATAATTCATTAATAATAAGGGAAATCACTGAATTTAAGAACATCAAACCTCATCAACATGTGATGGCCATAATGTAAGTGATTGTGAAAAAAGCGGAATGTTAATAGGTTGTAAGGGGGAGTAGAAATAAACCTAAGAAATAAAGTACATGTTGAATGGTACATGATATGTTAGCATAAATGAGCCAGAAAATAATACAATGTGTCCCATATACATAATGCACCTAGAAAAAAACATGAGCCAAGACTGAATACAATAACATCTGAGTACATGAGATAAAATGGCCCTTCCCTCAAAAAATGGGTGGGAGGGAGGTTATAACAACCAAAGAAGCTCTCTTGAACAAGAAAGGGCTCTACAAAACTGAATGGATCATCTGAAGGAGACATGCATGCTATGAATGCTGCAAGCGGTAGGAACTGAACCCATCAAATCTGTGGAACTGCATCTGAGGTTGTAGCATAATATGAAGTCATCCAGGCGTGTGGGGGAATACCTGAAGGGCCACCGCCTCATGAGGTCTGAAACATCTCACACACACCCGGGAATCACAAGTACAATCTACTACATCCTTGGATCATAAAGTGTATGAATCATGATCATGAAACAATCAAGTCAAAGGGAAATGATGATTCCCTTTGCTTGATCCGAACCGAACAAAAATGGAATCTAGAACCAAGATACATTACCCTCTAGGTCGTTCTTCTGGAATAGATGTGCTGATGTCGACAGAATAGCGCCTGTCATAGGTGAGGCAATGAGGATCCTCAACTAAGGCACGAGGGAAAATAGTAATGTGATTGATGGACTGACACAAAGGAAAATGGGAAAATGGGACTGAGGGACAAACATACAACTTCCCTTGTCAAAGCATAAAGTGCATGGTTGACCTCGCAGTGACTGACTCGACTCCCGAGGGGATGGGGGATAGTATGACTGGAGGCCAAAATGGGCAATGCAAGATGAATGGTATGCAAAGATGGATGAGATACCATGACATGATATAATGGGATGTGGAAGAGACTCCATGGATGCAAAGGTGTCTCATCGTAGATGATCTGAACAATGGTGACTCGATGACCCTGCCACACAGAATAGGCCTAGTGGGGACCATGAAGACTCACACCGTCGACATAATTGATATACAATGTGGATGATGGATCCACCTGAAAGGTGCAAAGGACAACTGATGAGGTGACGCAACCTACCTAAACAAATGACAAATATAAATACATGTAAATTGATGGGATATGCCATGGGTAAAAATTCTTAAGATAGAGTGCATTGCAAGGATTAGGAAGGAGTTGGCCTTCAAAATCCTCCTATGCCCCTTGCCTAAGTCCATACAAATGATGTAAGGTCCTATCCATAATGATCCGAACTACCATGTCCTGGGGTATCATGGGCCTAGTCATACACCAAAACAAGATCACCGTCATGGAAGGCACAAGGGTTGAATTTTTGGTCATACTGCGCTTTGGTGCGCTTTTTGGCCACTTCAATGGTTTGTAAAGAAACATGATGGTCTTTAGAGGTGTGCTCAAGCATGATAAATCTTTGTTCTAATGGTTGGGTGTGAGGGAGAAGTTCGATAGCTAGGTGAAGGGAAGGGATCTCACACTCGATTGGTAAGACTACCTCCTCACCAAAAACAAGATGGAAAGGAGTAAACCTGGAGGCGGTTTTAATAGAAGTTCTAGAGGCTCACAAATATGGAAGAGCATAAGATGCCAATTGGTCTTGTGCTTATTCACCGTTCGTTGAAGCATCATTTTGAGAATCTTGTTGACTGCTTCAACTTATCCATGACCCTAGGGGTAGTAAGATGATGAATACTGGTGCTCAATATGCAACAGAGAGGATAGCTCGTGCCAAACCTCATCTTCAAAATGTTTTCCATGGTCAAAGACCAACTTTTTCATAACCTCGAATCGAGCGATAACATTGTTGAAGAAAAAGAGGGTCGCGGTAGCTGCCATATTGTTGAATGTAGGAATGGCCTCAGCCCATTTGGTAAAATAGTCGACTACCACAATAATATACTTATGGTTATTAGCGGATGGCAGTCAGCACTCCATAAAATCAATGGCCCATTTGTAGAAAGGACTGACTGCGATGACAAGATGGAGGGGAGTTGGTGGGCCCTTGCCTTTGGGGAAAAATTTTGGCAATTGGGGCAATGTTTGAATGCCTCAATGCAATCACTGAAGAGATGAGGCCAAAAGTAACCAACACACATAATTTTCTGGGTAGTGGCCATACCGAAGAGGTGACCCCCACAAGCGCCACTGTGACAAGAATTAATGGCTTTCTCTTCTTCAAGATACAATCAACACCGTGACAATAAAGGTCATCGCCAATGAGAAGATAGCTAGGGGCCTGGTATCGGATACGTTGTCGATTATCATGAGTAATATGGGGGGGGAACTTCTAGGTTTGCAAATATGGAAGGAAGTATGCACGATGGTGCATATCATCCCAAGGGTAATCATGGGTAGTCATGGCTTCCATGATGTCCTCATTGGAATAGAAGGCGAGGGGACTGGAGGAAAAGAGACTAAATGATGCGATGGTGGTACCTTGTTCATCATCCTGAGAAAGAAGGTTCACATACGCATCGTCTGAAATGGTAGACGACGAGCTAGTAGATGGAAAATCTACCGGTTGAGACCCAGGTTTTCAACGAAGGAGGTTCGATAGAAGCATGCGCATAAACCTCAGAAATGTTTTCCTGCAAGGAATTCAAGGATGATGACAAGTAAAGGATATAGACCATGGATTTCTTCATATGGGCATCGAGGGGAGGGATCATGATGGTGGGACCAGAGTCCCCGTGTTCTGGTGTACTAGTGGTACTAGAATCCGTAGGTAGAGGAGTAGATGATCCACTACGAGTGGCATGGAATTCGTAAAGAACTTGAAGGAAATCATGAAATTCATCGAGATGAGGGAAGAAATGGTAATAGTGACCATAATGATCACAAAAGGGTGATTTGTTCACAACATTTTGTGTCTCTTGGTTGGGCCCAGTAAGGTGACTTGAACTTCAGGGATATTACATTCAAGAAACGTTCCATGAACTAAAGGTTTGAGATGAGGAAGTTCAGGAAAGTTATTGGTGTCATGCCCAGTAACATTACAAAAAGCACATGGAGGTGTCGGCTTTGGAACTTTGGGAGCTGGAGGTGCTTGGGGAGCCTTTTCCTTAGGTTCCTTCTTCTTGGTTCTGACTCCTATTTGGATGCTTTCGCAACAGGAGTGGGTTCTTATTGAGGTTGTGGTGGAACTGGAGCAGCGACAGAGGTCATAGGGACCGGTTGAATTGGGGTAAAAGCATGATATATTCTGAGATGACCAGGCAGAATGCTTGATGGGGGATCAATGTACCATACTGGGATCCCCAAAGTCATATTAGGGAGATTCAATGAAGCCATGAAAGGGAAAGAAAAGGTTCCGGGAGGAGGAAATAAGAAAGGTATTTGTCCTATAGGGTAATGCCCCGGTGGAACAACTCCTGGATGGTTGAGACGTGGAGGGATAGTTCCTGGAGGGCAAAAAGGGGAGGCACCCACAAAAGGAGGAGGTCTTGTGGGGTGGATTTGGATGGCTCGGTTGGGATGGTAATAGCAGGGTGCTGAGGAGCTAGCTATTGATAATATGTACGAGACTGCTTTTGTGCAACCCGTGATGCTTGTAACATGCAAACACTCAAAGAGCTAGGCTCAAAAATGGGAGGGGGAGGACCAAGGAAAGCACCCAACAAGGTGGAATCTTTGTAGATTCTAGGTGAAACACCGGTGAGAGGGGTGGAATACTACTTGCCAGACATCGATGAGATAATGGGCTCAGGGGAGGTTAAGGATGACAGCTCGTAATATGTCAACTGATCGATAATGATGATATTCCCTTCATGGGGGAAACAAATCTTGCGAAAAATCGCAGATGCAACAACTAAAATGGCGTATGTGTAACTACGACCGAAGAGAATGTTCTAATCTAGAGGGGCATCAATAACCTCAATGTCTACAAGGAAAATCTTTCCCACAAGAGTCACTGGACAATTGCGATACATGTCAAGAGGATGGGAGGGGTGACCATCCCAAGCACGCAAAGCGATGGAGGATGAGGCGAGTTCGGGTGACTTGAGTTACTTCCAAACAACAACAGACATCACGCAGGTGGATGCGTCTTTGTCAATAATGCATCTGGAGATGATGGCATTATAGACTCAGACTGGTATCTAAAGAGAAACAAGTGGAGGTAATGGAGGATGTTCTGATGCATCAATAGGGAATGCGATCAAATGATCATTTGAAGGATCTACTGTCCCAAATCAGTAAGTAGAGATTTCGTTTGAGATGGGCACGACTGGAGGACCTCCAACGTCAACATGGCAGTAGGTAATTATGCCAAGTCGTATACTATCCTATATGTATGGGCAACTTGGTTAGAAGTTGTATTATGGCATAATGGTCCATTAGGGATCTTGGTAATTGACTCAACTTTAGCCTGAGGGATTTGTAACATATCATTTGGTGTTGTAAAAGGCTTAGTAGATGATTTGGTTTTGGTCTCAGTTGTGGACAAAGTCGATGGCTTATTGTATTAATGCAACCAAGTTTGCAAGTTGACATCAGAGGTATTGACCTCGTCAGAATTCATCATGAGGATCAGGTAATCACCAGGACCAGAATTTTGGGGAGGGTGGGTGCTTGACGTTGCTGAGGCTGAGTAGCAACGAATCCTTGTTGGGGCAAAGGATTTGTGAGCACGGTCAGTTGAGATGGCACAAGATTCTGAGGTGATTGTTGCTTGGGCGGTTAACCTCTAGAAGCTGCTTGGGCTTCCCACATTTGGTGCATCTAGGGTAAGAGGGGACACTCATGAGTATAATTCCAATGTACACCACAACTTGCATGAGACTTGTTCGTAAGAATAGCCTTATTCTAGTTTGGCTAGTTGCCCTGTTGTTAGTTGTTGGTGTTAGGCTGGTTTTCCTAGGGTTCATTAGGTTGATTACCTTGGTTACTCTGGTTACCCTTGTTACCCTTCTCCTTATTCTTTTTCTTTGAATTTTGGGGATTGGTCGCACTCTGTCATGCATACACTTGCCCTTGAGGGGGCGATGGCTGCTAGGGCTGAGGATGCATGGGAGGCTGCTACGCTAATGCATGAGGGGCTGGAGCACTCGGCGGTGCATAGGTGTAAGATGGTGAAGGGGAAATGGTCTGGTAGATAGGTCGAGCACTCGCTAACCCTGACATCTTTTGATGTGGTTGGGTGAATGCATAAGATGTGCTTTGTCCTGAATACACATTGCTAGCAGAAAGAGTATAAAGGTTGGAGGAACTGGTGCCCCCCTGCGGCTAGCCATAACTTTCTTGAGTATATGATGAAGGATGTGAAATAGCTCCAACGATGTCTTCGATGACATGAGATGCCCCCGATGCATTGGCACCACCAAGATGAGGGAGTATGGTATAATGATATAGACATAACCGGATTGAGCGTAAATCAAGTCATATCTTAGAGCAGTCTGGAGAGGCTCTTCCTCTTTCTAAGGAAAGTTAGACACGACATCTTTGGAAATAGGATCTAAAATATTCCTAAGAAACCAATCAAGGTAGACACGGTCTTCGAAGGGCAGAGCACATCACATGCTCATCCTTCTATGCCATGCCTGGACATGATTAGAAATACGGGTGGCAGAGGACTGACGAAATGCGGTCAAGAGCTCTGTACCAGTGTCGTATCAAAGAGGTAACTAAAAATATGAAAGGAATGTTTTATTAAGCATCACAAAAGTGGAATGAGAAGTAGAGGGCTTGACAATGTACCACCTTGTAGCATCTCTAGTGAGTGTGCGTTGGAACAACCGAATATAAATGGAGTCATCAATGATGGAATTAGATGAACACCACATATGGAAGGAGTGAACATGATTGGTGAGGTCCTCTCCAAAGTTACCCTCAATCTTGGGAATGTCTGAGGGAAAAATTTGCCAATCTCTATCACAACTAGTTCCTGTGACCTATGGAAATAACTAGAAAACTTGCAGAACTTAGAAATTTGACTGATTTAGGATTAGAATTCTAGTAAACAACATTAATAGATTGAAAAAATAAAAACCCTAAGCTGAAAACTAAAGATCACCTAGGTTTCTAAATCAAAATTGAAAACACAGTGGAGTTGCCATATGTTGGGGTTTTTTCTTATCGAGAGTGTACGAAAAGACATCACTTTAGATTGTGCATGAAAAATAACCTCAATAGTAAAAATGGTTGTTAAATAGTATTTATGCAAAAAATGATAGAAACAAACTCTATCAAAGCCTTGGTCTATGCCACAAAAATAGTTAAACAACATAATGTAATAAGAAACTAAGTGCATGTAACTTCAATAATCCAATGGCAACCAGATATATAAATAATATATTTTATTAAATGACACATGTGAAGCAAAAACATAATGTTACCATTCCCCCTCTATGGGATGGGTTCCTGGCTATCCTCAATGTCTTCAGCTTTTGTAGAGTCTCTCTCCTCTATAATGTGTAAAACCCAACAAACAAAATATTTGAGCTCAATGAGAACTCAAATGAAAAAGAAGACGGTGTGTTGATAATAATGAGAGCTACAATAGTGAGTGCAACAATGAAAATGATCAAAAGTGAACAATGAATGTAAAACCCTTCTATTTATAACAAAATATTAGGTTATCCTCAAATAATCGAAAATAATAAAATATTATTAACCAAATTCTAGAATTAACCATTTGGAATATTTTATTATATTTAGTTGGAGGGAAAAAGTATTTAAATTAGTTAAATAATTTTATTTAGAAATAATAAATAAATAAATGTTTTATTTATTATCTCAAGAAATATGGTTAAGGAATAAGAAACAAATAATGATTTATTTAAGTATTCTTAGGGGACTTAGTCAAACTTGACAAGGAGTAATAACTAATTAGTGATTAATTAATTATTCCTAGAGAAAAATAAGATAATTAATGATTTATCTATTTATTTCTCAAAACTGTGTCAAATATGACTAGGAATATTAGTTAAACAATGGTTTAATTAATTATTCCTAGAAGATAATTAAATAAATAGTGATTTATTTAATTATTCTTCATGGGTTTAATTAGAAATGACTTAACAAATGTGCTTTATTAAGTAATTTCTTATAGTGAAAGCAATTTTACTATGGTAAAATTGGCCGTACATGGTGTATTTCGATCCATCTAGTAAATTATGGCTAGATGATAAATTTTTGGTGATAATAGGGAACACTATATATAACAGGTGAAAAATTACCCAAATGATAATAAAACAAAACCATTTTTTGGTTGAAACACAAGGATGACGAAGCCTACTCAAAACAATTATATTTAGTAATTGAACAAAGTTACGACTTATATACAAGTTGGTCACCACTAAAATGTCCATGGATTAAGCTTAGAATACCAGAGAAACCTAACCATAAGACATTTGGTTCACAAATTAGTCAAATCCAACATTGTCTCATATTGTTGCAACTCTCAACCCTATTTCTCTTGTGGCCTTAATGTCATACCAAGTATTTAAATATACTTAGTTTCCTCCAATCTCACTTCCTGACATGCTCCTTATCCAGGCCAATCCAAGAACCATTTTTCTTACTATACCTACTCTAGTGGATGAAATGGAAATTTTGGTGAATGCAAGCCAACAATGGGATTGCAGAAAAGTGTAATTAGTAGACCTTCAATTATGATATAATAAAAGAAAATCTTATTTGATACTCTCATCATCTTATTATATTATATGAATGTGAAGTTTGTGGATGAAATATGTCTAGAGAATATTGAATAAGGATAGATAAAATCTGAAATATCTTTCTAACTTATAATCTTGTTATTACAAGTTTAAACCCTATCCTGACCTCCTCATAGAAGCAAGCCTCTCCCTCATTAAGTGCATGGCCTAAACTACTTGATCTAATTATTTGAGGCTAATTTCATATTGTCTTTTTGAAGATTCAATACCAAAAGTCTATCCAAGTTATCAACTTCCAACAAATAAATCCTTTTATTCTATTGAATCCACAAATTCATAATGTCAGCATGCTACATGATACAATGGTGTTTTAATTCATTGATATTAAAATAGGCTCACAAAATGTTTTCTTATTAAAATTAATTAGCTCTTTGCAACTTCTCAAAATTATTTTGGATTCATTGATAACATGTTTTTCCATGTTGAGGTGATTTTTTATCCAATAGAGATGACCTCAATCCATAATGAGGAAAACCTTTTATTCCCCAATGATTTTATAAGTGATCTGAATTGGATCCATGAAGATTATTACAAAGCCATGGATGTATCAAAACAGGACAGACTTTGAATTATGAGAACAGAGCGATCAGGAAGACCTCTGGACAATGGCAGTTTGCAGCCAGCGAGGAACGACGAGAACCTCGGTCAAAGCGCGCTAACCGAGGCCCATGGAGACCGCGCAGGAGGTGAAACTGGTAGTTAGGAAGCCCAGATCAGGAAACAGAGGGCATTTCTAATGCGCAATTATTGCTTAGTGCTAATCGCGCATCGTTGGGTAAAACTCCTCGAGAAGAAAAAGCCTCGAAGCACTCAGTCACATGGAAGCCAGGAAAACCGTGGGGAAAGCGCTAAGGTGAAAGGCAGGTCCCGCGCTCCAAAACCAGCAGTATATTAGGGGCACCCTTGGGCGGTAAGCGGATTTGAAGAAAAACAAGCGATTCCATTCAGCACCCAACGCGTGGTAGGCAGATGAGAGAGAAAACTGCTGCTCATCGCATGCTAATGGTCAAGCAAGTCAACCACGCAAAATGAGCGAATGTCATAGGATTTGGGGGCTCCAGATGTAACGGTGGAGATTGCCCCCTGTTGTTGGGAAAAGTATCCAATTCGGAATGCCCTTATCCCACTCTAAGGTGTGATAGTGCCTTAGCAACAAACAAGGAAAACTATCTGAGTATTCTTCTTTATGAAATGTAAATAGAGAAGAAGGATGTAACTAACCGATGTCTTCCGCTAGTTTGTTGATCCAATCGCTCTCTCCTTTGTTCGTTTCCCGCTGCTTGCTCCTTCACTGGTCCAGCTTCACTAAGTTCCTGCAAGATCACAAGAGAGGAAAACTACACAAAAGACATGGATTTACATTCATAACTAGTTTAGGATCAGATATAAACTAAATATGCAAATATAACAAAGCATCATTGACATACAAGCATATAGGAGAAACTCAAATAGCTTTATTGATATGATAACAAAGTCCAAGAAGAGATACAACCAAGTGAGTCCCGATCCAGCATCTACTTCCCAGCAAAGGAATCCCTTCCTCTCCTCCAACAAAGCATAAATCACCCAATATACTAATCTCAATCTCAAACCAACAGCAATTCTCTGCAAAGTACAAAATTCCAGCCTCTTTGAACCTCTGGGTGAGAGATCCATATATAGATGTAAGCAGAGAGGATGAGTCAGCTTATATTTTGACTTATGGCTTCTCTCTGTCAGTTCTTGCTTCCACTTGGAGGTTGAGAGCCTCTTACTCATCACTAGTCGAATTCATTGAGGCAAGTTTCATTGGAGAAGATTCTGGAAGCTTCCAGGGTCTTTCCACCTCGTTGAATGAGCTTGCCATTTGTCATTTCCCGCTCAGCGCACCCTGGTAGTGCTTCCACCTGCGTTGCAGTGCACCTAGCTAGTGTAGCCTCTGCATGTCAACGCAGGCAGCTAGTGGAGCCTCTGAATTGATCCTGATTTGACTATTTTTGAGTGGTTTTTGGTGGAGAACTTCTGGGAGAAGTTGTCATTGGTTGACCTTGTTTCTTTAGGAGCTGGAACAACATCTTTAGGGACTTAGGATCCCTTGGTTTATGGACATTTCATGCTTATAGCTGTAAGGCACAAAAATGTCTATAACAGTTGCCCCCTAAAGTATGAGGTCATTTATCGGGTGAAATGCTTTATTAGGAGGATCCGAAGTTCTTCCAATGCTAGGAGGAGACCTGTAATAAGATACAATACAATACATTATTTTTCATACTGTTTTCATGATCTAGCTGAGGCGGGCATTCCCATGCTCAGCTTTATAAATTCATTTTTAGGTACATAGAACAGACAACCGTCTGATGGTAGACTGATGATTTTGATGAAATCATCATCCTTTTGGTAGGATGATTATCCGCTGCAATGTTGTACATGTCAATGTCTTTATTTTTCCTGAATATATATCGCAGCCCAAATGGATGAAACTAGATCCGTGGTCTTCAATCTCATCCGATCTTCACTCTAAGTACAAGTCGATCCATGTGAGAAATGTTCTGAAGTCGAACATGGAAAGACATCGCTTGATTACCAGTCAATGATGTAAACTGTTAACAAGCGCGAGAGGAAACACCGATAATGATAATGACCCTCAAGGTACTGCAGTACAATTCACGTGGTGTGAATAAAGGACTTGGCGTCGAACACCACGCAAAATCTTTCGGTCGAAGGTCATTGATGTATACCTGTCGCCGGAAGTGAGAAACTTGCCATTAAGGCATGCAAGCTTCAAAGTACTGAAGGGGGTGTTCCTAGATCAACTTCTTGGATAATGAGCTGATGTCGACAAGAAGCGATCCGTCAAAGGAGGGCCTTAATGTATCCCACATCAGTGACACGGAACGGAGCAAATGATTTTGATGGAGGTGAAAACGATCTGATGATATATGGTTCAGGGTGGTGGTCATGAAAGGATGAAGGATAATGTATGGTAGTCGATGGGACACGGTTGACTTCTCTGGATGACTTCTCTTGAACATATCGGCGACACTTGTGTGATGGATCGGTAGCATTTACCTGAAAGGTGGATGGTATGGCGAGACCATGGTGATGTGACCGGTGAATGAAACAACCCAACCCGACTCAGGCACAGAGTGGAAGTGTCATGTTCAAGAGCGACTTGCTACCAATAAAAGTTCTTTGAGTTTCTTCCCAATTTTTCCCCAGTCATTGTTGACCAGTACCTCTTTATTTTTGTCAAGCTTGAGGAGGATAACATATGCTTGTTCTATAATTTGCCCTTCGGGCAAACCCATCGCTATGTTTTAACGAGCCTAGCGATAGTGAAACTCGTTCTCGTCTAAAGACAAGTTTGTCGCTATTAATGTTTTTTAACGAGTCTAACGACAAAGATAACTCGGTCCTTTTCATTTTTAGAGAGTCTGAAAAGGTACGTAAAGATAACTCCAAAGTTCCTTTTTCGCCATCTAATCCCTTAAGTCTGAAAAAGTATAAAACAATACAGAAGGGATGAATTTTCGATAGTTTTAACGAGCCGAACAAAACAAGCGCTCGATCTTTTTGTGCAATAATCCCTCAGGTCCAAAAAGATTAAAATCTAGAGGAGGGATAGCACTTCCGGTCGCTTTAACGAGCTAAAAGGCCAAAACTCAGCAATCTTTTCATATTTTACGAGTTAGATGAAAAGAGCTTAAAGAAGACTCGTCTTTTGAGGAACGAGTGATAAAACGGGTAGCAGCTGATTCCAGGTAAGGGTTGGAATTTTCCAAGCACGGCAGTGTCACAAGGATGGCTAGTGAAATCACTCTTCGCAGCTGTTCCTCAAAATGGGTAAACAATCAAAATGGAGGTGAATGATCGGCCAATGGAAAAGTGGAGGTGACGGTGCAAACACGACCAAGGCTTTAATGGCTGATAATGTTACATTCACGGTGGTTATTTACCGGAGCATAGTTCATTTTTTAACGAGCTTAAACGCAGATTGAAACACTTGCTCAATCTTATGTTTATTTTTTAACGAGCATGAACTATGTGCTAAAACTGCTCGATCTTATGTTTATTTTTTAACAAGCATGAACTATGTGCTAACACTGCTCGATCTTATGTTTATTTTTTAACGAGCATGAACTATGTGCTAAAACTGCTCGATGATAAGTTTGCATGCCCCCAGCATAATAACGCAAATCGAGGTGCATGCCCCCCAAGCTTCATTGCATTCAACTCGGTGGTTGGAATGAAGGTTTACCATTGAGATTTGAAAAGGGGATTTGTTTCATTTTTTTAATGAGGTTGACACAGTAAAAGAACTATTCTCATGACTCCTTGTTTCATTTTTTAACGAGGTTGACACGAGATAAGAACCGTCCTCGGAATCCACCGTATTTACAGTATTTGATAGAAAATCGAAAACTGAAGGATGATAAAGGTCATCTTGAGTATCTTTTCTACAATCCGGGAGAAGGGAACGATGGTGGGAATCATTCCATGGTGCCCTGTCAATTACCATTGATTGGACAATTCCTTCGTCGGTTCCATGCACTCGCGACCAAGGATCTAAAGGGGTACCATATTCTTTAGACCTATCTATCCAAACGCTTGATGAGCGTTGATTTGGGGTTGCCCCCCAGGCCAAGAAAATTGATTGCTACAATATTTCTATTATGGCGATGATCCATGCTGACAAAATGTTCAGGAATCTTTGGAATCTATTAGATATAGAAGATTTCATATTGTAGGTTTCCACTGTGGCCACTTCCGCCAGATTACTCGAAGGCGGTAGGGCAAAAGTACCCATTAAGGCGGGGTCTTTTAGGAGACCTACTCCAATATTTTGAAGCGAATGATTGCTTCCATGGATCATTGGAATGCTTCCCGTATCTTGTGAACTGTCGGGGAGGAAAGTTTGTTGGTCGACGACTGTAATTCCTCCTTGAAAGGGAAATGAAATCTTTCTAAAATAGGTCGACACAACAGCTACCATGGCATAGATCCATGGTCTTCCTAGTAGGATGTTGTAATCAAGATTCCCATCGATGACTTCAACATCTATTTCTACTGTTTTTCCCCCTAGTTCAACCTTCAAGTTATTTAGGATACCATATGGGGTATATGTCCTTCCGTCGAATG
Organism: Pinus tabuliformis; assembly: GCA_031772625.1. NCBI lineage: Eukaryota > Viridiplantae > Streptophyta > Pinopsida > Pinales > Pinaceae > Pinus > Pinus tabuliformis. Next base: position 643,718,116 of record CM062805.1, read on the forward strand.
CTTTTAATGTCGTCGAAGACCGCGACAAGGTTGGAGATCCTAAAGTTTTCCAGCAACTCATCGACATAATACATGTAGATGCCCCATCATCAATAATTGTTCGATGAACAGTTTTGTTGGGGGCTTTCACTTGAATAAGGAAAGCTAGTTGAGCTGGTAACTGAGGATCGTATCCTTTGTGGTCAAAGGATACAAGATTGGAATCCTTAGGATCAACCCCACCAATGGCTGATAACAAAGCCTGCCTTTGGGATGGACAATTTTGTAGTACTTCAAGAGTCGACATAGCGGACGGCGATTGGGCCAAATCTTCCACTATGTTATAATGCTGCGCTGCTCTGGCGCGAGGATTAAATGTCGACTTGTGTACTACTCCCTTTGGTGGTTTTATTGTTAATTCAAAAATGATGGGTGGTACAACTTCTGTCGAAGTTGTTGTCGAACTACTTGGTTGATCTTTACCTTTGTCGTTCGACAGCTGCGGATTCCCGTAATCTTTGTTCCTTGTCGAAATCAAAGCATCATTTTGTTGCTTCGAAATCGACAACATTAGCACTTGCGACGGGGAAGCATTTCCACTATCAACCAGATTTGTCCCTGGATTTGGAAATGGGTTAGTTAACACAGCTGATGTTTGCGAACTCTTAAATAATCTTTTAAGCTCAGCTTTGTATGGACATTCTTTCGTCCAGTGATTCTCATCACATATCTGACACCCAAAGGGGGGTGGTTTCCTATCTCCAAGAGGGTTTGAAGAAGTTTTTTCAGGAGATGACTCACCCTGCTTCTTCTTCTTCCCTTTGTTTTGCTTCTTCTTGCTTCCTGGTTGTTTGGTTTCTTTGCCCTTATCTGCTGATACGACATTTACTTCCGAAGCAAGAATTTCGTCTTTTGCATTTTGATCTGAAATCTTATGGGCTTTCTTGGAGGCAGCCTTTGTCGATTTCGCATTTGTCGTGCCAATCACGCCATCGCCGGCGTGAGAGTCATTGTTTGATTTAGGAGGAGGAGGAATTGAGAATTCCGGTCTAGGGGCGTCAGGTATTTTGTCGTAGAGCGTGCCAGACTGAGTATAGACCAAGTCTAGATATTGTGCACGAGTGATAACTTGCTCTTCCGTTACGACTCCCCCCTTCGCCACATCTTCCGTTATGGCAGGAAGTAACGACTTGATAAACCATTCAGCTAATAGCTGATCGGGAACGTACGTTTTTACCATCCGACGACGACGTCGCCACTCATGTATATGATCAGATATGTGAGTGGCCGTTGTCTATTTGAAGTTGGTTAAGATTTCCGTTCCCATTTCATACCTTATCGGTAATTGAAAATGGGTTAAGAAAGTCGTGGCTAAGGTACTGAAGTTGTCGAACGAAGCTCTAGGCAAAAAAATATACCATTTTGCCGCCAGACCCGTTAACGTCCTCTGAAAGAGGCGAAGTCTTATCGAATCATCATTTAGGGTGTTTGATGAACACCACAGATGAAATGTCATCACATGATTCGACGGATCTTCACCCGGATTTCCATTAAATTTAGGAATATCTGACGGAAGTTTATGCGGAATCGCTGGCCACCAAGGGGCATAAGCAATTGGATCATTCGTCAGCCGGTTTAGATCTGGTAATTCTAGAGTTGCTACAAAGGGCAACTGTTGATTCAGGTTAGGCGAAGCATACCCAGGATAAGATGGAATCACCTGAGCAATGGGTCTTTGCATACCAGCATAATGTATTTGATGTTGGCAACTTTGACAAGGTTGATGGGCACAACCATTATAATATGGTTGTTGATAACCGCTTTGGAAATGCGGTTGCCCATTACTTACAAAGACTTGTTGCTCAGGTCCTTGATATGATTGCTGGAATTGCGGTTGTTGAGATTGAACCAGCCCTGGTTTTTGGACCATTTGCTGTTGTCCAATACTGGATGATTGACCAAGATGAGGAGTCATAGTACTTGTTTGAGCCTGAGTCGCTCCAGATAAGGAGTCACTAACCTAAGGTTGTGATTGAGTCGTTGAGACAAGAGGCTGTTGTATTGCAACCTGAGAAATTTGGGGTCGACATACAACAAGTAGCGCTTGTACTTGTGACGCAGTCACCATAGCAGGTATAGTGGAAATATTCGACACAGGGTGGACTGGTTGCGTTGAATATACAACCCTTGGTTGTTGAGGCAGTATTGGTACCCAACCGCTGGATGTAATTCCAGTTTGACCTGAACTTTGTTGTAAACTCTCATATGGTTGTTCTCTGGGAGGGAACAATGAAAAGGCATACTGCCCTCCATATGGTGGAAATCCAGTACTTAAAGGGTAGATTGGCCTTTGAAGATACATTGGATCAATTTGTTGAGTTTCAACATAAGAAATACCAAATGATAATCCGGATGAAGAAACAAGAACTAACCATGTTGTCGTCCCTGATTGGACTCCGGCTTGTTGTTGATAACTTGCCGGGACAGATGGTATACCGACGAACATCGTTGGAGTAGCAGCAGGAGGTTCTGTTGCTGCTGTGTCAGATGACACAGTCCTAGATGTCGACAGTTGTTCAAACATATCTAGTCTATCCAAAAGATTTCTTAGTGATTCTACAAGAACTTGTGATGAAGAGAGACTAACTTCGAAGATCAACGAGGGAAAGGTGATGATTATTCCGTTTAAAATAAATTTTAGACGCTTTGACACAACTTGTTTTTTCAATTTTTAAGAGTCGAGAAAAAACAAAAGATGACTCTAGTCTCCTTCGATTTTTAATGAGCCTGAAGTGACAAGTGCTCAGATGGACCTTTTCCGTTAAGGAGTCTGAAAAGGAACGAAAGGGACTGCTCTGGAGTTCTAGGTAGAGGGTGTGCCAAACTTTTCGCAAAACCGCAGAATACTTTTTAAGGTACGGGCGGTCAATCTTCCCGAATGCTGTGTTCAGTGCATTGCGATCAGTAGGGCGGCTGACATGGCTTCCTATGGATAAAGGTTTTATGCCTATAGGGGTCTCCCAATATATACTCGATGGTACATGGGAGCACAATCCGTACTAGCACTTATCGTCTCTCAGGAGGAATCACCCAACCATCAGTGAGGCGACAAGTGACCAGGTTTTACGACGCCGGAACACATCTCTAGCCTAGACCTCTATGTTGTGCGTTAAGTTACAAAGCGTTGTTAAGTTCATTCAATTTATTTTAGGTTGATCTTTCTTAGAAGTTTGCCTTTTTGGATCACCACGAGATGTATGATACAATTCCTAAATGCAGTCTAAAGATGATAAGCAAGCTCTTATATCTTTTCAACAATGAAAATCCTAGCTACAAGGGGAAAAGAAAGACACCATCTTTTCCCAAAGAGCATAGAGCACACTGTAATGCACTTTTCCTAAATCAACATACAAACTGTCAAAATGAAAATGCACATATGCATGTATTTGTTTTCACTTTCTTAATATTGAGGCCTAAAAAGAAAGCTGTTGTACAAATTTGAATTCGATTTCAAGTGAAAAACACAAACAAGTTCCTTTTTCGAAATCAAAAAGACGATTACGAAACTTTATGATTTACTTGTTTCGACACTTGAAATGCATAAATTCAAACCAAAAGACAAAAGTAAAAGCGTAATCAACTGTGAACAGCAAACAAACTCACTCCTAAGATCAAAACGACACTTACGACAGGTCTAGATTTAAGGGCGACACTATGATTAGTTTACTTTTGTAATGGGAAACTGCAAATGATGTAACAAATACAAAAAGAACAAATACAGTTTCTTTATACAACCGAGGCGGAATTGAGGCAAAGAAATGGGGTTTCAGATAGGTACACTGACTGATAAAAGGCTGCAAAAAACAAAGATAAAACTGAGCAAAAGGAAGCAGGGAACCACAGCTGCACAAGGCAAAGGCTGATCAGCGCACCCTCAGCACAGAGAAACTGAACTTCAGCGCAGGTAGCCTTCACGGGACCTACGTTGAAATGCAGAACCTATTCACAGAGTCTACGCTGAAGCAGAAACGAGAATTGTCTCTGGGTTCTGGGTCACGGTTTGCAGTTTAATCTACGGTTTTTGGCTGGATAAAAGCTATCAATTAGGTACAATTAGAGGGATGATTTAAAGGAGGACTAAGATCTATCACAAAGGGCTTTTAGAACACTTGTGGATCAAGTGTTCAGATCATAAACAGGCCCAGCGAATGGACTAGAGTAGGAGATCTCTACTTTGCATTTGTAAATGGCAAATGCAGTTCAATTCGGCACTCTTGAGTTTATGAGATGAACAACAATAGAAACACAAATAAACTAACAAGATACTCTCCCCAGTGGAGTCGCCAATTTGTTGTTGGGAAAATTATCCAATTCGGAATGCCCCTATCCCACTCTAAGGTGTGATAGTGCCTTAGCAACAAACAAGGAAAACTATCTGAGTATTCTTCTTTATGAAATGTAAATAGAGAAGAAGGATGTAACTAACCGATGTCTTCCGCTAGTTTGTCGATCCAATCGCTCTCTCCTTTGTTCGTTTTCCGCTGCTTGCTCCTTCACTGGTCCAGCTTCACTAAGTTCCTGCAAGATCACAAGAGAGGAAAACTACACAAAAGACATGGATTTACATTCATAACTAGTTTAGGATCAGATATAAACTAAATATGCAAATATAACAAAGCATCATTGACATACAAGCATATAGGAGAAACTCAAACAGCTTTATTGATATGATAACAAAGTCCAAGAAGAGATACAACCAAGTGAGTCCCGATCCAGCATCTACTTCCCAGCAAAGGAATCCCTTCCTCTCCTCCAACAAAGCATAAATCACCCAATGTACTAATCTCAATCTCAAACCAACAACAATTCTCTGCAAAGTACAAAATTCCAGCCTCTTTGAACCTCTGGGTGAGAGATCCATATATAGATGTAAGCAGAGAGGATGAGTCAGCTTATATTTTGACTTGTGGCTTCTCTCTGTCAGTTCTTGCTTCCACTTAGAGGTTGAGAGCCTCTTACTCATCACTAGTCGAATTCATTGAGGCAAGTGTCATTGGAGAAGATTCTGGAAGCTTCCAGGGTCTTTCCACCTCGTTGAATGAGCTTGCCATTTGTCATTTCCTACTCAGCGCACCCTGGTAGTGCTTCCACCTGTGTTGCAGTGCACCTAACCAGTGTAGCCTTTTCATTTCAACGCAGGCAGCTAGTGGAGCCTCTGAATTGATCCTGATTTGACTATTTTTGAGTGGTTTTTGGTGGAGAACTTCTGGGAGAAGTTGTCATTGGTTGACCTTGTTTCTTTAGGAGCTGGAACAACATATTTAGGGACTTAGGATCCCTTGGTTTATGGACATTTCATGCCTATAGCTGTAAGGCACAAAAATGTCTATAACACCCTCGATGGAGAAACCGGAATTGACAGGGGAATTAAGCCGCAGCATAGAGAAGTTTTACGTCTGATTTGATCGCTGAGTTGGCAGATGACTCATCCCACAATGTAATCGAAAAACCGAACCGACGAGGAAGAGTTGGCGTAGTTCGTAAGAGGACAAGTGGCCACTCCCTGTGAGCCATTGATGAAGACACAGAGACAGCGAACTCCAAGCGAGTAGCAGCAAGCGATCCGACGGGGGCAGAAGAGGAAGCGAGCAGTCACGAGACAGATTGGCTTTTAGCCATTAACAGACAGAGAATAGAACACGGAGAGGAGAACAAAGACAGAGAGAAAGCTAGAGTAAAGAAGAGACAGTAGAGCAAGAAGCAGAAAGACAGAGAGCCGAGATGACCTGCAGCATAAGGCAACATCGAGCAGACAGAAAGCTTGAGAGGTTCAAGCAATCCCTGAGAGGATCTGTCTGGAATTGAGCACTACATTGGGCTCCTTCCATTAAAGACCAGAGAGATCAAGACTTCGATAGGAAAAGAGTTTGTGTACTCTAGTGGCTTGGGGAATCCAAGATACACCCTGCCAAGCATCATTTCTGTTTTAGGAGACTCGAATTGAGCTCCTCATTGTAAATCTTTTCTTTAAAGACACAATAAAAGAAGGCCACCACTGAAAGCTGGACCGGAGATGTAGCCCTCGAGAATAGGGTGAACTCCTTATTAATTGTTGTTTTCTTGAATTTGCTTATTGTATTTATCTTACTGTTTTCCATTTTCCAGTGTCTATGTATTTTGCAATTTGATCAATCCGTTGCCTAAAATAACATAGACACACACCGCCACATGAGTCTATAATACCTTCATTCAATAATTATTTAAATGATATCACTCAAGGGTGATTTTTAGATCAAGTGGTATCAGAGCTCTAGGCTGTTAAGGTTAGACAAGCTTGTGTTGGTTTAGCTGTTGAATGCTAACTAGATCAAAGCTCAAATTAGGAGAAGGAGAGATGGTTGAAACTAATCCTGAAATTGGGAGAGTCTATCCTCAAAAGACAATGTCAGAAGAAGGTTTTATGGGGCCATACCCTCAATTCATAGATAGTTTCCTAGCCATAAAGTCCATGGTAGAGGAAATGTATACGGACATTAGAAAACATAAGAAGGAAGATTCACTAGGCTTCAAGCAAGACAAAGGAGAAGATGAGTCTCACTTCCATGACCACTCAAAAGGAAAAGGGAAAGAGGAAAGCTTTCTCACACCTCCTAATAGCCCTGAACACAAAAAGAAAGCATCTTTGATCAAACTAGATGTTAAATTTGATTTACCTATATATGATGGAGAGTTGAATGCAGAAAAGTTGGACAATTGGATTAGACAAATTGATGTTTATTGCAGAGTGCAGAGTATTGATTCAGAGAAGAGCAAGATTCAGCTGGTAAGCCTATGCATTGCCTTGGTTTGGTGGGAAGGCAAGACCCAAGCTGACATGAAGAGACATGGTAAGACTATCTCTGTCTAGAGTGAATTTGTTTCTGTAATCAAAAGGCAGTTCTATCCATTGGCCTACGTGCAGCAAGCCATGATGAGTTGGCAGACTCTTCGACAGTTGAAAGGGTAAAGTGTGCAAGGGTACACTCAAGAATTTAGAAAGAGAGCATTGATTCTAGGAATCTCATTAGACTCACCAGAGACTCTGTTGAAGTACATTGGTGGTCTACACAGCTACATGAGGCACACTATCCTCATGTTTAATCCCACTAGTATAGATGAGGTATCTGTACAAGCTACTCATCTAGAAGCTAGAGGAAAGAATGGAAGTCCAGAAGTTGGGGGACCATCCCAACCCACTGCAAGCAAGAATAAGGAGAAAAGAAAGTAGAAATGGAAAGCAAGGAAGGCTAATACTGCACAAAAGAGCAAGGCTTCATGCACTCATTGTAAAAAGGATGGGCATGATGATGAGCACTGTTGGATTCTGCATCCAGAGTTGAGACCTAAGAAGTTTGAGGGTAAGAAGAAGAAGATTGCTGCAGCTATTCAGAAGGATTTGGGGCCAGACTCAGGAGATGAAACAATTATTGCAACCACAAGTATAAAAGGTAAGAATTCTAAAGCATCTACTAGTAATTCTGCATAATCTATTATTGATGAAGAAAATGAGAGAAAAAGACATGAGCTTTTCCATATTCGAGTTATTTACAAACATCAAAAGATTGATACTTTGTTTAATAGTGGCTCACAAGTAAATTTAATTTCTGAAGCAATTGTAAAGAAGTTGGGATTAGTAACTACACCTCACAAGAAATCATACCCATCAGGATGGTTGAATGATAAAGCACAACTACAAGTGACTAGACAGTGCAAACTCAAGTTTTCTTTTGGGTCAGCATTTGTAGATGAGGTTGAGTTAGACATAATTCCTTTGGACATATGTGGAATTGTTTTAGGAAGTCCTTACTTGTATGACAGAAAAGCTATTTTCTATAGAGCTGAGAACAAGTATCTACTTGTTAAAGAGGGAATCGAATACTTTATAAGAGCTCATAAGCTCAAGAATAATTATACTCTCATAATCTCACGGTAGATGAAACGAATGATAAATTCATGTAAACAATTCTTACTGATGGTTGTAAAGGAAAAGAAACCTGATAAAACCAATGTATTTGAGGGTTGTAATGCTGAACAGCAAGTTGATTTAGAAAAGGTTGTTTCAGAGTATGATATCTTGTTTCAAGAACCTAAAGGTCTACCACCCAAAAAGGAAATAGTACATGATATTATTTTGGAGCAAGATGCTCCATTGCCTAACATTGGAATGTACAGGTTGTCCACTTTAGAGATTGCTGAAATCAAGAAGCAGGTGTAGGAGTTGCTCGAGAAGGGGTTCATCAGACCTAGCACATCACCATGTGGGTCACCAATCATTTTGGTGAGAAAGAAAGATGGCTCGTGGAGAATTTGCATTGATTACCGAGCACTGAATAAGATAACAATAAAAAATCGTTATCCCATTGCTCGCATAGATGATCTTTTAGATCAATTGAAGGAAGCTGTTTATTTTTCCAAGTTAGACTTGGACAGTGGATACCATCAGGTCAGAGTTGAAAAACAATATGCATGGAAGACTGATTTCAAAATGAAGCAGGGATTGTATGAATGGTTGGTTATGCCTTTTGGCTTAACTAATGCTCCTGCTACTTTCATGAGATTAATGAATGATGTACTCAGAACTTTTCTTGATAATTTTGTTATTGTGTATCTGGATGACATTATGATATTTAGCAAAACATGGGAAGAACACTTAAAGAATGTTAAGCAGACACTAGATGTTTTGAAAAGGGAAAAACTTTATGTTAAACTCTCAAAATGTGAATTTGGCAAAACATCTCTGAATTATTTGAGTCATATAGTAGGGGGTGGTGAATTGAAGATAGATCCCTCTAAAGTGGCAGTCATTGTGAACTGGCCTAAACCCAAATCTGCTACAAAAGTTAGAAGCTTCTTAGGAGCAACACAATATTGGAGAAAGTTCATTTCTAACTTTTCCTTAATCGCATCTCCCTTACATGCTTTAATGGGATTGAAGAAGGTGTTTCAGTGGGGAGGCAAACAGCAGAAATACTTCGACACCTTGAAAGAAAAGATTAGTACAACACCTGTACTAGCACTGCCTGATCTTCAAAGACCATTTGAGATCCAAACAAATGCCAGTGACTATGCCATGGGAGCAGTGTTGACACAGCACGGTAAACCCATATGTTATCATTCTGAGACATTTAATCCTACAGTATTTAACTATCCTACATATGATAAAGAATTGTATGCATTAGTGCAAAGTGTGAAAAAGTGGAAACATTACTTAATGGGAAAAGAGACAATAATACATACTGATCACCAACCACTTCAATATCTACACTCCCAAACTAAGTTGCAGCAATCCAGACACTATAGATGGATGGGTTTTCTACAACAATTTCATTTAGTCATCAGGTATAAAAAGGGCATACATAATAAAGTTGCAAACATGTTATCTAGACCCATTATAAGTGCATCTACTATACTTAAGCATAATTCTGTGTTACATGAGAGTTACATTGAACAATATGCTCAAGATATAGACTTTAAAGATGTATATGCAACTTTAAGTCAAGGCAGAAGAATAGAAGAATTGGACTATCATGTAAAGGATCAACTCTTATACCATTGTGGGATGTTATGCATTCCACAAACTGAAAGAGTAAAGATCATTTGAGAAGCACACACTTCTCTAATATCAGGCCACTTTGGGGTAAGTAAAACAATTGTACAGCTGCAAAGATTTTGTTATTGGCCAAAAATGAATGAGACAGTTTCTATATATGTAAGAGGGTGTACTATGTGTGCTAAAAGCAAGCCCAGCAATAGAAAACTAGGCTTGTACACTCCATTACCAGTTCCTTCTCACCCTTGGGAAAGTGTTTCCATGGATTTGTTGGAGGACTGCCTAAATCTAGGAAAGGCCATGATTATCTATATGTTGTTGTGGATAGGTTCAACAAAATGTGTATTTTGATACCTTGTCATAAACAGATTACAGCTGAACAAACTGCAAAATTGTTCTTCGAACATGTATGGGTTCATTTTGGATTACCCACTTCCAATGTATCTGATCAAGACACCCAATTTGTGGGGAAGTTTTGGTCAAGTCTATGGGAACTGATGGACACCAAACTGAAGAAAAGCACATCTTTTCATCCACAAACTGATGGCCAGACAGAAGTAGTTAACAGGATAGTGATCCAGTTACTCGGAGGATATTGTAGCAAACATCCTAAGCTTTGGGATGAACACTTGTGTTATGTACATCATGCTTACAACAGAGCAAAACATTCTTCTACACAGAGATCTCCTTTTGAGACTTGTTTTGGTTTCACACCAAGGTCTCTTTTGGATTTTGTCTTTGGTAAAGACACCACAGTTGAGGGACACAGTGATGTGGACAGGGCAACTAGGTTCATTGAACAAATCCAGGAGATCCACCAGGTGCTACAGGAACAGCTGGAAGAGAGCCAAGCCAAATACAAGGTAAGGCATGAAAAGCATCAGATGGAGCATAGTTTCCAAGTTGGTGACCAAGTATGGCTATACATTAGCAAGGACAGAATGCAAGGTGAAGGTAAAAAGCTAAAGCCCATCAGGTATGGACCTTTTAGGATACTTGAGAAGATTGGTGAGAATGCTTTTCGCCTTGATCTACCAGCTTACATGCACATCTACTCAGTCATAAATGCAGATTGCTTGAGATTGTTTGAACCCTCACTGATTGAGGATCCCAAAGAGCAGAGTCAATTGCTTTCTATTGATGATCTACTACCTGAATATCTTAATGAATTGTAGGAAGACACAGTTCTAGATAGGAAGGTGAGGACGACACACAGGGGAGATGTTAAGTACCTCAGAATTGGGCTCAAGGGTTCAAAGCCGAGCAGTGCAAAGTGGATAGAGATTGGACAAGTGAGACAGTTGTATCCTCACTTAGTCGATGCTTCAAAACCAACTTTTGGTGGTCCAAAAGCTTCTTCAGTGGGAAGGTCGTGATCCGAATTAGATCCATGAAAATTATTACAGAGACATGGTTGTATCAAATCAGGACAGACTTCGAATTATGAGCACAGAGTGATCAGGAAGACCTCTGGACAATGGTAGTTTGCAGCCAGTGAGGAACGACGAGGACCTTAGTCAAAGCGCGCTGACCGAGGTCCATGGAGACCACGCAGGAGGCGAAACTAGTAGTTAGGAAGCCCGGATCGGGAAATAGAGGGCATTTCTGATGTGCGATTAGTCCTAATTGCGCATCGCTGGGTAAAACCCCTTGAGAAGGAAAAGCCCGGAAGCACTCAGTCGCATGGAAGCTGGAAAAACCATGGGGAAAGCGCTAAGGCGAAAGGCGGGTCCCACACTCCAAAACCGGTAGTATATCGGGGGCACCCTTGGGCGGTAAGCAGATTTGAAGAAAACCGAGCGATTCCATTCAGCGCTCGATGTGTGGCAGGCAGATGAGAGAGAAAACCACCGCTCATCATGCGCTAACGGTCGAGCAAGTCAACCGCGCAAAATGAGCGAGTGTCATAGGATCTGAGGGCTCCAGATCTAACGGTGGATATTACGCCCAATGGAGAAACTAGAATTGACATGGGAATTAAGCCGTGACATAGAGAAGTTTGACGTCCGATTTGACCGCTGAGTTGGCAGATGACTCATCCCACAATGTAACCGAGAAACCGAACCGACGAGGAAGAGCTGGTGCAGTTCATAAGAGGACAAGTGGCCACTCCCTATGAGTCGTTGATGAAGACACAGAGACAGGGAACTCCAAGCAAGCAGCAACAGGTGATCCGACGAGGGCAGAAGAGGGAGCAAGCAGCCATGAGACAGATTGGATTTTAGCCATGAACAGACAGAGAATGGAACACGGAGATGATAACAAAGACAGAGAGAAAGCGAGAGAAAAGAAGAGACAGTAAAGCAAGAGGCAGAAAGACAGAGAGCCGAGCTGACCTGCAGGATAAGGCAACATCAAGCAGATAGAAAGCTTGAGAGGTTCAAGCAATCCCTGAGAGGATCTGTCGGGAATTGAGAACCATATTAGGCTCCTTCCATTAAAGACCAGAGAGGTCAAGACTTGGATAGGAAAAGAGTCTATGTACTCTAGTGGCTTTAGGAATCCAAGAACCACCCTGCCAAGCATCATTTCTATTTCAGAAGACTCAAATTGAGCTCTTCACTGTAAATATCTGCTTTAAAGACACAAAAAAAGAAGGCCACCACTGAAAGTTGTATCTGTTATTGGGAAATCTAGTGTCTATGCAGAACTGCTAGTCCCACTAAGGCTGGTAGCTACCTTAGAAACAAACAAACTAAAACCACTTTCGTTTTCCTTTGTGAGAAGTAGATAAGAGGGGAATAAAGGAGACCAACCTCTGTCTTGTGCTTGGTTCCTTGCTTGATTCCTCTCCCTTCTGATATATCTTTGCCACTCGCTTCCTCGTCTACCCAGCTTCAAAGAGCACCTGTACAATCAAAGCAGCACAACACTACCCAAGAACATAGATCTACTATCATAAACAATATAGGACCAGATATATATTGACCACACAAGTGCATATAATATCAATCATACAAGAATGTGGAGGAAAACTTGAATAGCTTTATTGATAATCAAGAAAGAGCAAAGAGGATTACAACCAATTGTTCTGACCCAGCATCATCCTCTCAGCTAGAAAGCCCTTCTTCACCTCATGAAAAGCTTAGATCACCCAACACTATGATGTTACACCAAGAAACCAGCAGCACTTCCTTACAAGATACAAAATTCCAGCCCCTTGGATCTCTGGGATGAGGGATCCATATATAGATTTTTGCAAGGGGGGTGAGTCAGCTTCTGAGATTTGATTAGTGTCCTCTCTCTGATAGTTCTTGATTCCACTTGGAGATTGATGATCTCTTACTCATCCCTGGGCGAATGCAGAGAGGCAAGTGTCACAGGAGAAGTTTCTAGAAGATTCCATGATCCTCCACCTTGCGGATTGACCCTGCCATTTGTCCACTCTCGCCCATCGCACCCCATAGAAGGGCTTTTCAACATGCATCGCACCTACTGTTTGTATTTAGGTGGGATGCAACACACTTTGACCATGGAGCAGGTGAAATGGTCACGTTTTGACCAGTTCTAAGTAGTTTTTCATGGAGAACTTCTGGGAGATGTTGTAATCAGTTGACATTATTCTTTTAGGGGTTGGAACAACACTTTTAGGGACTTAGGAGCCCTTGGTTTATGGACATTTATGATTGGGTTTGCAGTGCCCAAAAATGTCTATAACAGTTGCCCCCTAAAGCATGAGGTCGTTAATCTTTTGATGTCGGGTGAAATGCTTTATCATGAGGATCCGAAGTTTTTTCAAGCTGGAAGGCAACCTGTAATAAGATACAATACAATACATTATCTTCATATCATTTTCATGATCTAGCTGAGGCGAGCATTCCCATGCTCAGCTTTATAAATTCATTTTCGTGTACATAAGACAGACAATCGTCTGAGTGTAGACTGATGATTCTGGTAGAGCCATCATGCCTTAGGTTGGATGATTATCTGTGCAGTAATGATGTACATTTGATGTCTTTATTTTCCTGAATATATATCGCAACCTGGATGGTTGAAACTAGATCCAGGGTCTTCAATCTCGTTCGATCTTCACTCAAAGTACAAGTCGATCCATGTGAGAGATGTTCTGGGGTCGAACATGGAAAGACATCGCCTGATTACCAACCAATGATGTAAGCTATTAACGGGCGTGAGAGGAATCACCGATAATGATGATGACCCTCAAGGTACTACAGTACAATTCACATGGTGTGAATAAGGGACTTGGCATCGAACACCACGCAAAATCTTTCGGTCGAAGGCCATTGATGTAAACCTGTCACCGGAAGTGAGAAACTTGCCATTGAGGCATGCAAGCTTCAAAGTACTGAAAAGGTTGTTACTAGATCGACTTCTTGGATAATGAGATGATGTCGAAAAGAAGCGATCCGTCATAGGAGGGCCTTAGTGAATCCCACATCAATGACACGGAACGGAGCAAATGATTTTAATGGAGGTGAGAACAATCTGGTGATATAAGGTTTAGGGTGGCGGTCATGAAAAAACGGAGCGTAAATGTATTGCAATGGGTGAGACACAGGTGAATTCTCTGAGCGACTTCTCTTGAACATATCGGCGACACTGACATGATGGACCGACAGCATTAACCCCAAATATGGATGGTGTGACAGAACCATGGTGATGTGACCAGTGAATGGAACAACCCAACCCGACTCGGATGCGAAGTGAAAGTGTCATGTTCAAGAGTGACTTGCTACCAATAAAGTTTCTTCAAGTTTTCTTCCCAATTTTTCCCCAGTCATTTCTGACCAGTACCTCTTTATTTTTGTCAAGCTTGAGGAGGATAACATATGTTTGTTCTATAATTTTCCCTTCGGGCAAACCCATCGCTATGTTTTAACGAGCCTAGCGATAGTGAAACTCGTTCTTGTCTGTATGGACAAGTTTGTCGCTATTTGGTTTTAATGAGTTTAACGACAAAGATAAATCGGTCCTTTTCAATTTTAGAGAGTTTGAAAAGGGACGTAAAGAAGACTCCAACAATCCTTTTTCGTCATATAATCCCTTAAGTCCGAAAAAGTATAAAATAATACAAAAGGGATGAATTTTCGTTAATTTTAACGAGCCGAACAAAACAAGCGCTCGATCTTTTTGTGTAATAATCCCTCAGGTCCAAAAAGATTACAATCTAAAGGAGGGATAGCACTTCTGGTTGCTTTAACGAGCTGGAGAGGCCAATCGCTCGACAATCTTTTCATATTTTACGAGTCAGTTGAAAAGAGCTTAAAGGAGACTCGTTTTTTAAGGAACGAGTGATAAATTTGGGTAGCAGCTGATTCCAGGTAAGGTTTGGAATTTTCCAATCACGGCAGTGTCACAAGGATGGCTAGCAGGATCACTCTTCGCAGCTGTTCCTCAAAAGGGGTAAACAATCAAATGGAGGTGAATGATCGGCCAAAATAAAGTGGAGGTGATGATGAGAACACGACCAAGGCTTCAAAGGCTGATGGTAATACATTCACAATGGTTATTTACCAGAAAATGGTTCATTTTTTAATGAGCTTAAACTTTGGGGGAACATTTGCTCATTGCTTATGTTTATTTTTTAACAAGCTTGAATTCTGCGTTAAAACTGCTCGAGGCGGGTTTATTTTTTAACGAGCTTGAACCCTGCGGTAACACTGCTCATGATAAGTTTGCATGCCCCAAGCATAATGACGCAAATCGAGGTGCATGACCCCAAAGCTTCATTGCATTCAACATGGTGTTTGGAATGAAGGTTTACCTCCGATATCTTTGAAAGTCTCAATTTGGATTTTACGAGATCATAATCAAAGACTCATTTTGGAAAGGGAGTTGTTTCATTTTCTAATGAGGTTGGCACAATAAAAGAACTATCCTCATGACTCTTTGTTTCATTTTTTAATGAGGTCGACACAAGATAAGAATTGTCCTTGGAATCCACCGTATTTACAGTATTTGATAGAAAATCAAAAACTGAAGGATGATTAAGGTCACTGGAATAATCTTCGTGGTAATCCGGAAGATGGGAACAATGGTGGTAATCTTCCCATGGTGCCTCTCCTAACATCATTGACTGAATGATTCCTCTGTCTGTAGAATGTACATGCGACCAAGGATCTAAAGAGGTACCATATTCCTTAGACTTATCTATCCAAACACTCGATGAGCGTTGATTTGGGTTTGCCCCCCACGCCAAGAAAATTGATTGCTACAATATTTCTAAAATGGTGATGATCCATGCTGACAAAATGTTTAGGAATCTTCCGAATCCATTAGATATAGAAGATTTCATATTGCAGGTTTCCACTGTGGCCACTTCCGCCAGATTGTTTGGAGGCAGTAGGGAAAAAGTCCCCATTAATGTAGGGTCTTTTAGTAGGCCTACTCCGACATTTTGAAGTGATTGAGAGCTTCCATGGATCATTGGAATGCTTCCCGTAACTTGTGAACTGTTGGGTAGAAATGTTTGTTGGTCGACAATTGTAATTCCTCCTTGGAAGGGAAATGCAATCTTCCTGAAATAGGTCGACACAACGGCGGCCATGGCATATGTCCAGGGCCTTCCTAGTAGGATGTTATAATCGAGGTTTCCGTCGATAACTTCAACATCAATTTCTACTGTTTTTCCCCCCAGTTCGACTTGCAAGTTACTTAATATCCCATATGGGGTGTAAGTTCGTCCATCAAATGCTTTTAACGTTGTTGACGATTGCGACAAGGGTGGTGAGCCTAAATTTTTCCAGCAACTCATCAACATAATACATGTAGATGCCCCCTCATCAATAATTGTTCGATGAATAGTTTTGTTGAGGGCTTTCACTTGAATAAGGAAAGCTAGTTGAGCTGGTAACTGAGGGTCATATCCTTTGTGATTAAAGGACACAAGATTAGAATCTGTTGGGTCTATCCCACCTATTGCTGATAATAAAGCCTGCTTTTGGGAGGGGCAACTTTGCAGTACCTCAAGTGTCGACATAGTGGACGACGATTGGGCCAGATCCTCCACTATATTATAATGTTGTGCTGCTCTGGCATGAGGATTAAACGTCAATTTGTGTACTACTCCCTTTGGCGGCTTTATTGTTAGCTCTGGAGTGATGGGTGGCACAACTTCGGTCGAAGTTGTTGTCGAACTACTAGGTTGATCATTATCCTTGTTGTTCGACATCTGTGGATTCCCGTAATCTTTATTCCTTGTCGATATCAAAGCATCATTTTGCTGCTTTGAAACAGACAACATTAGCACTTGGGATGGGGAAGCATTGTTACTAGCAACCAGTTTTGTTCCTGGATTCGGAAATGGATCTGTCAATACCGCCGAGGTTTTTGAACTCTTGAAGAATTTCTTAAGCTCGGCTTTATGTGGACAATCGCTCGTCCAATGATCCTCATCACATATAAAGCATGGATGAATTGGTTTCCTATTTCCGGAGGGGTTTGCAGAAGATTTTTCAGGTGATGATTCCTCCTGCTTCTTCTTCTTCCCTTTGTTTTTCTTCTTGCCTCCTGGTTGCTTGGTTTCTTTTCCTTTGTCAGTTGAGACGGCATTTACTTTCGAGGCGAGAAGTTCCTCATTTGCATTTTGACTAGAAATCTTATGGGCCTTTTTAGATGTAGCCTTTGTCGATTTCGTGCTTGTCGTACCTATCACGCCGTCGCCGACATGAGAGTCTTTGTTTGATTTAGGAGAAGGAGGAACATAAAATTCCTGTCTGGGAGCGTCAGGGATTTTATCGTAGAGCGTGCCCGACTGGGTATAAATCAAGTCTAAATATTGCGCACGAGCAATAACTTGCTCTTTAGTGACGACTCCTCCTTTTGCCACATATTCTGTAATGGAAGGTAATAATGACTTAATAAACCATTCAGCTAAAAGCTGATCAGGAACATACGTTTTTACCATTCTACGATGATGTTGCCACTCATGAATATGATTGGATATGTGAATGGCCGTTGTTTGCTTGAAATTGGTAAGAAGTTCTGTTCCTGTTTCGTACCTTATTGGTAACTGGAAATGGGTTAAAAAGGTTGTGGCTAGGGCACTGATGTTGTCAAACGAAGCTCTAGGTAACTCGATATACCATTTTTCTGCCGAACCAGTTAACGTCCTCTAAAAAAGGCGAAGCCTAATTGATTCATCGTTTAGGGTGTTTGAAGAACACCACAGATGAAATGTCATCACATGATTCGACGGGTCTTCACCTGGATTTCCATTAAATTTAGGAATATCTAACGGAAGTTTATGCGGAATCGCTGGCCACCAAGGGGCGTAAGCAATTGGATCGTTTGTTAGCCGATTTAGATCTGGTAACTCTAAAGTTGCCACGAAGGGTAACTGTTGATTCAGGTTTGGCGAAGCATACCCAGGATAGGATGGAATGGCCTGAGCAGTTGGTCTTTGCATACCAGCATAATGCATTTGATGCTGGTAACTTTGGTAAGTTTGATGGGCATAACCTTTGTAGAATGGTTGATTTTGACCGTTTTGAATATACGATTGCCCACTATTTGCAAAGATTTGTTGCTCAGATCCTTGGTATACTTGTTGGAATTGCAGTTGTTGGTATTGCACCAGCCATGGTTGTGAAGCCATGTGCTGTTGTCCAATACTGACTGTTTGACCAAGATGAGGGGTAATCGTACCCGTTTGGGCCTGTGTCATTCCACTAGTTGCTGATTGTGGTTGAGTCGCAGGGACAAGAGGCTGTTGCATTACAACCTAAGAAACCTGAGGTTGGCATACAACAGGCAACACTTGTACTTGCGACACTG